>CAXAMN010025717.1:142853-217720 GCA_963970005.1 Durusdinium trenchii
GGTTCCAAAATGAGCCGTTTCTAGGTTCCAAAATGAGCCGTGTACCCATGTGAGGTGGGTTGATTTCTGAGAAGCAACCCAGTCATTCCCATCATTTGTTCAACTTGAGGTTCTGGAATCCCAAATGAATCGCAGGTCCCAGGGCCAATCAGAGAAATCCACCTCCCAGACCTATAAAACGAACTCGCGCGAACTGTCAGGATGAGGATTATGTGGCCACCGCGCGCCGGGAGTTTGTCGAGGATGAAGTGGGGAGAAACGACATAATAAGGAACAAGCAGATCTGGCTGGGCCAATCAATTGCTATCCCTTTTGCGACACTGCTGGAACATTGCTGACATCAGCCAAGGGCCAAGGTAAACGCACGGCCAGGTTTTGTAGGCCCTGTGAGATCTACCAACGAATCATTCAGACCGACGACCGACACGTCTTCTCTTTTTGCCCACACCTTTCAACAAATCGCCTGTCGGACAGGTCAGAAGACACAAGCGAATAGACTAATAGAGAGAGCTGCACAACCAGAACATGTCAGAAGAAAAACGAAGGAAAGGATGTTGCATTCTTTGCATTGCTGAACTCCCCTATCAAAGGATGAGTGGGGTAGGGAGCCCTGTGTGAACAGACATTCATATTGCAATAGACACTGTAACTGTGTCATCGACCCTGTTTCAATGATACATCTGAATCAACCGACTTGTGAGCAGAGCAGCTGGGCCTTGCTCAACTGCCTTCCGTTTGGGACATGTAAGACGATAGAAACGCGACAAAAAGGACGCCACAAAAAAAAATGATGCCCTGAAATCGCATGGCTTTGAGGAGACGGCAGACTTTGGCGACTTGGCCAGACATTTGAAAGGCCTGGGATGCGAGGTTCGGCTCGGGGGTGGCCAATGGGAGGACGGTCTCCCCGCTTTTTGGGGGGCAGATTTTCCCTGAAATGGCCCGTTTATGGCCCGCCCCTTCACCAAGGGCGTTGGAGACTGGGAAATTGGTCCTTTTGACAACAATATATTCTGACAATTGGAAACACAAAACACATCACGACAGACAGGACCATGACAGGACGAAAGCTCCACAAAAAGAACACATGTTCATCAACAGATTCATTGCATGAGGATTGATTATTGAATAGTTCCGAGTATCTCACAGCAACACTAGTCTCCCTGCTGCACTTAACCACAACCGCCCATCGCAAAGATCTAATCAGGGTACGGATCCAGCACTTTGTACTGAAATGTCCCGAGGTTCTTGCAACAAAGGTTTGTGAAAAGAGACGTATAAGAGACGATGGGTCTTGCCCAGACTCATAGGTGCAGCGGCAATGGGACCAGTATGGTGAAAACGATGGATGAGTTTACGATTCTGAGATGTGATTCAGGTGAACATATGATTTTCCTATGGGAGGGTTCAGGCGCACTCGCCTTTCCTTCTGGGCAGGATCATTCGAACATATTTGAACATAAACATATCTTAAGAACAGAGACGGTGGTTCAGCTTCTTCCGCACCCAGCCCATCTCGACGGGACTCATGACGCGACCCAGGACCACTCGACCGGTGGGACTCGATCGGCATCGATGGAAGCGATCGCAGGTCCATTGGAAGCGATCTGGTACATTGCTGCCAAGATGGCCGTGGTCTTCTGTGAGGCGACAGACCAGACCGGCGGTGTTGGTCTTGACGTACCAAAGTTGGTTGGTTTCCCGCTCAAAAAGGCTAACAGATGGCTAAGCTGCATCTACTCGCAACTGCTAGCAGCAAAATAGTCGAATTGGCAGATGAATCCCCCTGTCCACCCGCCCTGCAAGCCTCAAAAAATGCCACGGACCCAGCTGGCTGCCGAACTGATCGCCGAAGGCGAAGGACATCGGACAAGGTCTCCGTGCTTTCGGGCAGGTCCCCGCGAGCGTGGTGGAAGAAAGCGAAGAAGCCCGAAGCTCACAGGCATCGAAAAAACCGCACAGCTACCCGCGCGTCGTGTCTTTTTGGGGGGGAAAGAGGAGAAGGAGGAGGAGGAGGTCTCCGAGATGCATACGTTATTCTAAGAGACATTGAAAGATTTAATCACAATAAATCACCGGTCTTGATCTACCTGTATCTCAAACCTTTCCCAACACTCCACTAATGAGCCGTCCCAAGAAAAGTGGCACATGTTTCTCAGTTCTCGACGCTTTGAAATCAACTCCGTTTTCCACGCCTTAGGCCGCAGCGCCTGCAAAGCCTGCTCCCAGACCGCGGCGCCAGCAAGCGCGGCAGCAGGAGGGGCTGCCCGTCACGGTTGGAGGCTACCGCCTCGGGCCGACTGCCTGGGGCATGAGAGAGGGTCCTCTAGCGCAGTGAGTTCAGTGGATCACCTGCTAAAACCTTTCTTGGGGGGGGCGATGTGTTTTCTCCATGTTTTCTCCACTCAGGCGCCAAATGCCCTTTGCTTCAGGTTCGCTCGCGGGGTCGCAGAAACGGCGAGCCAATGGGATGGTGCGTGGGGAGACGGATTTGCGAGGGCCGTCACCTGGTGAACGGGGGGCGATGTTCGCCACCCGGTGAAGTGGCCTAAGAAGGCCTAAAAGTCTTCAGCTTTGAAAGGAAGATCGGACAAAACAGATTGCATCGATCTTTTGGGTGGGGTGCTTCTGTTGACGACCGGTCAGAATTGCTTTAAACGAAAGCATAAAGCTGTTTCGACTCCGGGTGAAGGCAGGAGCATCCATCCTGAACATATGGCTAGCCGGGAGCTTGCCATTTGAGCCGGTTGGTCCTGACTAGGAGTTATTGAACGTTGTTTTTTTTAATCTTCCAGTCTTCCAGGCTTGAAAAGGAACCCCTTGCCATCCCCCATGATCCTACACACTGCACCAGAAGTTCCCCCAGCTGCTAACCACTCAAGTCAGCAGCATTGTCCATCTAGAACACGTTTTTCGTGGAAAGCGCCGCTGCCTCACCCGGCCACATCGCCTGCAGCAGCGCCAAGCATCCATGGTCCACCCACGGTGGACCTGTTCGGCCCTTCCTCTGGGCGGGACCGATGGGGCGAGGAGAAAGATGCGCAGAAGAAGAAAGCCTTGCCATTACAACCGGTCTGGGTGGACGCCATGGAACTCAGAAAGCTGAAGGATGACGGACTGGAAGGCTGATGGACTGGGGCCACGCCAGAATGTGGAGGATGTGATAGATACCAGCATCCTTTTGGCACTCCCCCCCAGACCTGGTGCCCAGGGTGTTTGGGTGTAAGTCCTGGCAATATATTTATTTACATCATGAGATGAATGATGAATGTTCGTGAAGAGGAATGCAGCTCAGGATCAATGCATGAATGCATGCCGTCAGCTGCAGAATTCCTCCAAATCCCCACAAAACCCATACCGGATCTGGAGGTGTTCTCTCCCACAACCGCCTCCCAATTTTGTTGAGAAGATACTTGCATCGTTTGTGCATTTGTCCGATGTGTTGTTGGGGGCGACCAGGTCTAGCAGCCGTCTGCTAACGGCTGGTGCCGGATGAGTTTTGGAAGGTTCCCTGGCCACATTGACCATAGTTGGAAAACCCTTGCTGAAGCCAACGGACAGAGGCATCTTTGAGGCATTGAATGCATTGATGCATCTCAAGCTACTGAAACGACAGACATGCACTACAACGACAGACATGGCCCCTTGACACTCTTTCCTCCGGTCATCTCCCGTCTCCCCCTGGCCCAAAAAAGCACTTGCAACAGGTCTCTCGGACCTCAACACGTGGCACTCCAGGTAGGAGTCTGTTCATCCGAGGCGTCGGATCTGCGCATCGCCCTCGGATCATCTGCAGGCGATCCGGGTCGAGACGAGACATAAGTTGCCTAAGACGAAGAACCAGAGATGCGGTCGCAGAGACGGGCGAAGGTCGCGGAGACGGGTCTTTGAGCATGTATGACCAGAGCTCGGTTGTTGTGGTGGTGAGGTGAGGTGGTGAGGTGAGGTGAGGTGAGGTGAGGTGAGGTGATGTGCGTTTTTGATCGTTTTTGTGGAGAACCTTGTTTGTCAGTAGAATAGGTAAAAAGGTCAGGATGGCATGGCTGCTACAGAAACATGTTCGAACACCTCAGAGCCCGGACATACCCTTCAGAAGTCGCTTCAGTGCAATATGTAATGTTTGTTTCACCCCTGTCCCACCCAGAAAACACGATGTGTCTGCCGTTTTCGAGATGACCAGGTGAAGTGGAGACGCAGATTGGCCGCTACCACCTCTTCCCCGCCGTGCGTCTCAGACCGTCAGTCTACCACAGATCTCGGATGAAGCCAGCCCAAATGGGTGTAGCAAAATAAGGCTTTCTCGGGGAGCTCAAAATGCACCTGGCATCAAAGATGTTTTGTTCCAACCTCCAGCGCTTCAAATCCTCGGTCGCTCAAATCCACCACACCTGTGGATTTGATTACCATGCAGCCACGGTCACCACACACATATCGCATCAGATCGCCACGACACGTTGTTTTTCATGTGTTTTTTTTTCCCCACAGTGCTACGCTACGTGCAGAGCTGCCCGCTCGGCTGCTCGCTGGCGTTCGGGAAGGATTCGGCCCAGGCAACTTGGGTGCGAAAGCCATGGTATTTCCACTAAAAGAATGAGCCTGACCGCACAGAATGTGGCAGTGGGTCACTGGGAACAGCTTGAGCACCTGGTTGGCCACCGAACATGAACCGCATGGACTACTACTAGACATTATCAACCTACCAGGCTAGCTGCGCCGGGGGCTCTATTTTTGTGGTGCGGATTAATGTGGTGCGGACATCGATCCACCCCTTGCATTGAGCGGATAATTAGAACCTATATAAAGTATGATAAAGAGAACATGCAATGTACTCAATGAGGTCAAGGACCAGGTTTAACTTGTCCTTTGGCCTTGTAGCGTATGGCAGGAAACAAAGCTTTAGCAGCTCGGCTCCTTGACCTCCCCACTTTGGCACCGCACAAAGCAGATCATTTCCGGCGCGCGAGAGTCTTTTAGTGCGCACCAAAAAGCTCTTGGATTTCGCGATGTTCCCCTCTCAATAATCCCCTAGGCCCTAAGCATCCCTAAGCCATATACAATATCAATATATATCTCGCAGTCACTGTAAACCATTGTATAGATAATAGATAGATTGATCAATCAAAACAAGACCTCGGAGCAAAAGGAAAGTTTGTTTGTTTGATTCTCTGAGGTGTCGAGGAAGTTCTTTCAAATCGGTGAGGTGAGCCGCTGGCTGGGCTCGGCGACTCAGTCCTTCTCGGGGAAAATCGTTTGAGAAGTCTTTCAGGTGAGACTTAGTTGAGGCTTGTCTTTTTACAGTGGCTCATCAGAGGTTCGATGGCACAAGATACCCCAAGTTTGGTGAATCAAATCACATACAGACAAATACGTTGTTTTCTGTGTGGCTCTCAATAAGAGAGACGTTGAGAAATTGTGACACTCAACCTGTCAAGAACTCAACATGTCAATGTGAAGAAACGTCCAGAAGAGTGTTTGTCGTTTCGTTAAACTTGGAAACAATTCATATCAGTTCACCCCAACATGTGAACCTGTCCCACCTTTTAGCATGCACCATTCCATCATGCAACCAACACTGCGACTTCGGATCACCTCCCCTCGGACCTGAAACAAGCCCAGGCCACTCCCCGCCCACTCTTCCCAATCTCATCCAATACGTCCAATATCTCTTCCCAACAAGAATCTCCCAAATGTCCCACCCCTCCACGCTCTCCGCGACTGACGCTCCGCTCCCCGCTCCGCTCCACTGGCTTCTTTCACGACTCCTCATGGGCGACGTCGGCGGACCGGGCACCGCAGAGCCGGACCTCGGCGGAACTCGTCGTCGCAGGACTCGTTGCTCCGTCACGGCACCGTGGCGTCGCGGCGCGCTGAGCCGAAGAGAAGGACCCGCAGCATCATGCGGCTGCGACCGATGAGGCGTGGTGGGGCGTTGATGTTTGTTTGGGGAGGTGGAAACGGTGGATTCGGGTTGAGGGGATGCAGAGGATAGGGGGACCACAAGGGGAGACTATGAAAGTCGCTTGCGAACATGAGGTTTTTAAGTCTAAATTTAAATTGTGTTTTATGCAACTGAAATTGTTCTATTTCTGAGTATAGTATGTGGTTTCAACAGAAACTATATATATATATAGGAACATATCCATTTGGCTTCACATTGACAGAGAGCAATTCAAGACCAGAGGCAAGTCTTTGCTCGAGTTGTTCACGATCACTTGTCACTTGACAATGGTTTCCGCGGGGGAGTCTCACACAGTCCTTCTCCGAAGTGATGGCAGTGCTGTTGCCTGTGGAACAAACAAACTTGGAGAATGCGACATTCCACCATTGGATGATGGAATGTCCTACACCCAGGCTTCTGCAGGAAGGCATCACACAGTGCTCCTCCGAAGTGATGGTAGCGCTGTGGCTTGCGGAGACAATGACAATGGACAATGCAACATTCCACCTTTGGATGAGGGAATGTCATACACCCAGGTTTCTGCTGGGGGGTTTCATTCAGTTCTTCTTCGAAGTGATGGAAGCGCTGTTGCCTGTGGAATACATGAACAGTGGATAGTTCCAGCTTTGGATGAGGGAATGTCCTATACCCAAGTTTCTGCGGGAGATTTTCATACAGTGCTTCTTCGAAGTGATGGCAACGCTCTGGCTTGTGCATGGAATGAAGATCATGGAGAGTGCAGCATTCCACCATTGGACGAAGGGCTGTTGTACACCCAAGTTTCTGCGGGCGATGGTCATACAGTACTTCTCCGAAGTGATGGCAGCGCGGTTGCCTGTGGGTTGAATCACTGCGGCCAGTGCAACATTCCATCTTTGAGCGAGGGAATGTCATACACCCAAGTTTCTGCAGGAGGGGTTCATACAGTCCTTCTCCGAAGTGATGGTAGTGTTGTTGGCTGCGGATTGAACGCCAGCAAACAATGCAACATTCCACCTTTGGATAAGGGAATGTCATACACGCAGATTTCTGCAGGAGGGCTTCATACAGTGTTGGTCCGAAGTGATGGAAGTGCTGCGGCCTGTGGACTGAACAAGTGTGGACAATGCAGCATTCCGTCATTGAAGTCTTGGCGTGAGCTTCTAACTTTTGCGGCCGCGAGCCGTGACTACACGTCTGTGTCCTCTACACCACTCGGCAAAGACTACATCTTACAACTGGGTGTTGTCTTCGAAGAGGATACAGCAATGCTGACATGCTGGGATTTGGCTGGACATGAAGTACTGCAATTCTGGACACCTGGGTCTGACCTGGCCTCGGATACTCAGAAGCGTATTGCAAGTAATTTGAAGGTTAGCCCCCAAAGTCTTCGAGTGGTTTTGCCTGACGGACAGTTGTTGGCCTCAATTTGCAGGGCAAATCCATCGGCCACCATTGCTGGCATGGTGAAGTGAACCTGGGAATCGCATCCCACATGATCTCGGCAAGGTCGGCAAGGACATGGAACCGTTATTGAACACCGCGGAGCACCGCCCTCAACCGGAGATGCAGTATGCACCAGATGGCCATTGCGGCTCTTTGTTCTTCACCATCTGCCAGGAACTCCCGGGCTTTGGGTGGCATTGGTCTCCGGCCGTCACGGTCGGCGTCTCGCTGCGTAAAACGCTGGTTTCAGTTCGCAAGTACCGTGAACTTTTGAATGCCGTATTATATCGAATGATTTGAATGATTTGAATGCCATATGATATGGCATGCGTCATATTTTTTTATGATATATGTATGTATGGCCCATATCTCATGCTTCAGATTCCAAGGTTAGCATGCACAAAGGCACAAAACGGCACAAACACCTTTTTTGTTCACCCGTGTCACCGCACAGAAGGGGCTTCACCGCACCCCGCGAGCCGTCCTCATCGGCCGTCCTCTTAAAGCGAACGGTCGACTCAGCCGGACCGGTCGGAGTGAGTGTTTGTCCGCCGGACGAAGGTCGTGTTCCGCCGGATGCACGTGCTATACACTCCTTGGAACTAACATGGTGATGTGACATATATGTACAGATATATGTGGAGAATGGCCCCGAAAGGAAGACCATTTTCCACTACAAACAGGTGGTTTTCCACTTCCATGTTATTTCCAGACTTAACGGTTTAGCGGACTTCGTGTGCGGACGAGATGTTTCATTCGTGCAACTCGAGTCTTGTGGGGACGGGAAGATCATGAATCATTGCCCTTATCCTCTTTTTGGACATGGCTCGCTCCCCAAAGAAAAAAGAGGTATGTGATATCGTGTGTGAGAGAGAGAGAGGTATGTGATGATATGTGATGATATTGTATCCATAAGTGTTTGCAAAAGCTCAGCCTCAACCTCTCCCAGCCTCGCAGACACTCGGACCGACACGCGACCGGTCCGCCCGAGACCTCCGCCCGAGGACGGCCAGGTCGCCGAAAAAGGGGGACGACGGAGCGACGAGCGGCGCGGTGATCGGAGGGTCGGAGATGATTTGGGGTGAGGAGAATTCAGTCCCAGCATTGGGTATACAAGTCCCACATTCGGGTGCCAAGATGGCTTGGGCCGGAGGTCGAAGTCAAGGTTGTACATTGAGTGCCTTCCACTGCGAAAGGAGCCAGAGTTAAATTGATTCTTTCGATCACGGTGTCTCGTGATCACCATGATCCTATTCCTACCACCCACGTGGACACGGACAGTTCTTCGGTGCTGCGGCAGCGGTGCGTCTCGGCAGCTGCCGCTTTTTGGCCGACGCAACAAACCAAGCCACGAGCCACGTCGAAAAATGAGGTGAAGAGATGAAGGTGATACTTATTGACAATTACCCCGTGGAAAACTAACATGGACCCTGAAAACCATTGGTGCAGCGTTCGAGGAAAACAGTCGGACTCAGGGTCCCATTCGACCCGGGTCCATGTGAGTTTTTGGGAGTGTATATGACAATATGACACATAGTGACCGAGATCATCGACATAAATAATATATGACAATATTAATCCCCAGGTGACAAATGGTGACAATTTTTGGTGTGTGAATTGTTTTCGTGACGGTGCTCCCGTCCATCGTGGTTTCCTGGCTGGCCCTTTGGTTGTTGGGTTGGTGCAGTTTCGAACGAAGAGTCATGGAGGTTTTGGAGTGTCCAAGTCCAGGACCGACGTCGACCTGTTTCAAGAGCCACAAAGAGTGCAAAAAGCCAGTCACATGCAGAGTGAAGGAGGGCTTTGGCTTGCAGGATCAAAGGATGTCACTCATGCACTGCACGTGGAAAGTACTTCTTCCTGTTAATTCAGCGTTGCATCACTCATCTCCGCCCACCTTTGAACAGTTGCAACACCCAACAAAAGTTATATTATGTTCTATTTGATTGAATAAATCTTGCAAGGTTTCAACCAAACAGCATGTGCCAACATGTTTGACAGAGGCACACAAGGCTGTTCTTTGTCAGCGCCACTCCACCCGAATTCGTTCAGTCCTGAACAGGGCCGTAATACAACCTCGAAGCCAGAAGATGCCAGAAGAGTTTTGCTGCCTTGAACTTGCCTCACGCAATGCCAGTCTCGGTGCTCGTACTTGTCTCCCGTGCTGCATCAAGGTGCAGAATATCTTCAGATTATGGGTTGGAACAAAGGAGGTTGGAACAAAGGAACGATTCAAAACGGTGAGGGAGTTGGCCTTTTGCAATCCATGTGCAAAAGTGATACAGTGCTTCTAGGCGTCTAAGATCGGTCAAAGAACATGGGTGTTTTCCGCCTGAAAAAGGGTCGGGTGTGTTTTCGCCTGCGCCCGCCGTGCTCGGGCCCCATTCGGCGGTTTGATGAGGTGTTGGTCGTGCTGGTAGAGGGAAAGTCGAACGAAGGCAACCATGGGTTGTGTTTTGAAGGGGGGTCACCTGCGAGAGAGATTCTCTATTCTCAGTTTGTTTTGACTTGCAGGGGCTCATGTTGACATATTCCCAGGCAAAGTCGCCCTTTTCTTCAATTGTATGTCAAGCTATCCTTGATCCAGCAACAGTAATTCCCACTTGCTCGTCGTCTCAAGTCGCGCGCCCACTCTTTCTCCTCGCCCACACCGAGTCGCCGTGCAATTCGAACGGCTTCTCCCGAGTCGATTCACCGTCCAAATCTGATCCGACGAAGATCATGGTGTGCTGTTTACCCGGCTGAAAAGCGATAATCATGTTGACTGCAGGTTGGCGGCCAGACATGAAGGCCGGTTCCCTTTTTGGTGGAAGGGAGGGGCAACCTGCATACATCCAACCCCAACATGCATCCCTAATGAGGATGTGTTCCCTTCAATATCAAACAAGTGGTAGTTGCTAGCTCAACAGAACAATTGATATTGTGAACTCATTCGAACCGACTCACTGACTCGCTTTCAAGATCTTTCAAGCTATTTGGATAACCAGAGGCAGACTGCTGTAGCTAAAGCTGGTTTGTCTCAGAACGGGAGCAGCTGGGCAATATGCTTGGTCTGCACAGGGTTGTTTGATCATTGGGGGACTTGGGTGTGGCGCTGTACAAGTAGCTGAAAAATCATCTCCATAGTCCGGATGTTGGTTTAATCCGATCAGAGTGGAAACGATGAGTTGGCGGGACTAGACCCCTTACTTGAGTATGTTCAGATGTTAGTGCACTGCACTGCCAAAGATTGTTTCTTAAACCGACCATGAGAGATGACATACGCAAAAATACGTAAATTTAATGTTTGTAGGATCCTGCAAGCGCCACGGGTCGTTCTTCATCATAATTCAGGCTGATTCAGATTGCAGGTCTTGTTTTAGTGGGAATGAACAGCATGCAGCATTCCCTATTAGGGCCGGCCTGCCCCTCAACTAGAGATGTTGTTCTGCTTTGAAGCCTCAACGTGTATAGTTTCACTATGATGAAGACGTGTCCAAACAGTTCAAGCTCCTTCGCCTCTTGATCTAACAACTCACACCGCACTCGAGGCGAATTGAAGCACTGGCAGTCACTGGCACCGAGCAGAAGGGGCCAAGCAGGCGCCACGGCAAGCAGAACTGGGCGCATGGCATGCCGCGCCTGGGTGGATCGTCTGGGGCGCATGGCATGCCCAAAGGATTTCTCCAAATAACTCTGGACATCTCCGGACTGTGCTTGCTTTTCGGATCATTCTTTGCCCCAAACCTGAGCGGGACTTTCCTTTTTTTGATGTTGCTTGCAAGTGTTGTCCAAAGGGGGGCAACTGAGTCCACCAAAGGATTCTTTGCGTTTTGAGCAGATAGCCTTCGCATGTTTTGAAGCGCTGTAGCTACCATTGCAGTTGGGAAGCCACCTTTGGGACGTGCCTTGGTGGCTTGGAGGAGGAAGAAATGGTGCACCTTCATTTCATCTCTGAAACTCTGGCAACCTTTGAACCCAAATCTTTGGCCCAAGAAGCGAATCTTGAGCCCAAAACAATGTCAGCAGGCGGGTTTCACACAGTGCTTTTGCGAAATGATGGCAGTGCTGTTGCCTGTGGAAAGAACAACTTTGGGCAAGGCAACATTCCACCTTTGCATGAAGGAATTTCATACACCCAAGTTTCAGCAGGCGAGCTTCATACAGTGCTTCTCCGAAGTGATGGCAGCGCTGTTGCTTGCGGAGATAACACCTACGGACAATGCAACATTCCACCTTTGGATAAGGGAAGGTCATACACCCAGGTTTCTGCAGGTGATTTTCATACAGTGCTTCTTCGAAGTGATGGCAGGGCTGTTCCTTGCGGAGAAAACACAGCCGGACAATGCAACATTCCGCTGTTAGATAAGGGAATGTCCTACACCCAGATATCAGCAGGAGGGCTTCATACAGTGCTTCTCCGAAGTGATGGCAGCGCTGTTGCCTGCGGATCCACTATTGGCAGCCGAAGCGATATTCCACCTTTGGATGATGGAGTCTTCTACACCCAGGTTTCTGCAGGAAGTTTTCATACAGTGCTTCTTCGAAGTGATCGCAGGGTTGTTGCTTGTGGAGAAAACACCTCCGGACAATGCAACATTCCACTGTTGGATGAGGGAGTGTCCTACACCCAGATATCAGCAGGAGGGGTTCATACAGTGCTTCTCCGAAGTGATGGCAGCGCTGTTGCCTGCGGATCCACTATTGGCAGCCGAAGCGATATTCCACCTTTGGATGATGGAATCTTCTACACCCAGGTTTCTGCAGGAAGTTTACATACAGTGCTTCTCCGAAGTGATGGCAGTGCTGTTGCCTTCGGAGTTAACTTTGGAAACTGTGACATTCCGTCTCTGAAGTCTTGGCAGGAGTTCTTTACTTTTGCAGCCGCCGGCCGCCGCTACATTTCCAACGTGACCCCAGTCACCAAAGAACGTGTTTTGCAGCTAGGTTTCATGTTTGAAGAAGATGCTGTTGCGGTGACATGCTGGGATTTGGCCGGGCATGAGGTGTTGCACTTGAGGGTACGTGGGTCTGACCTTGCCTCAGATGTTCACCTGCGTGTTGTGAGTAACTTTAAGGTGATCCCCCAAAGCCTTCGAGTGGTCTTGCCTGATGGACAGTTGTTGGCCTCAACCTGCAGGGCAAATCCGTTGGCTACCATTGCTGACGTGGGTGGGTCAAACACGGTGAGCATGGCTGACTTGTCTCAGATTCAAACCAAGTCAGCCCAATAGTTCCCGGATGCCTTCCTTAGCTGGCGTGCAATCCATCAGAGCAAAAGAATGTGCAGAGTCCAAGACCATGTCTTTGCGTTTTGTCCACTGCCTCCACAGTTGGAGCTTGTGTGGGAAGTTCGCTGCAATATCCTCTTTGGCTTGCAGCTGCCAAGTTGTTCCTCACGCTGCGCAAAGATCGCAACACCCACTTTTTTACATATCGATCCTATTGTTTTCCGACCCTGCCGTGGAACGACCTGGACCAATTGGGAGTAACAAAGCGGTCGTCTAGAAATTGACCGCAGGTAGGGTGCTTGAAATGAATGCCAATTCCCTCTCCCGAAAAATGCATTCCATATAATTATCAGGGCCTATACGAACAAAGTGATGGTTGTTAGTCAACTGGACACTTGATGTTGTGAACTCATCAGCGAACTGACACGCTTTCAAGCCATTTGGATAACCAGAGGCAGCCTAATGTAGCTTAAGCTGGTTTGTCTCAGAACAGGAGCAGCTGGGCAATATGCTTGGTCTGCACAGGGTGTGTTAAATCATTGGGGGACTTGGGTCTGGCGCTGTACAAGTAGCTGAAGAATCATCTCCATAGTCCGGATGTTGGTTTAATCCGATCAGAGTGGAAACGATGAGTTGGCGGGACTAGACCCCTTACTTGAGTATGTTCAGATGTTAGTGCACTGCACTGCCAAAGATTGTTTCTTAAACCGACCATGAGAGATGACATACGCAAAAATACGTAAATTTAATGTTTGTAGGATCCTGCAAGCGCCACGGGTCGTTCTTCATCATAATTCAGGCTGATTCAGATTGCAGGTCTTGTTTTAGTGGGAATGAACAGCATGCAGCATTCCCTATTAGGGCCGGCCTGCCCCTCAACTAGAGATGTTGTTCTGCTTTGAAGCCTCAACGTGTATAGTTTCACTATGATGAAGACGTGTCCAAACAGTTTAAGCTCCTTCGCATCTTGATCTAACAACTCACACCGCACTCGAGGCGAATTGAAGCACTGGCAGTCACTGGCACCGAGAAAAAGGGCCAAGCAGCTGGGCGCATGGCATGTCGCGCCTGGATCGATTTCTGGGTCAATTCAATCCAAACGAGTTCTCTAAATGAGTCTGGCGTATTCTGGCTTTATGGATCATTCTTTGCCCCAAACATGAGCGGGACTTTCCGCACTTATGGGTCCTGCATGGCCCGCGTCTGTTTGGAAGTTGTACTCCTAAAAATGGAGGGGAAGGGGGGCGGGCACGAATGGTTTTGCAAGTCTGTCTCGACATCAGATTGATGTTGAAGACAAAGAATACGTTATTATAACATAATGGGGTATTATAACAAGATATGGTTATGGCTGAATGGTTCAAGAAATGTTTGATGCACCTCTCCTTACGGTGCTCCAAAGTGATGGCAATGCTATTGCTTGCGGAAAAGATGATTCTGGACGATGCAGCATTCCACCCTTGGATACGACCATGTCTTACACCCAGGCTTCTGCAGGCAGGTTTTCATGCAGCACTTCTGAGGTTTGGATGATGAAATCTTCTACACCGGGTTTCTGCAGGAGGGCATCATACAGTGCTTCTCCGAAGTGATGGTATTGCTTTTGCTTGCGGTTGGAATGTTGTTCATGGACAATGCAATATTCCTCCTTTGGGAAAGGGACTTTTCTACACCCAGGTCCGGTCTGCAGGATGGTGTCATCCAGTGCTTCTCAGAAGCGATGGCTGTGCTGCTGCTTGTGGAACTCTCATGGGCAATGCAGCATTTCACTGCTTGGATGAGGGATTCTTCTACGCTCAGATTTCTGCATTAGGAAGTGACGGCAGTGCCATTGCTTGCGGAACAGATGGCGGAGAATTGCGGAGAATGCAACGTTCCACCTGTAGAGGAGGGGATGTCCTACACCGTTTCTGCAGGATTCTTTCATACAGCTTTTCGACTAGCTTCTTGTTTCTAATAGCTTCTTGTTACTACTAGTAAGGCACCTGTTTCTGCAGGATTTCATACAGCGGTCCTCCAAAGTGATGGCACTGTTGCCGGCCCGAATATATTCCGACGCAACAGTCCATCTCTAAAGTCCTGGCGCGAGTTTCTATCGCGATTGCCAGCCATTACTATATGTCAGATCATGTGCTGTTTGGCATGTACAATACGTTGCAGCTAAAAGTTGTCTTTGAAGATTAATCAGCATTGCTGACATGCTGGGAATTACGCTTGAGGGCGCATGAGTTTGACCTTGCCTCGGATGCTCTTAATCGCATTATTGCGCATGACTTCAAGGTAAGCCTCCAAAGCCTTAGTGGTTTTGGCTGATGGACAGTTGTTGTCCTCAATCTGCAGGGCAAATCCATTGGCCACCATTGCTGATGTGGTGAAGTGAACCTGGCACTCGCATCTCACATGATCTCGGCAAGGTCGGCCAGGGAATGGAGTCGTTAACACCGAGGAGCACCGGAGACGGGAGGCAGCCTGTGCTACTGTCAATGTTTGCCATGCTGCTGTGCTGCTTGGTTTTGGTTCAAAGTAGGTGGAAGAAACCCAGAATGTAGCCATTCGTTGTTGTGACATGACTCGCTTTTGCCCGTAGCCTGGTCCAAGGAAGCATCATGCTCATGGTTCAACCATGTTCAACCCGACGAGCGAAGCAGAACACATCCCACAGATCAAAGACTGCGGTACGGTGTGAAGATGGATTCAAAGGGTCTTGCCGGGTGCTTGGAAAGTCCTTACATGTTTGCTGATGGTCGGCAACGTCCTCCCCGATTCTTTTCTTGGTGCAAGGGGTCACACCCTGCTGTACACACTGGAAGACCAACAACAACAACAACAACAACAACCAGAGCCATGTTTCTACCTGCTGGTAGATATATTGCCTAAGAGTCAATACTGTATTGAGGCTGCCCAAGTCGAAGCCAGCAGCAATGCCTTGAAAGTCCCTTATGCTCTCAGCAATGCTACCAGGAGCGGTTCCGCGCAAACGACGAGCTTCAGAAATTTATTGGAACTCTACCACTCCTCACCAGGAAAAATAACATCTTGAGTGTGGGGTCTTCAACTCAATCTTCATCTCCAGCTTGTCCCACTTCATCTCCGAGGCCCAGAGTTCCACTTCATCATCTTCATTCATACAGCTTCATACTAAGGGATACTAAGGGCATCTAAAAGCTACTAGTTACTAGTTTCAATCAGTAACAAGAAGCTAGTAGTAACAAGTGCCACGCTACTAGTAACAGGTGCCTTACTAGTAGTAACAAGAAGCTACTAGTTACTAGTTTCAATCCACCTCCCAAAAGAACCATCGATCTCTCGACATCGATCCCGGGACAATCTGTCTTTTCACAGGTGGTGCCGTGACCACGCACCATCCGCAGCGGAACCCGGTTCCACGGTGGAGCCCGGTTCCGACACGGTGGGCCAATGGCTCCAGGCGTGTGGTGACGGGGCTGAGGCATCTGAATCCAAATTGTCATGCCTGAGCACGGCAATCCATACAAGTTGTGGGAATTGCTGCAAGAGCCCAGGTTCTTGTCAGCCGTACACTTCATGCTGTAAAAGAGATCTTTCGCGTGTGACTGTGTGACTGCATATTTGGCAAATTTTGCCAACATGTGTTGTGTGTAGGGGGTAGCAGGTAGCTAATATGAAAGAGCGACCCAGCGTTCCTTTTGAGGAGGTCCTTCAATGTTGCCTAGTAGCCTAGCACGGAGAGACTGAGAGAGACTTCAATGTCAGTGGGGTGAAGGGGTGTGATCAGAAAGGACGGGATCAATAGATACCAACCACGACAGATTCGCATCCCAAAAGCAGTTCGAAAGGATTCCTAACCCCTTAGCTAGAAACGTCATTGACCAGTTTCTTCTTGTCCATCTTCTCCATAGAATCAGTTGCCTCAGGTCGCTTCCTCCATAGAAACAGTTCTCTCTTCCAAATGCTTCGAGTCCCGCCGCGCGGAGCTCCGCTCTCCGCTCTGCCGTGCCGAACGCCAATCGGGTCGTTCGAAGCGGCGCAGGTCGGGTCGCGTAGGTCCGAAGATCGGTGTGGCGGCATCGCTGGGAGGTGCGAAGATGGGACGTGGGCTCCGTGGGGATGGGGAGGGGGCGGGGCGGACCTACGTCGAAATGGTGTATAGGTGTTGAAGAAAAAGCACCGCATAAAGAGCTATGTCCATCCAAATGGTGGGTTGTTTATCAAGAGTTTACATTAGGTAGATTACACTAGATTACCAAGGAAAGAGTAGGTGGGAATTAGAGTCAAGGGTTTTGCTGATGTGCTAACCAGTTTGCCGACATATCAGCCGTACCAGCCATACCCAAACAGTTCATTCCTGGTCAACTGCTTGAAAAGGATAATATAAGCTGTGCTGTTTTAGAGCATGATTGAGTTGAGAGCCCTTCTATGGATGTTTCCGGTGTTTCCTTGGGTATAGAGAGCACTGCTTCATGTGGCTAGTTTTTTTGGATTCCACCACCAGAATCCGATTTCCATGCTATTTTAGGGATCCCGTGTCTACTCATGTCTACTCTTGAGGGGTGATTTAAAAGCTCCCAGCGGCATTCTTTCAAGAATCAGATCGTATGACCAGATCAAGGGAGGGATGTGTGCCATGCCCATTAGAATGCCATGTCAAAACACTGGTAGAATACCTTGGACACTGATGAGTCCCTGATGAGTTTGTGGATGTTTGTGGTGAACATTGGCTATCTTTGATCTCCAAAAGCTCCACTAGACTTCTTAGACCCCCGTTGTTCTCTGGTGACTCGGGTTCTGCGTGTGTCTGATCCGCAGGCGCCTGCGCAACCGCACGCGCCGCTCGTCGGAGAGTCGCCCGGGCGGCAGCGGCAGGCGCGAGGGAGGGAGAAGTGGCGAAGCAGGTGAGTTGCCTGGTTTTTGCTCACGAGGAAGGATGTGTTATTTTTCCTGATGGGTGATTGGATGAAACAATCCCTTCTGGCGAACAGATGGTTTCGAAATCCAAGTTTGGACGAAAAGACCTCCCACGGAGCTCTATTGGAAGAACGATGTGGGATCAGGGCTGCCACACATTGGCCTCCCCCCTCTTGGCCAGACTTGACTTGGCTGTGTGAGAACAAGACATTGTAAGAACGACTTCCAGAGGTTGTAAGAATATGTACTGTGAAGACCATTTTCCTCAAGAAACAGGTGGTGTTCCATTTCCATGTTAGTGAGTCGGAGTGCACAACCTTTTGGGTCATTTTGGGTCAGTTCAAAGAGAGCCTTTGGGAAGCGTAGTGTTCCAATGGCTGACCCACGGAGTGGTACTGTTTTGTCAAGCGTTGTTTCACCAGTTTGATGATTTTACTTGTTCAATCCTTTTCATTTCTCTCACAAAGATGCAACCTGGTACAAATACTGCAAGATGTTTTCCCCAGCCAACCAAATATTAATGTCAAGAAGCTGGTTCCTGCCCTCAAATGTTCACAAAAGGCTAGTATAACAGTATATCACTGTTTGATGTGTTCAGGGTCACGAGCGTTATTCTTGTTGGATGCACTCGTTTGAGTAGGAATACTCGTTTGATACCAATTGAAAATGGGAAGCCAAAACAAAGGTGAAGAAAGACATGCTCCTTCCTAGAGACTATATAACTGGTTGATCCCCATGTCAGTTCATCTTTGGGTTGTTGTGTTTTGATGTGTCTTTTGGAACCTCCTCGTTGGATTAGCTCTTGATACCTCCCTTGGGAGCTGGTGAACCTCAGGCGGTCACCTCAGGCTCCTGGCACCGAATCGGACCCGGGGTCCCACGGAACCCAGCGCGTTCGGGATCGGGAGGCAGCGAGTTCGTGATCGAGGGCCGTGGGAACGTGGTGGTTTTGGCCAAGGAGGAGGATGTCTTGGCGGAGGTGGCGGTTTCTGGGATTGATCGATCGCATCGGCTGCATTGGGATCTGCATGCGATTCATGATCAGCCCTTGGGACCGACGCAAAGCGACGCAAAGCGAGGATCTTCGACGGATCTAGCAGCTCTTAGTACTCTAGGAGTCTGGGTGCAAGCAAGGGGACTTTGCTTCAAAACTGCCTGGCCAATTCCAGAACAATCACCCAAGCATCACCAAATCATGTTTAGAGTTTAGACACACTGCCAACATGAAGCTTTTTGTGGACATGGATGGAAGATACATGAAAGATGATGGAAGGCTTCCAGCGCAGCCCCCCCCCTTTGTGGGACAGGATGAATAAATATAGGTATAGATCTCACAGGCGTTCCAACCTCACTGGAAGCTTTGGGAAAGACAGATCGGGGGGCCCCGAACCCAAAACAGACACCCGAATGCTTTGGAGGGAACAGCGAACAGCTTTGAGCATCGCTGGGAGCTTGGCTTTTTGCAAAAAAGGGGCTTAATGTTGTGGGACTTTCACCACATGGCACGGTTAGAAAGTGTGGAAGTTACGGTCAGAAAGTCAGCAAAATAGAACGGCTCGTTGTTGCCCTTGTCACGAGCTTCATATACACACGTACCGTCACGTACCTACTTGTTGTCGGGAATCCATAACGCCCAAAAGAGCTGAGGACGCAGTGGGTCGTTTGATCAAAGAGCCGGATCATGTGGTTGGAGGTTGGTTGAACTTGTTGGTTGTTTCTTGGAGTATGCTGGGGTGTTGTTTCGCTTTGAGGTAGATGAAAAAAGCATTAAAATAACAACACTCAGACAAGGAAGGGAAGGTTGCCCCACTCACTTGGAACAGAACTTTGCAACAGAACCAGTGCCGTCGCCGTGGCCTGAGGCTGAAGTGGCCTCCTGTGCTAGTGCCGTGGCTGGCAGATCGAAGATCGGAGGCTTCCAATTGCTGTAATTTGGCCTCCAGTGCTGGGAGCGATGGTGTCCTACCGGTAGGAACTGCTGTCATCGGCGTCTTCGCGGTAGGAACTGCCTGACGTTTGGAATTGGGATTCGTCATGATTCGTTTGAAGGGTCTGGAGTTGGAGGTCGTAGCTTGCACGTTCAGATCAGCTGCCTATGTTGGTCATGTTCACACGGTAGATGCTCAAGGGGTCAAAAGCTTGGTCGACACGTTGAGGACACTAGAAGTTACTGCACATGCTGGTGCTGTTGTTTGAAGACCTTCCTGGGCAACTCATCAACCCCGTGCAAGTGCATGTTCCTGTACATTCCAGTGGTTTTGAGAGCCCATCTTGATCTGCAGGAGGGTAATCAACCCTTCCAAATAGCCCATTTCCTTGGCGCAACAACTTCTCTGCATCCTCCGCAGCTGCTTCACGAGTTGCACCTTTTGTTCAATTCAAGTCAGTACAGCAAGAACTACAAATAACAAATATTGCTCTTCGATCTTCAACGCTGAATTGAATGTGACAGATCCTGGAGGCAAACCCATGACAAAGATTCCGATCCACTTGGGCTGGCGGCTGGGGGAAGAAGATTGGAACCCCGAAAAAGCTGCAGATCTGCATCCATCCGAGTCAATCCGAGTTAGAGGGGTTGGCTTCTTGGTAACCGTACTGCTGCTCGTGAGCTCACGTGGCCTTCTACGCGTGCGCTGGGTACTGCCATGGGTGGTTGCTTGAGCGGTTGGTGTGACGTCGGGGCACCTGCTGCGGTCTGACGTCGAGCCAAGGACGGCGGCCGATCGACGATCCTCAAGTCTGGGGTGTGTTTCACCAGCGAAAAAAAACCATGATTGGAGGCTCCGAAAGAACGCGTGAGAAAGACATGTTGGATCAAGATTCTGTTCAGAGAAGTGATGGTGGCTTGATGTTTGAAATGCATTGCATGTTATTGGCTTCCAGATGACTTCATGGTCATCCATCCATCATCATCATCATCAGCAGCAGCGGCGGCGGCGGCGGCAGCGGCAGCGGCAGCAGCATTAGCATCATACGGACGACTCAAATGTCAAACGGACACTCAAGCAAGAACGTGTGTAAAGACATACGTGACTATTGGATATTGAATATGTAGCATGCATGTATCATGTATCACAATATCGCATATGTCCTGTTAGCTGTTCACGGCAAAAACGATGTCAAGAACACAGCATAGCTCTTGTCAGGACCATCACTTCTCACTTAAATACCTCTCAATTCACTTCTCTCCGCACGGCAGGAGCTACTCCGGGACCCCACCGCGGTGCGCGGGAAGGACCTGGAGCTGAGCTTCGAGGTGGCGGAGGTGACCATGATCCGCGATGAGGCGAATGAGCAAAGACCACCCGCACTGGGCTCCAGGTAGAGATGATTCACATGGCCTTCAAGGCTCCAAGAACTGCGCATGCCGCATACCAGCTTCCAGTGGATGCACTTGCTCCAACATGGGAGTGTGATGAAGGGAACATGCCTAGTGAGATCAGCGCAAGGAAGGTGGTCTGTGAGGACGGTCGTTGGGAGCATATAAAAGAAGTCTTCCTCCGATGTCAAATAAGAGAAGCCTCCGAGGGGGGAAGGTGGAAAGGCGAACTCTTTCGAAGGAGCATGGTCAGGCCAAGCCCACGGCCAGGGACCTTCGCAAGATTGATCCTTTGCAAAAGATCAATGGTCAGATGGCAATAAGAGGTAACAAGAGTCTTCGAGGCGTTTGATGTGAAGAAGAAGTTCACGGTGGAAGTAGGTGATTGGCAGACGTATGACGCTGAGAAGAGAGGATCTTCACAGCTGAAAAGGTGTTTGGCTGATCCATCTACTATGAAGGCACCACCAGTGTGGCGTCCCAGCTGGGCTGTCGGAGCTTCTTGTTGTCCCCATGATCGATTTTCATTGATGGCTTGAGTGGGAGAATCTCACCGTGGCCATCTTCTCACGGTGGCCATCGGGGCTTCTGTTTGACCCGGCCAAGGATCTCTTGGGCCGGGAAAGTGTGGCTGCCGCGCTCAAAAAACGACGAGACAGGGTTTGTGTAAGCTATAGGAAGCTCCTCCGGATCTCTTAGGAATCAACCTAAGACAAGGTATCCTAAGATTCAGATGACAAAACCCATTCTTACTCCATCGCATTCCCTACTTGGATCGCCACCGGTGGCAGCACACAGGCCGTCCTCATCCCACGTCTATCCCACTTCCACCAAGCTCGATCCACGATGTGGCCTGCATGACACCTCCGTGAGGTGCTGCCATTGAAGAGAAGGGCGCCTTCTCTCTTTGTGTGCCGGGTGGCTTTGGGAAAGCCGATGGCCAGGACCCGAAATGAAAATGATCCGCAAACATGGAAGCTGCCTAGGCGGTTCCAGGAAGAGAGGTTTGGGATAGATTTAATATAGTGGTGCTCTATCTGAATTATTTGTTCTTTTACTGGTATGTTATTGTGGTTTTGTGTTTCTCCTTTGTGGACAGGTTGAGTGGATATGATTTTTGAGTCATACTGACTGTCATACTGCCAATATCTGCCAATTGTTGATGTCCTTTCAGATTTTGTGTGTTTCTTTGCTCATTTCAACTTCTGATGCCATGGCTTAGTCATGATAGTCATGTTTGGTCCTCTACTTTCTTGGGAGTGAACCTATCAGACAATACTGTACATGAGCATACCTTTTCGTTGGTACTTGTTTGCTTCAAATGACCCATCAGACAATCAACCTTTTTAACTCTCCCCACACACATACACACGAAGAGGGCAGATGCATGCAGATGCTCACGCTCCCGGCCCTGGCCGTAAGCCCTTTCTGCTCGACTCCCATCGGTCCCAGGAGCCGGTGAGCGCACGCTTGGTGGGGCAGTCCTTGCAGATGCTCGTGGGCGAGGACGTGGACTTCTCGAAGTGGCACGTCTTCTTCACCGGAGAGCGGTTGGATGGTCAGGACTTGGGTGAAACGGTGGGGAGGGGGACTGGTTGCGTGGTGGGTTGAGCGGTGTTCTTTTTGTTACTGTCTTTTCGCTGGATCGGAGGTGGGGGTGGTTGGGGCGGCCGTGGGTCTTGGTGGAAAGCAGAGAAGAGTGAGATTCGAGAGGCCAAAACGGAGCGGCAGGAGTGCACCTCCAGATGTTGAATTGGAGAGAATGCCAGTTGGTCAAAGCTCTGCAGAAGATCAGAAGATCAACCGCTTTTTCTTCCTACCGCTGCGGAGAGTAGACCACAACTTCTAGCAGTTGGGGGGATGCTCTCTTGCATGTCGGACATGTTGGGTCAGTTGGTTTGCAGATTGTTTCTTGAATTTCAAGAATTCAAGAAAGGGCTGAGAGTTTGACGTGGGTGAGCACACCCTAGCCAGTAAAATATCAGGCTGTCCCATACATAGGAATTCAGGGCGATGGCTCTTACACAGTGCCGTTGACCATGAGTGGTCAATAGTCACCCTTCTCGACACCAGCAATAGATAATATACTGTATAAAATCTTCGCCCCCCGTCCATCGCTGCATGTTTTGCCGAACTCGTGGTCAGAGTTCCCCGATGAGAGCGATGGCCGAGGAGTCCTTCCTTTTGGCCAAAGAGCTTTGGATCGACGCCTGTGGGATCCCTGCTGATCAGGCCAGCGGTCCTTCTGCTGAGGTGAGAGGACGTCATCTGCAGAAATTCTGCAACGAAGAACCGTGTTGCCCGTCCGTGTGACAGTGCAGAGATGCGAAGCTTCGCAGGGAGTTCACTGAAGTGAATGGAACAAAAAACGGCTCCCAAAAACACCTAGATCACCTCGCCAGCTGGTGAATGGAGAGGGGAAGATCGAAGATCCTCAAAGCTGTTTTTGGGTGCATGGCTCGCTGTGTGAGGAGCAGACTGACACCCAGTGGGTCACTTGATCTCCTCAGTTTTGATGGTCACGTTGACAGGCCTGTTTGACAGGTCCGGATGGGACTCCACAAAGGCCACAGGACTGCAGACTTCATATAGTTGATAGAAGCACCAACGGGTCATTGAGCAGTGCTTTGCAGACTTTGGTCACATACTTCGCACCCACCAGCATGAACGAAGGAAGATTGATGACTCTGAGTTGGCCGGAAAAATGCTCGATGCATTCCATCCTTTTTCCGCCTTGAGGTATTCCTTGTTCGTCCTCCCGCACTGAGAACCCAACCCAAAACCCACGTTTGCCACGCCGAAAACTCGATTGGCAGGTTCACCCAGTGCCTCAGATCCCTTCGGCCGAGGGCGCTGCGGCGCAGTACACGGTGGCACCCGTGGGGACTGGGAGACGTGGGGCCATGAGACGTGGGGGCGTCCTGTTGAACATGGACTGGACAAACGAAGAGGGATCGCCCACAGCTCAGATTGTTCTGGCTCGGGGTGGAGACGCCTCCATCCTTTGCATGTGAAGAGGGATCGGAAGATTTGAGATGAGGACGTCCTGTAGAAGCGGTGTGTTGTCATGTTTTGCTGGTCCGTGTTTTTTTGAAGGCAACCACTGAAGAGTACATGTGCTTCAGACACCGTTCCGTGTGGTTCAGCTGAACGCCTAAGCGTGGTATGATCACATGATGCGGTTCGAGAGACACTCAGACCCGGTGCAGGCGGAGATTTGTATGCAGCAGGGGCGCTCAGATTCTTCAAGATAAAGGACATGAAAGGACAACCGTTTCAGTTTCATGGGCAAACCTGCTAGATTGTTGGCACAAATCTGGTTGGTTGATTGATGATTGAAGGCAGAAGGAGAGACAATTCCCCCTGGCTCCGAGGCTCCACGAATAGACATGTGACATGTTGTATTGAGAGACGAGGGTTGGGGACGAGATACAGTGGGCCATCAGAGGTTCAATGGCACCCCAAGTTTTGGTGGTTTATATGGAGCCCGCTGCAGAGGAAATTAGATGAATGTCTCCCCACCGCTTCAGTGTCTACGAAGCGACGCGTGCTCCCCTGCGCGCTGAGGGAGGAGACGGTCTTGGTGGACAGCGAGGAGGCCATTGAAGTGTGAGATGGAACAAACAAACATGGCAACCAAGTCACGAACTCAAAAACGAAGCTGCCACCTGCCACAGAGGGTGTTTTTAATCTTTCAAGTCATATAAGTCATGGAGTCATGCATCTCTATATATATATATAATTGGGGTCTAGAGTCTAGATGGGTCTAGTTTTGTAATGTGTTTTTGCTCGCTGATGGTGGCACCTGGAAGGGTCAGCCTTTCGGTGCAGGAAAATCCCGTGCAGGAAAACTCAGCACCGCCACCGCGACCCACTCCCAACCAGCGCCCGGCTGCCCCGTGCTCTCCGGTGTCCAGGGCTTGCCGGCGTTGGACCTGTTGCTCCTGCATGTGGGCCCCGACGGCACTGTGGGACGTTTGAAGCCCAACTCGCCTGGGAGCTCGCCCCGGTGGGACCTGGCGACAGGTTGGGGGCGACAGGTTGGTGGTTGTTGCCCTTTGTTACTAGTAGCTTCTTAGTTACTAGTCGTTGATGAATTTGGGGGTGCGCTTGGGTCGGTTTTGGGTAGCTTGGAGGCTTGACAGGAGTTGGGTGGGTTGGGAAGGTGCTTTGGACCCAAGCAGAGACTGCTTGGAGTAGGTCAAAACCATGTCAATATCTGGCCCTCAGGTACCTGACCAAATGGAGTGGTTGGGTACTTCGCACAAAACGAACGAGGCAAACCCACGAAGTTGGTCATCGTGTCGCTCGAAAGATGTCAAGCAGCGATGTCACTCGGACCCACAGAAAGAAAAAGCATAGTGAAGCCTTGTAGCGATGAAGAAAGGCTCGGAAGAGAAAAATGTGGTTGTCCTGGTGGACGAAAAACGCCCATCGAACTTCCATGAAGCCGTCTTCAAGCGAGGTCTGAAATTGATGAAGCAGGCACTGGCAAGGCGAATGTGTGAGTCTTTGATGTGTTTTTGTTGCTGATCCAGACATAGCATGTAACTTGGACATCGGCTTGGGTTAGGCAATGAAGGAGAATCCAGTTCATGTTGGGAGACGTTCATGGTACGGTGTTTGGCGCCAGTTTTTCACACATGATTGATTTCGGGGCTCGTGATCGTGATGTTATCCCAATTGGTCTGTGTGTCCGGACTTTGAGCCAGAGCTGTCACACTGTGCGAGCCGGTTCCACACTTGGAGCTGTTCCAAGAAGACTTTCATGCACAGCTTGGATGGTTTCTGTGTTTAAAGTTCAATACTCTGTGTCTTTCTGTCAGCTATGAACTGTCACAGGTCTAAGGTCGTATCTAAGAAGGATCATGTATAATCTACCCAAGTTCAAGCTCAATGGAGGAGCTGCTGGTCCTGTTGACCCTCTGGCAGGTGGTTTTGCCCATTGAAGAAGCAGGTGCCGAGGCGATCTGCGGTGCTGGTCAGCGCGGTTTGAGCGGGTTTGGAGCCTTAGGAGGTGGAGGTTGAGGATTGTGTGGAGTCAGAAGGCCTTTTCCACAAGCTGTTCACTCATAGTGGGTGCTCCAGATACTAGTTTTAGTCCAAGTTACAGTGTTTTTGGAGTCGTCTTTGGCTATAGGATGCTATAGGTGAGCTGTTGAGTGGATCTAATTGAGTAAGCAAGGCTAAGCAAGGGGTAATTTTGTGACTTCTGCTTGAAACGAACAACCTGCACACATCTGCAGGTTGCCTTCTTTTCAAGGTGGTTTTTCAGGGAGAACGGGAGATTTGTTTGGAAACCTCGCGGAGCATCCAACGTCATATCCCATGCAGCTCCTGTACACTTGCGTTGTAAATCCGCTCGACTCCACGAGATTTTGTTTGCTGGTGTTCAAGAAGCATCAAATGTTGCGCATGTGTGAACCCCCCAACAAAAAGGTGAACATTGGAATACCTTTCAGGGGTGTTCAATATATATAGGGTTCTCACCACAGCCATCTCACACAAGCGACCATATTTCCTGGTGTGGCCAGCAAGGACGGCCTATGCACACGCTCCGCAGCCGCAGGCAGCCATCGTGGGGCCAGATTTTATGAATGCGGCACGGTCTGCGGTGGGTTTCCTCAGTGTGGGCCCAGGCAGAACCTCACGATCTTCAAAGTTGAGGCTCCAGGGCTCCAGGGCTCCAAGAAAGACCCACCAAAAAGAGAGACCTATATCAATGGACCCTTGGGTGACCGACCCTCCGCTATGCTCTTCATCTCCAGTGAAATCCCTCAGGTTGCTACTAGGGTGGAGGCCATCGCTACTAGGGTGGAGGCCATCCAACCGGCCCACCTGAAGCAGCCCTGTTCCCCGTACTCCCATGCCTTGCCGACGTTCGCACCCAGGTGCTGCTGGCCACGGGCAGCCACAGCGCCCAAGCGGTGCAAGCTGCGTTGAAGAAGCCCAGGCGACACGGGAACTCGCCAGTGGGGGGCGATGTGTCGCGTGTGTTGCGAGATTAGAGAGACTCTGGAAAATAGACCCAGTCTACCCAGCCCGGGCCGGTCTCCCTATTAGAATACACACCCGTATGTCGTGTTCGACGCGTTCGTTCTTGGATTGATGAAGAGTAGCCCAGTAGCGAACATTGCTCCTAGTAGCGATGCCAGGAGCCCCTAGTAGCTTCTTGTTCCGGCAAAATACTGAGGGTCAGCATTCTTGGAAGCATTGAAGCATCACTGATTTGGCGATCAACATCATGGCCCACATAGGGTCAGTCGGAACAAGGGGCTTCCAGTGGGAATTCTTGTGCCACATCTGTTTGGTAAACACTCAGACAGAGTCAAACATGCTGGATCGCTTGGGCAACACATCTTGTCCATTTTTTGTCAATCACCCAAGATCCTTTCATCTTGGCAGTGCCATGCAGTGCCTGATCTTGCTTTTCTTTTCACTTTGCTTCCCAGTCCCACACATGAACCCGTCCAGCAACAGTCTAGACGTTCGTGCTTGCTTTGTCCTGCAGTGCCTCGTGCCCCGCGAGCTTGCTGCGGACGCAGCAGATGTCGGGCGCCCAGACGGCGTTTCTCGATGCGGATCTCCGGCCGGGGAGAAAACGACCCCGCCGTCGTCGGTGTGTGTCTTCGGTCGGGTGGAAAGGGTGGCCGGTTGGCCAGTCATATACAGCCTCAAGGTCTTTCATTCATAAAAGGAGCTATAATCCTTAGGATTCAAGCACCGCCATGGTTTTGTTTCCAAACATCGTAAGGTTTTGAATGGTTTTGACTTCCGAGTTGAGATGCCCAGTGCCATATCGCTTCCTGTGAGGAGTGCCTTCCGGTCTTTCTTCGTTTCGTTGAAAGAGAAGTTGAGGAGGTTCCCATTGATTTCCCATTGCAAGAAGCAGTCGATCGTGAGGCAAAACATCATTCAATACTGAATCCATTCCGCAAAAAAATGATGAACGTTCCTGAACCAACCAATGGGCCTGTGTTCTTTGAACATAAACCTGGCCTGGAACTAGTCATGGTCTTCTACATATAGCCTGGGCCCGTGGGCCACTCCGCATATGAATCTTCACATACGGCCTGGGCTGGTTTCGGGGATGAAAGTAGGGGGTGTTTGGATTGCCCGTCCTTTGAGTCGTGTCCCGTCTCTTCCGGACGTGCTGCCCCAGAGTCTTCCCGCCCTCAGGACATGGATGTTGGACTCTGACTGCGCGACATTGATCTGAGGGGTTGGGTCATAGGCCATGGCCCGCCAGTGCCTGTGTTGTACCCTTTCCTGGTCTTTCGTGTGGTGGAGAATGGGATTGGAGACAACCATTTCTTTCAAGCCGTGAGGCCGCGCGGTGTCGCTGTGGATCAGTGCCACAAGACACACAAACAAGCAAAGGCAAGGACTCCATTTGAGGCAAGGACTTCGAAAATAGATCATTGAGGCCAAAAGCGCGAACGCGAGCTCCATCGGGCCAGGAGAATCAGGAGACCAGAGCCTCAAAAAAAGAGGGCCACGCCTTAAATGGGGAACCTTTTTTTCATCAGCTGTGCTGGAATCCGCGAAGAGAATTCGAAGAATGAGGAAGACCTTTGAGAAGACTTGCAAACTCTTTGGTTGTTTGGCTACTCTCCATGCCTAATAATATCATATAATATCCCATAATTAATTGTTTATTACATAGTTCACAAGACGTTATTTTTTGATGTTTCTTTTCACATGTCTCATGAGGAATCTCATGTTGTTTGTTCCGAACCTAGACTCCCCAGGGTGTCCGTCCATGTCGACCCTGCCCGTCTTCACCGCAGGTCTTTCAGCCTCAGGCCCCACCGTCTCGCCATGGGCGTGCGACATCTCCATGTGGCGCTAGTCGTCGTACTGGCGCTTCCCGTCCCAGGCGCGTGGGCGCACGCCCTTGCGGGCGTGGTTGGCGACCTGAGGTCGATTGGTAGATTGGTAGATTGGTAGATCGATGACTTTGAAGATGGGTAGTTGATGCCGAATAGATCAGATGCTGGTGACGGTCAAAGGTGCTTTCACATGCTTTGAACCATGCCTGACAAATGCTCACTTCATCCGCTTGGGCGCTTTCCAGTTTCTCGGGAACATTAAGAAGATGTTGGTTTCTTGTCCAATGCACTTGTCATTCAAAGGTTTGTTCCTCAGTCTCCAAAACGCAGTATAGGAAACATCAAAAACATCAGGCACTCGTGGTTGGCTTTCATGGAAGCCACGCTGAGCGGGCACCTGGAGGGCATTGAGTGGTGTGCTGAAAATGTCGGACGGATTTGTTTCCAGGTGTGGAAATCGTGATCGATGCCAGTGGAGAGCAGATGGGGAGCACCCACATGCTGCGCCAGAGACTTATGAGGGTATACGGGGGATTATGAGGGTATGGTTTAAATATCCAGGGCTTAGGTTTGGTAGGTTTCTGTCGCAGTTTGTCAATCCTTTGATGCGAATCTTTGGGACAAGATGTTGCAGACATTGCGGACATTGTGTGAAGGTGGTCCCAGCCTGGTAGGGACTCGGGGATGGTGTGGTCATGGAATGTCATGGATGCGTTGTAAAAGTGGGCTAAGAAAAACGCCTTGAACTCACTGAAATCGAATGACTTGGGTCAAGATACGAATTACAAGGTACATCTTCCAAAAGACTCCCAAAGCATGAGAGGTTGACATCCCTCGTCATTGGACACCAAGCCATGGGCCTCGTCATGGTGCCTCCCCAAACAAAAAGCCGGGTGCCTTGTGATGTTCAGTGGCCATTTGCCCCGGTGGCACGTCGCATCACGCGATTCGCAGCGATTGAGCCCCGCGGGTGGCTCAAACGCCCAGCGGCTCGTTTGAGCGGCTCAAACGCCCCGCTGCTGAAACGCAAAGGTCGAGAGGAGGCCTATGTGACCTATTCAACGACGCCTCATCCATGCACGGACAAGACCTTGTGTTCGGGATGTGAAGGAGCATATTCCGGTTTCATGTGAAAGCGAGAGTTTCGGAGAGAGAGAGAGAGAGAGAGTTTTGGGTGGGTCGTAGGTGAAGCGGATGCTTTTGCTACTTGGAGGAATTTTTGACTTGGACACTTTGGTGAAGACCTACTGGTTCCATGGGGGGTTGATTGAAAGACAGATAGCTTCAGAGGAAAGAAGAAGTGCAATCTTCAATGACAGACTTCTCGGAGGCTTCTTATGGAGATATCATCATATATCATCCATTTGCTAGTTTTGCTCTTACCGGACCAGCTCCAAGCTTTGACCAGCTCCATTTGTTGTGGCAGATCTGGTCGCCCGTCCTTTCGCCCATGCTGTCCGAAACGTCGCCCTTGTGTGAGGACTTGGGCGGTCGACGTGCGAGCACCTGGGCGGAAAGGTTGGTTGGAGTGGCTTCTTTGGACACGAGTTGCAACATATCGGAAGATTGTCGAAGATAGTAAAAAGATCTAAAAAGAAAGTTCTGCCATTCCACATTTGGGTCGTCAGTGACACAGGGCTTTGTGGACACATGTGGACACCATCGCGCGTTTAGGAGTGCCTGTTGGAAGGATGAGGATGAAGACAGGAACCGACAATGCGTTTGGACCACACTGTGGCTTGGCTGAATTGCTTGTAGCGGATGTTGCAGGGTTCCTCAATAAATATTCCTAACCCCAAAGTCGCAGGGCAGTACCACTTTGTTTCACACACGTTCTTTGTTTGTATTGTGAGACCCTGATTATGGGATGAATCGGAGCAGTTTCAAGGATGCAAAAAAAAGAGTCCGTCTTCTCCAAAAGCAGAACATTCCTGTCACCGTCTACGGTCTGCAGACTGTTTGGTTCCGAATCAAGTGTTGGATACGGTGGAGAGCGATGGCCTGCAGTCATGATCGATCCTGCCCTCCTTCCCTCTCAGCTCCAGATCCACCCCATGACCCACTGAAATGATGCCAACGTATGCCAATGTATGCACTGAAAGAGGAACTGAAGGCTTATCACCACAGGATTCCTCCTACACAATTATCTGAATTTGCGATAATCATGTGACAGAAAGCTGCTACTTGCACCCAATCCAAGGTGGAATTGTACCCACAAGGCAGGAGGAGCTTGGTGCTAACTCATTCGGCATCAAAAGTCCAAATATATTCAGGTTTGAGCGACTTAAATTTCACAAACGTCGGAACTTTGGGACAAAAAGGTTTTGGAACATTTTGGAACTAGAAGGGTGATTTCACAAGGAAATTATTGGAAAGGGTCCAAACAACGAGCCAAAACGATGTGAGAAATGATTCAAAACAAAACCATCGTAACCAACATAGGAGGTTTGCCTTTTTCATCACCGTCATTACAAATAGATATATATATATATGCTACCCCCCCCCCATGTACCCCCGTTTTGCTTCAAGTGCATATGTATTGCGTAGGATGCACCAGATGACAGCAGACGATACACTTACAGTTGCATGCTAAAGCTTACCAGATGACAGCAGACGATATACTTACAGTTGCATGCTAAAGCTTGCGACTTGTTACTTGAGAAGCCTTCTGAGAAGCAGACGCAAGAGAAGTCCTATTTGTTACTTTACAAGCAGACACAGCCAGCACAGACTTTTTCAATCCCTGATCGAAGGTGCTTCACTCAACTGGCTTGACAGACTTTTGTGTCAACCATGCGCAGAGGTCACCGGAAGCCACCCACAGATCCTTATTCCGATTCCAGTACTCATACTGGATGGACCGGATCTGCTCCCGGAGCCTTGCTGAGCCTGCCTTGGAATGTTGGTTTAAATCCAGGCGAGACTTAAAGAACCGCCAAACACGATCAATGATTTGGGTGCCTGCCTTCACCTTGATGACTTTCCCTGAATCTGGCAACTTGTGTTCGCGCAGAGACACATATTTGGGAGCCTTCCACATCCATTTGCCCTTGACCTTAACGCGCTGTTTACAATGCACTACATGGTCATGGACAACCATAGGCAGACGAAGCTTCTAGCTTCGAGCTGAATCAGTGTGGAAAATCAATTTCCTACCCCTCAGATGCTTTTCAGCAATCGGCTGCCACTCGTGCTTGCGAATGGCGCCGGGACCAGGCGCCCGTGGCTCTGTCAGTTCAGGACGTAGACGGTGCAAAATCAAAGTGTCCGGTTGCCCCCTTTGCACCATTCCAACCCACTGCTCCCACTCCATGAGATTCTTACCATCCTTCTTCACCGGCTTCTTGTCAAAGGTGGTCTCATCTCCCTCCACATCTACCCACGTCTTGCAATTTCCAAAGGCCATTTTTTTTCAGTTGCCTCCACATACGTTTTCCTTCCAGCTGCCAGCTTCGAACGCATGTCCTCGATGGCCTTGTGGTTGACACGCAAGGCATTGTGAATGACTCCATTGGGAACCTTGTTGAGGAGGAGAAAGAGCAAAGCACTCTGAATCTGGAGTGGATGACCTTCGGGCCCCTTGCATTCAGTGAAGAGAGGGTGCAAGTAATGTGGATTCAACCAAGCTTTGCAGCGCCAGTAGTTGCACTTGTGCTTCAAGCTTCCATTCCGTGGCCCAGGCTTCAGCTTCGAGAGGGTCCCGTGCTCGCACTTGGGACATTGCTTACCTTCCCATGAGACCAATATCTTGTTTGCTACAAGTTTCTCAACAATGCCCTTGTCATCAGCGCGCACGAGGTCCAAGAGACTGCGCTTCCATTTGGATTGGTCCATGCGAAGGCCACGGGGCTGCACGGCACTCTTGTCCCTCGTGTAGGGCACCTGGCTCCAAGCTTTGCTTTTGGTTAATGCCGGCCTCTTCTGCACCATGCGAGTCTTACCTTTTTTTGGCACGGGAAAAGGGTTGAATTTCGCCATAAAGGGATGCAAGAGGAGGTATGGGAGCTTCTGAACTGATCTGTTGAAACGGCTCGTGAATACACAGGAATGCAACCTGCAGTGAACGTTTGTGAATGTGAAGCAATGAAAAAATAGCAACACACAAAGTTTCGACACAGTTACCTTTTTTTTGACACGCTCGTGTGCATTGGATCTTTTCCCAATGCTGACAAAAACGGACACCTCTCAGTCCTTAAGGCCTAGATCTGCTGCAGCTTCTTCGTCTGCAGCAAAATCTTCATCTTCAGGGAGCGCTGCGGCAGGCTGGGGGCCGTGGACCACTTGCTCTTCAGACTGGACTCCTTCTTGCGAGGCTTTCTTGCGAAAGCGTTTCTGGGGAGATGGATATTTGAAGGTTGGGCGGCGCCGAGGGGCATTTGCCGGCCGTGGAACTGGTACTGGTATGAGAGGTGCAGCAACCGCCTCCTCAGGGGAACTGGGTGAATTTTCAGGCGCAGTCCACATTTCCGGAAAGCGCCTGTTGCGGAGCAAGGCCTCTTCCACTGCATCTCTAGCATGCTTGACATATTCAGCTGGCTGCACACATTGTAGATATTTGGTCATGCTTGCCTCAATCATGTCTTGCTCTTCCGACACCTTTTCATCAAAATCAGGTGCCTTGGTGCTGAAGCCGCTCTTGTAGTTCCCGTAGAACTCTTTGTCCATTTCTGCGAGCAAGTCCTTGTGCAAGTCGTCCACGTTGATCCGGTAGATCGGCTCATCGGCACTTTGACTGGGGAGCCGCAGGTACAGCGCATGCAAGCCGAAAATAAAGACAACTGTCCTTTTGAGAACCGCCATGACATCCGCAGGTTTGTCTCCGGGGAATGTTCGTTTGAGGAGGCCCAGGAACTCGGCGTTGTCAATGGAGATGCGGTTGTCTGGCTCTGGCTCATCTTCCTTTTGCACATCATTTGTTGCATAGACTCGGCAACAATTCTTGGCCAATTTGACATCATTGTATCTTCCGTGACAGGTTTGGTTCTCCTCCGCTGTGACAAATGACTTCAAGTCTGCCAAGTCAATCTTTTCTCGATTGGGATCATCAAGAAAGACTCCTTCATGGACCTGGCCAAGACGATGCCGGAAGTTATCTAAAGACTTGGCCCTCCGCCAGCCTGGAGGTGTGAGTAAGCCAAGACGTCTTTGATGGTACCTGCCCATGGCCAACATCATGACGATGGCTGCTGGAGTTTTTCCAACGCCAGGCCAGCCCAAGAGCATGAAAGCATAGTTCACCATGAGCGGGTACAAGATAGGCAGGAGCGTTTTGGCGAAGAAAGGCTTCAACGAGAAGGTGTGCAACGGAAAGTCATGCTCCAATGGGGCACCATCTTTTCCTTTTGCCTTGTTCTGAGCCATAGTGCGTACCTTCGCCTTCGGCCACCCAGAAATCGGAGTGTTGGAGTTGTCCTTGATGTTGCACAAGATCCAATAGTACTGTTGGTTCTGCGCGTCACAATCAGGGGCATTGTCGTTGATGTACTGGATGCCAGCAAGGAGGTCCTCATCATCAGGGGCCCACGTGGCAGTCTGAGAACGCCGAATGGTAGAAGGCTTCGAAGTGAGGGCAAACCAAGACACATGATAACCTGGAAGCTTGTCAATCAAAGACACCAAAGCCTTTTTCAAAGCCCAAGGACCAGGACGGAAGGCAGGAGCATAAGCTTGTCCACTGCATAATTTTAACGCTTCTTTGGTGGAGATGGCCTGCTCAAAGTGCAGAATCTTGACGACCTCGAAGGTACCATCTTCCAAATTACGAATCACCAGGCCCAGGCGACATCCTTCAGGAAGGGACTGGGGAGGTCGAATACATGCTGGGAGGTTGTCCACTTGGTCGCAGGAATGTACTGGAGCGAATTCCGGCACTGAGAGCTGCACATCAAAAAGGAGAGTTACCTGCTTCATGCCATCCAAAGGCCGGCACGCTTCTCGGAGGAACGTGGTCAAGGAAATGGCATCATCCATAGAAGCTGCCTGCTTCATGCCACAGGCTGGGGAATCCAGCGTGGCCAACATCCAGTTCTTGCCACCGTAGTTGGAGATAGCTGCGTCCAAGAGGGTAGCACTCGACATGACGGCGACTCAGGAGAATAAGGCACAAAGGCTTAAGGGCGGAGCTACACGAAAGCGACTACAGATATCGAAATGGCAAAGGCAAGCAGGGGCACGCAGACAACGACTGAAGATATGATGCAACATGCTGCAGAGGGTACTGGCAATGGTAGTTTCTCAGCCACGTTTGTGCAAAAACATTCATGCATTACCGTTTCTTCACACAACAGCTTGCTAGTCTTGCATCTTTTGAAAGACAATAGTGATTATAGATACAAGTACATATGACTCATTGAAGCTGGCTGCGCGGCGCAATGATTCAATTTTCTCTCCAATGGAAGACTTGGAGCACGGCTACATCTGCCTACGGACTGGTGTCCATACTCTCAGGTGAGGCTGCAGCTGCCTGACGAAGACGTTGCTGAAGTTCATGGATGAGGCCCTCTTGCTCCTTGATTTTGGTTTCTTTCTCATTAACCTCTTTCTCCTTGTCGGCGAGCTTGCGTTCCAAATCCTCATAGTCAGCCACCAAGCGAGTCATTGACTCCGAGATGTCATCGAAATCGGCAACCAAGGCTTTGTGACGAGGATGCTGCAGAACGCATTCCAAGGGCACTGGGGTCTGCTCACAAACAGCATCCTCAGGAGACATGTCCTCCTCGGCACTACCTGCAGGTTCAGCCCCGGGAACATCATTGATCTCGGCATTGTTGGAGGGCTCACAGCGCTGGCTGTCCGAAGAATCTGCCGATGAAGCTTCAGAGGACGAGTCGCTGTCAGAGCTGTCGGAGGAGTCGGAGAGATCCTTGAGCGCCTCAGGTGTTCTCAGGCAGCAAAGGAGAAAGAGATATGACTATACAACAAAGTCGGTTTGACGAACGACAAACGACTTACGACATTGGAGAAAGTTTCTGTTATTGCAGGCGGGCTGCCAGCAACTCAGTCTTATCGCCTGGGCCAATTGCGAGCTTGGAGCTGCTTCCTGCGGGGACACGTTTCGCTGAAGCAAGGCACTTGCGTAGATCCTCTTCGGCGGCTTGAGTCCACACACCTTTTTTGATTCCTCTCGGCTGAAGGCTTCTTGTCTTTTGGATGTTGTTGATGATGATGGCCAAAGTCTTCCTGTCGAGGGGGATACGTGAAGGGTGCACAGGAATGTTGCCGGCCAGAATGCGTTCCCACAGAGCTTTGAAATCCAGCTTGGGCGTCTCGATGGTTGGCTCAGAAATTTGGAGGCTCAGCTGGGCACTGTCTCCGGACATGGATACATCTCCAGACACCGCAAAGGACGGCATGACGAAAGATGACTCAAGTTGAGAGAGAGTCTACGAGTCTAAAATCTACAAAACGAGCAGCTGGGTCGGCAAGTGTGATGCAAGTTTACCAGCAGACTCTCGCAGAGAAAACTGAGTTCCAGAAAACATTGCCATACAAGAGTTCCAAAAAGTTTTAAAAGTTTTAAAACTTTTTGGAACTAAGAACTAAGAACTAAGATTTCCCCACACTCTCCCACAGCAATGTTAGTTCCAGAAAACCTTGCCATACAAGAGTTTCAAAAGAGTGTTAAAAGTTTTAAAACTTTCTGGAACTAAGAACTAAGAACTAAGATTCCCCCAGACTCTCCTGTGCATTCTTAGTTCTTAGTTCTTAGTTCCCAGAAGTTTTAAAACTTTTAAAACTTTTTTGAAACTTTCTTGACCTTCAGATGTGGGAAGTAAGACTTGTCCCCAAGAGTTCTGTGCATTCTTAGTTCTTAGTTCTTAGTTCCCAAAAGTTTTAAAACTTTTAAAACTTTTTTGAAACTTTCTTGACCTTCAGATGTGTGAAGTACGACTTGTCCCCAATAGTTCAAACAATATAGATGTGTGAAGTACGACTTGTCCCCAATAGTTCAAACAATATATATGGTACCCCCCTGCACATCTGGCAACATATCTTCCTCACAGAAATGGGGGTATATGGGGGGGGGTACCATATATTTTTAAAACTTTCTGGAACTAAGAACTAAGAACTAAGATTCCCCCAGACTCTCCTGTGCATTCTTAGTTCTTAGTCATTACAAATAGATATATATATATATATATTCATGAAGAAATTGAAAATATTGTCAAAAAGATTTCTCCGAATAGGGGAAAAGGAAAATTAATTACCAAGGCTACAGGGAGGGAAACAGGAAGGAAATGATGAAAAGGATTGAAAAAGAAACATAGAATATATCAATCAAACAAAAAAATATATATATATTTAAATAGATATTGAAATATAAATTAATGTATAAGAAAATTTAATGAATTTATTATTTAGAATATTAAATATATAAAAGACATATGATATATAAATATAAATAAAATAGTATAATAGATTAACATTTAGTTATATATTATTTTTTAAATATGATGTTTAATTTTTATATAAGGATATTTTGTTTAAATATATGATGTCGAATGGATAATTGAATATTCTATGTATTTTAGAAATAATATAATATTGTTGTATATTTTTTTTAATTAATTGTATTTGAATTATTGTTTGTATATGTGATTTATAGCATATATTTAAATGGGAGTTGATCGAAAACCCCGTATAAGGAGTTTTATATAAAACAGCCTTTTAGATGTTGTTAGAATTATTCGCGAAAGATTCGCGATGAGGTTCGCGAAAGTATTTTTTTTTCGCGAAAGATTTATCGAAGGTCATCGCTTTCATTGTTTTTTTTTCTATCGGACTGACAAAGAATAGAAATGCAAGGTAATCTTGCGGCAGAGCTAGCGGGCGGAAGTGTTCATATATATATATATATATATCATAGATTAACGAACTGAAGCTTCAACATTTCCGTGCCCAGCTTTGGTAGTGCGCAAAGGATTCTCCGATTCCTGTCTCTACTGTTATAGATTAGCAATCTGGGTAGGCACAGCCCTGACAGTGAGGCAGCTGCTCTGACGGGCTGTGTAGATGTTTGCAAATTTTACGGCTTCCCGGGGTGAAATTTCGCGAAAGATCCGCGAAAGCTTCGCGAATGTGCCGCTAAAGTCTAGGTTCCTAGCGTGAGGCCCCCTAACATTCCCCAAGCTGCATCGCCCTGTGTTGGTAGCTGACACGAAGATTGGGTTGAGTTGTGCCTGACTCTATTTGGCATAATTGTCGCACAGATGCTGCAAGTGATCCTGAGTAGGTGTGGAAACATCTTTCCCTATTTTGTGATACTATGGCATGTTCCGGCTCATGTTAGTTAGACATGGTTGTAGCACCATGCTTCGCGATGAGGCCGCGAAAGATCCGCGAAAGATATCTTTTTTTCCGCGATGAATGGCCATTCCAGGATGAAAGAATATTGATCAACCACCAAATATATAGTATTAAATTAAACAATATATATTGTTTTAAAATGATTAAAATAACGAAGTTATGTGGGTGTGATTTTGAATGTGTTATTGTGGTGTATGATATTTTTTTATATTGATTGTTTAAATTTAAAATAATATTTAATATAATTTTCTCTTTTCTTTGAGGAAAAAAAAATTAGATTTTATTTTTCTTGTTTGCTTGAGGGATTAATGAGGATTAAATTTGGTGATGGAGATTAGATTTTTTTAATTAAGGTGATGATTTGATGATATATGATATGATATTTTATGGATTTATTGATATTGATGGGATTTATTGATAAATGATATTTGATGGATTTTTAAAGGGATAAATATAATTATATTTATAGAAATGTAATTAGATTTTAATAAATTAATTTATTTATGAATTGGATTATTGCAATGGAATAGGAATGATTAATTTAATTTGTATATAATGAAGATATATGTTTTGTTTTGCAGACGATTGTAAAAAAATATATAAATATTGATTTTTATATAGATTATTGAATGAATATATCATATAAAAATATAATATTAATGATAATTTGATTGTTAAAATTATATGGATATTATAAAATTATGGGTAACTAATGATGGGGATTAATGTATAAAATATTTGGTGGAAATGAATTTATGGATGATTAGGTAATTTAATAGAAAATGATTTATTTATTAGTAATAATATTAATTTATTTTTATAATACATATTATCGGTAGAATATGATTTTGCCTAAATTATTGTTTTATTATGGTGAGAAATTGAACCATGATATATGGGGTGATTAATGTCCTTGGCAATATTGGATGAATATTGGAAATATGGTGAGCATGCCGGATTGGTTGCAATCTGCTTTCATGGGTGTCTTATAGATAAGAAAATTGGGGTGAAAATAAGATATCTTTTTCATGAATTTGGGAATAAGTAATGGTCATATAGCAAATTTAGACCCTTAGTGTATTTATGGTTGGATCGTTTTATGGGTTTCATAAGATTCTTTGGAAGATTTCGTCGTAAATGGGGGGATATGGAGCATAGATCTGAAGAGCCATTGGGTGAGAGCAATGGAAATGAACAGGATTGATCCAATCGAATTTAAGGAAAGAATATAAATTCCTAATGTTCGCGGAATGATTCCCTATGATCCTGAGAGTGAGGATAAGGCTTATTATGGGTATGGGCGTCAAGAATACCATATAAAATACAATTCCTATTAGTCATCCAATATTAAGAAAATCTATTCAATTCTTTTTCGGCCTGGTGGGTACATGTTATTCAAGATAATGATCTTCTTTCCATTTCATAAAGAATGTGGGTGGAGAAATCCAAAAAAGGCTATCTTTGAAATAATGCAAATGCTTATGGGCAAGGAAGGGTAAAGTGGGATCTAGAGGTTGATTAAAAAAATTGAAGAGTTGGCTTAATTGGGAAATAGGAACACAAGAACATATCTAGACCGCAACCGTGCAAATTCTTTCAAAACATGACAGAATCTAATCTAAGAAAAAACCACAAAAACGCGTAAAAAATACACCTGCATAACTTCGAGCTCTCTTTAATATATGTGAAAATATGAAAGCGCAATATTTTAGATGATATTTATGGATTTAAAACATATATTTTTTTGTAAATTTATATGAAAAACATAATAGAATATAATAATGTTGTTTTTGTTGGAAAAGCCTTTCGTTGTGTTGTTTTTCTCTATTGTATAGTTGTAGGGGGTTTTTGTATTTTGATGTTTATGTATTTGGTTTTTGGGTGTGTATATATTAGTTTGTTATATATATTTATTGATGGTAAAATTCTATGTATCAATAGATTATTTTGTTAAATATTGGCAAATGATATGGAATATCTTAATGTTAAAGAGATATATCTTTGGATATTGAAGATTATTTGCCCGGTTGATTTGATTTTATAATGTAAATCCTTAATAATCAATGATTGATCGTTAAAGGTGAATAGAATAATGTTGGTTTATTTTTTAGGGTATAATCTAAATAACTAAATCTAAAAGGAATTTATATATGAATATTATCAATTTTGGTAATATCAAAATGATTTCGTAATAAAAATAAAATTGTCCGTTTGTGTAATTTTGGTTTAAATTGAATATCGATATGATATTGTTTTTTATTTGAATTAATAAGATATATATTATGTTGAGGCGTATAAACAGGCACGTATTTTCATTTATTCGGAATTGTGGAATTATTTCGATTTTGTCCTAGGTAGATGTCGCGTGGCGATCGAAGAAATTAATATATTTTTGGAATTCTGTGGATTGATTGGGAATGATTTATTTGGATTGGCGGCGATATTTGTTGGTTTAGGCCTTTTCGGTGATAGGGTCGTAAGGTCCTAAATGATTATATAATTGTAAGAATTCTTCCGCTTTCGTTGCTATGTTGGATTAATCGAAAACAATATTAACCAAATCCATGCAGCAAAAAAGAAAGTGGCAAAGCAGAGCAAAGCTAAGGGCCATTGCAAAGTTATTCCCTCAATCGGCCCTCAACAATTGTTTGTGGAGGCTGGCTAACAGGGTCTCGAATGCGAAGGCGAAATAGGAGTGAAATATTATCATGTTTGCTCTTGAGGTTATGGCCAAGTGTAGCGCAATAATTCCTGCCTGTGGGCTGCGACCCCCATTTGTCAAGATAGTGTCGTTCCTTGACGATTTCAGATTGACCCGACGGATCTTCTTCCAGATCAAAATCATCTGGAATGAATTCCAGTATCTCGCCCATGGTTGCGTAGAGCTATGCACACCATGCCACCCCATGGGATAATAATTGCCTTTGAAATTGCCGTGGTAGCAGGTTCTAGGAATATACGAGGTTTACTAAAAAGCAAAACAGCGATCGAAATCTGTTTTTCCGCGGCCGAATTTATCTCTCCCAGAGGAGAAAATAACAACAGATGAAAATAACAAGAGATCTATCGAGAAAGAAGGAGGAGACCAATCTATTAGCACGTAGGAAATGAAAAGAAATTCTAAATGAAATCAATATATTCTATTCTGGGAAGGCTAATTTGCAGATTATATTTCCGAAGACCTTCATATTTCCCCCTTGTCGAACACCTCAAATACAGAAAGGATAGGAGGCATCCGAGAAGGAATCTAATGAAGAAGAAACCCCGAAGAGAGGAGAAAAGATAGGTAAGGACGAAAAGGAGATGGAGAGGGATCTATTTCCTTATTGTTTATTTCGTAAACATCATAAGAAATTATAGAAATTATAGAATCATAAGAAAATATAGAATGCCAAGGAAAAATCCTATCCCAATCTCGGCGGAAACGCCGTGAATGTAAACACACAGGGATAAAGAAGCCTCAACGGCAATCCGAATTCAAGGAATTTTTTGATTCCAAGAAGAGATGAGGGGGCAATGAATGATTCCTAAGAGAAGACCAGCTGCTACACTATTTGGAGGTCGAATTCGTAGACCGGTTTATTGCGGCTTTGGCTCTGAATCCTGCGGAGAAAATAGCCCACAAAGTGTCAATTATTGATAAGGTTGAGATTGCAGGAGAAATGATTGGTCTGGAATGAAATTAGCCTCAGAGCTACCGGGATTCCGGGCGAATTTTTATTGATATGAATGATCGCCGAAGACGATCTCCAAATATCCATTGCGATTGAGGGGTTGATGCATTGTTATAACAAGATAATGAATACCTCTGGTATAAAATTTTTGGACGTATATAGGCAAACGATATGAATTAAAGAATATTTTAGAGGAATTTTGTAATTGTTGAATATTTAATTTATAAATGAGGTACCGAATAAATTTTGAAGACGTCTTGCATATAATAGTCGATTATATATCTTGGAAAAAAAAAAAAAAAAAAATCTATTAGCCTTGCCCCTCCTCGTAGCATATTACGTAACCTTACGGTACTAAGAAAATAATAGAAATATATGCAATCATTCCAAGAATTGTCTAAATTTCGATAATGCGTGGCTACCTATGACATATTTCTTCTATTAATATAATCGATATATAATAAATTCTTTAAAAAATCTAAATATGTATATTACGAATTAATCAATATTCTTTTATCCGGCCATTCTTCTCGGAAAAAGAAAGATATTTTTCGCGGATATTTCGCGACCTCATCGCAAAGCTTGGTCCGATAATTATGTCTACCTAATATAATCCGAATAAAAATTTGAATGATTCCTCCGTTACTCAGGGTCATTTGCAGCATCTGTGCCACAATTACCCCAAATAAAATCAATCATATTTCAACCCAATCCTCATGCCAACTACCAATACAGGGGGATGCAATTTAGGAAATATTAAGGGATTTCAACGATACATTCGCGAAATTTTCGCGGATCTTTCGCAAAATTTCATTGGTGCTTTCCATGGGTCTATTCAAATTGTTAATTCTACAAATTTGCCAAGCTGGGTGCGCAAATATAGAGGTTCCAATTCCCCAATCTATAATATATAAAAATATTTCCGCCTAACATCTCTGCCAAAAAATTGCCTTAAAATTCTTTATTCTATCAATTCGATAAATATATATATATATAAATAATGTCCTTTTTCGCGAAAAGAATTATTTTATATTTTAAAAAATAATCTAAAATAAATTCCTTATAAAATATGTTCGATCAATTCCCATATATATTTAGTTATATATTTATATATATATCTTAATTCAATAAATATTTATATTTTAAATATAATATATATAAATATCTTTAATATATTTTTATATATATAAATTAATATAATATTTATTATCAAATTAATTTAATTTTATGTTTTAATTAATTATTAAATATCTAAAATTTTCAATTATTCCTATTAATAATTCAATTAATAATAAATTCATCCTAAAATTATATAAATATTAAATATATATTAAATATATAAATTTATAACATATTGTATTTTTAAATAATTAAATATATTTATATAATAAAATATTTATATTAATATAATATAATATATAAATAAAAATTCAATCATAATTATTCTTTCAATAAGTATAATACAAATCTACCAATATCTATATTATATAATAAAATATATAAAAATAACCCAATTAATTATTTATTAAAAAATCTTTCATCTAGCACAAATTATTATTATTACAATTAAATTAATCGGAATTCATATAATTCATTCTTATTAATATATCATATTTAAATCTCAAATACATATATATATATATATATATTATCTCATATATTATTGTAATTTAGATTATATTTTGAAGGAACTAATTGAGGTAATCGAATATATTAATGAATGAGGGCGGATCCAAATTTCTTCGAATATCAAATCAAAATCCCTCGTATTCTATCTTCTTCAATGTACATGGTTGGTTGTTGGCTCTTTCGCCAGCAAACAGCACTTTGGCTGCAAATGTTCAAAGGCAAACCTTCTTCTAATCTCAATTCGATCGCACCCACCTCCAGGTGTTGGAAAGTGCCAGCCTATGGCTTCAGTCACCCACAACTCAAAGAGCTCTTGCTTTCGGGCGCACCGCATACTTGCCCAAGGTTTCCTTGTTTGGACAAACGAAACATGCCATTTCGGTAGGGTGTTAAGGAAATCTGCTAAAAATACAAGGCCAGATCACCTCAGGGAAGCGAGAAAACTCAATAAAGTCTGAAATTCAAATACATGAACATCAAATACCATGGGATTCCAGAGGCTGGTCCTTGAATGAAGAATAAACGAAAAATCATCCCCATGGCCCATGGCAAACTTTGTGTTGCTTGTCTTCTTTCCCACGCAACGAACTTTGGCACAAAAGCATATAAAAGGAACATCTGTACTTGCTCGGCACGATGGATTGTTCCAACAAAGCAACTCCTCGGTAGTTGATGGATTCAAGAAGGATCTGCTGCTTCGTGATGGATATGTCGAAGAAGCCTCAGATCCATATCCCGGCCAATCGAAGAAGCTTTGTTTCTACCAAACCCTCGAGGTCCCGCACTAGCTCACAGCCAGGTCACTGCCCGAAACAACAAACACATGTGTTCTGCGGAGTTTCGGGTGGCCGGCTTGACTTGGCCCTGGAAACTCTACAAGACTGGCGATGTCCTTCTAAGCTGCAGCATTTGAATACAAGTGCTGTGTGCAACAAAAGAAGAGGGGATGCGAAGGTGTATAAAGAAACATCAAACATCTTCAGGGCACGCTGCGCAGCCGACGCCTGTTGTGGGATTGCATGTGACTTGGTGCCCCGAAGATATTCGACTTGCAGGAGACCAAGTCACCAGAGCAAGTACATGTAGGCTTCAAATGGAAATGGACCAAAGTTGACCTCTCTCCAACCGCTCGAAACAGTGACAAATGCATGAAACCTCTTTTTCTTAAACAGCTTAAGTAAGTTCCACACCAGCGGATCCCCCCGATGATCAGCACCCAGTGGCCATACTGGTTACTCTTCGGATGAGATGGATCTGCCTCTGAGGTGATCCCACCTCCACCACCGGTGATGAAGCAGGTGAGGCCTGCACAGCCACCCCAGCCACCCCAGGTGGGCGTCGAATGGATGGTGGAGCTTCATGGGCGTCGTGAAAGAGGTGGATTTCGGAGATCATCTGTGTGTGATGTTAACATGGGATCGTTTAGACATGGACTGTTTGAACTGTTTGGACCCGTTTGAAGCCGCTCAAACTCCAATGTCCACAGGGAATGTCGCACTTTTCCTCAACCAATCGGTTCTTTCTCAGACCAATTTGACAGTCTCAGTAACAGTGGTCAGCTTGATCTGAACTGATCTACGAATGAGCCGAATCATGCTTCTCGCGGCCGGCCTCCCAACATTCCAGACTCGTGATAGACTTGCTGGTCATGGGTATGTCCTGCAAGCAGGCTCACACATTGTCTTCTCTCACTTTCAGTTACAGTGGATTCAGAGTAGATGGTACAATCCCCAAGCTCTGTGGTTTATATATATATATACATATACCAATATAGAAGACATCTTGGGATCAATGCCATCTACTTCTGACACGTAGTTTCTCCTGATTCCAGCAATGTGTTGGCTCAAAGGATCCAAGAGTATCAGTCAATGGCATCCACTGCATGGTCCGGACCATGCCGTGATGCACAGCAGAAGGATTCGAAGGAAGCAATGCAGTCCGACGCAGCAACAGTTCAACAATAGATCTACTCATAACCATCTGCTTTTGGGATGCAATCTTCGCACAACAAGTCCTCATGTTTGACCTCCGCTGGCAAGCTGGGAATGCCAGGCTGTTACTTGCCCGGTGCCCAGTCCTGTGATCAGCAAATCCAAACCATACTTCTGATGCAGCTCCTTGTACCATTGAGCCTCGGCACAAACAGCAAAGGCTTCCTCCGCTTCCTCTCTGTGCATCATTGCGCATCGAGTTGGCCACAACGGCATGATGGCCACTACCGAGCGAGCACTTTAAGAGACACGGCGCTGTGAGGGGCAACTGGAAGTTTCATTGGCTCTCTTCCTTCCTCCCCCAAAAATGAAATAACACATCAACTCTGATCCAGAACCAGGAGATTTTAAGTGAGTCGGTTCAATCTGCCACTGTTCACAATTAATTTATACATATTTACAGTATACCATTTCAGATCCCCCACAATTTTCTGGGTGTAATGTTTGATTGATTTGAAAGAACACCTGGTGGCCGCGCAGCTGGAACCATTCACCATCATTCATCTCTAAGAAAAAAGACACAAATTCTCATCGCCTCGTGTCCACAGTTGAAATGCGTGGCCACGATCTGCCAATTGGCCTCAAGTGTTCAGCCATGTTCGGCAGCTATGATAGCTGTCTTGCTAGTAGGGGGAGGTCATGGCTAGTAGCTCGGAGGCGCCCATTGCTTCTAGGTCGGAGGCCATCGCTATTAGTAACTCAAGAGAAGAATGTGTCTTTAGTTCAGTCTCTTCCAAGTCTTATGATAAGTCGAAAATGGCAGCTATGAGAGCATCAGAAACGGTCCTCCAAAAGAGCCGTTGCTCTTCAGGTGATTTGTTGGACGGCCAAACTGGTCTGCCACACCCACTGGTCTACGGCCCAGGTTCAGTGACAGAGTGTTCACTTGAAAGTCTGTTTCGATGCTTTGAAGTGAGCCAAGTTGCAGCCAAGTTGCATTAGACTCAGTGAGTTTCTGCTGAACCCATTTCTTCTGTTCTCTCCAGAGTGACCACATCCAGCTAAAGCAATCCTGGTATGCGAGCAGCGTGTGTGGGTACCGAATGCACTGGCAATCTTTCAATTGGAAAGCCTAGGGAGATTCCATCAAAGAAGGCTTTTGGATGCTTTTGGATCTCGGGAGTTGAGGCTCCAATCTACTAGCAATGGCCACCAACCTAAGAGCGATGGCCTCCAACCTAATGAGGCTCGGCCTTAGATCTTGTGGTCTGAGTGTTTGCCACGGTCTTTCTGACTGAATAGCAAAAAGGCATCTCCTGCTGGAGCCTTAGGCCTGTTGCAGGCGCCATTGTATACACCAAACAGGAACAGTCTCCTGGTATTTGACACATCACATCGCAGTCATGCGGTCTTTGCATCCAAGTCTGAAAAGCATCCCTTGGCTCATTCAGAAACCAGCCAGCCTTGAGATTTGCTGGACCACCAGTTGCATCGCAACGAGCATTGGTGGGGTTGTGCAGCTGTCCTCAGCAACCACTTCTCTCAGAAGTAGAATTGCGGACCCCAGAAATTCATTCCGGAGCTGCTTTCAGGAAAGTATATATCGCCTGCTAAGTTCTGACTTGTTCAAACTAACCGTTCGCGTAATGTTTGCCCCTAACAACAAGCTGATTGCCAAGATCAATGTTGCAGTGATTGGTCTACATCATCCTCATTGGCCTCTAAACGTTTAGGGGCCGTCCTCCGACGAAACGACCGTCCATTCACTAGAATGTTGCCATCAAAAGTGCCGTTGACGGACCACTCATCAAGTTGCTTCAAAAACCAAGCCGTGGTATTAATCATGTTCTCACTCATCAACACTTCTTGGGGGGCCACTACAGCAGAGTGTCCAGGAAAACCCCAGTATTTTTACTCAGGGAATCCAGCATTTGTCCTTTTATTCTTTTGACCTGTCCGATTTCCTCAATTGGGGGAAATCCCCCACAAACCATCACGAACCCCTTGATGATGAGGTCAATGAGGTATCTTGACACAAATGACCGGTCCCATCTGAAGACCTTTTACAAGCAAAACCTCCACCGTGTCAACCGTGTCGTGGTTGGCCCATGTAGAGCATGAAATGCCCATGTAGGCCCGAGCTCGAAGACGGGAAACTCACGAGCAAACTCTTCTTCTCTTCACCATCCTTTACCCAGCGATGTGACAAACGTGCCAAGGATTTTTTGGGGTGGCGGTGGCAACCAACCTCTCCCATGCGACAACCGTCGTGCGAGTGGGGGTCGACCGGGTCAGAGTCTTCTCAATTGCCATACTTTGTTCCCATGAAGCGTTCAAGTCACCGCAAATGTTGTGCTCAGGATCCGCATGCATGGGCTTCACCTGCAAGGTTGGGAGGATCAACCAGGTTCAACAGTGCAAAAACAAAGAGACACGATCTTTGCCAGGACCACTGGATTTGTTGTAAATTACAAAACGGTTTGTTGCATTTCTAACTGTGACACAAGCTGATTTGAGCATGGCCCCTGAATAAAACACACCACACACCGGATGTCTACCAATGTGTTGCGCGTCAAGATTTGAGACCAGGGTACGGGTCTCCCTTTTCTCTTATCCAGAGTGCAGACAAGCCCCAGAAAACCCAACCCCAAGGGCATGAATTCCCCCAACGGACCCTTGCCAGCGAGAGGGTCATCTTTTGACGTGGCTCGGAACCCATACTAGGCCTCCAAGAGGCCCCAGTGCACCTGGGTCTCACTTGACAGCCTGCATCTCAACCGAGCTCCGCCTGTTGCACCAAGTGGCATCCATGGCGTTGCTGTCGATCATGAAGATCTCGGCACTGAAATCCTGAAGGATTCGGATAGTTTCACTGTGCGTTTTCCGAAACCGTTTGTGGAGGGCCCTCCATGACAAAGACACACCCTGCCTGGCCTTGAAAATGATGTCTTCTACGAACAAGTGGTGTTAGGGCTTCGGGGACGATCTTTGTCTGTTGGGAGTGTTGAATTTACTTCAGTCAATCCTTGACACCAGCAAAGGTATACTTCGCAGAGGAATTCTCAAGTACTTGTGTTCAATCTTTCAGCTAGACACCCACCGCGAAACGTTCTTCAGCACCAGTACAGCTGCTCGAAAACCAAGAAAAACGTTCAAAAACTATGTCCTGTCACCATCCCTTAATACAGTAGCACTGCTGAGTCTACGTCCGCTCGGTGAACTGCGAACCCTGAAACTGTCTGGTCGGTTCCGTCGACCAAGGTGCCAAGTCCGGATACTCCACCCGCTGCATCCAGTAGAGCGCCGGCAGTCTCCAGCGATCAGATGCCCAGGTATACGCGATCCTCGATGTAAGAATATTCGAGTGAAGCGAGCGGTCAAGTGCTGAAAGAAAAAGGGAATCTTGAGAAAGTGTTGGATGTTCTAAATGGATTTGATCCTTTGTTCGATGAGACAAACCAGCCGTTGTGGCTTTTAATGACTCTTGGGCAAAATCACTGTGGGACGGTCGGATGTGGGGAAGCGTGGCCAAACAAGAGCAGCTTCCCAAAAGCACCAGAAAGCTGAAACATGCAGTTCCAGAAAGACGAAAAGAAAGGCCCAGAATGATTGTTCTACTCCACCAGGCAGCGGCAGCGGGGTGTAGACCAATTGCCTTGGTGTCCACCTCTGCTGGGTGCCTCTCTCTGCCCCTGCCTCTCTCGAGTCCGACTCACGTAGCCGAGAGAAAAGAAAGAGGCTGCCAAGGTTCTGTTGGTCCCAAGCCTCACGTGAGAACAAGATGTTCCAACAAAAACAATGACAAACAAACCATGACTAAGTAGCTGCTGTAGCTCTGAAGGTTCATCCACCTTAGTGATCTACTGTTGGGGTTCAAAGCTCCGAAAAGGAGATTGAAACCAGACCGAGGAGTTGTTTCCGCTTCGAAGCAGTCGCAACTGAACAATCTCACGCCTTGTTGAACTGGTAGCCACCCCAATCATGGTTTCCCAGCCTCAAGCTGCGCTTCGATGAGCACCGCCATCTTTCAGTTGATGGGGGGAATTCTCCTCAAATGCCTCCAGAACACCAGCTATGCAAACCAGCATGTTCCGGAGCCCATGTATTTTCACCCGGCGTTTTTCTTCCCTGGGTGTGTCCCTCAAGCTCCAGCAAGAAGGTACATCTGTACCAACTGCAACCATAGGATTAGATATGGCCTTAGATATGTCCACCACTTGAAGAGACATCACTCTTGTGATCCCGTCGATCCAACTGGTGACCTACGGCGACCGGCTAGCATTGGGCAAGAATCTGATCGACAAAACTTACTTTGATCTACACTTAACTTAGACTATACTATACATGACTATACATATATATATATAACAAAGGACCTGGCAAAGGATGAGCGTGTTGTATCCCCGGAATTCACAGGGTTTTCCGTGTGATCTCAAACAGGGTGACATGGATTCACCCACTTCAAAAACGAACTTAGGTGACTGCTTAACTTTCAAAGTCCCTGAACCTGATCTATCTGGGAAACAAACCAGTCCAGTTGCCTCACTCTCGCTCAGCCAGCCGACACACTCAACCAGGGCTTTCCATCTAAGCCAGGTCCACCGTAGATCTTCTCGAAGATCTCCTCAGCGGCCCATGTGGGCAGAGCACTGCTTATTCAGCATCCGCTGCAGTCAGATGCTTCAGCCACTCACAGAAGGCCCACGGCCAAACCATCCCAAACCCATGCACTACCAACAAAGGCCGGGAGACAGTAAACTGCTGCTGCGTGACAGCGCTAATCTGATTCATGGGAGTGCCGCACCTCGAAAGGAGCAGGCAATGACTTTATGTTGAAAAACAACTGCAGATCGAAGTGGCGAAATGGGGGTGAATGAGCAGATCGCATGAATTTGGGTGCAGGAAGACTCCAATTTGAGGGCTTGACTAAAGGTGAATCCGCAGCCCAAGACAAGGTCAATCCGCAAAAGTCACCAGGTGGGTCCAAGGCGGGTCAACTGGCTCCTTCTTAACCATGCTTTCACCCCCTAAAGAAAAACGTCCAAGGGTCTCCACAACAGTGCCCGGTTCACAACATCGTCTCTCCTCCAAGTACTGCCAGGAAGCTCGGTGTTGATTCCTCAGGGGTCAAGTCGGTGTTGTGCAAAAGCCGTGCTGAACCACTTGAGCCACTTGAAGTTCTCGACTTAGATCTTTTAACCCCTGGTCTCCACAGACTCCATATGGCCGTGGGTCAAAACTGGGGGACCCTGTTTGACCACCGAACATGAACAGACTAGACTACTATCACCCCTTAAATTCCCCAGCAGTCTGCTGGCAAGGTCGCAATTTGAAGCAAGTCCGAGTGCCAGAACCAAGCTGGAGTATGGGAAGCAAGAAACTGCAACTGACTGTTGCAAGACCCACTGCACTACTGGTCACAACATTCACGCATGGAACATGAACCCTTTATGCGGAACGTGGGGAAGGATAGTTGCCACGGTCCGTGCTAGTAGAATGAGGGGTCTACTAGATTTGATGATTGACAGAAGCCTTCATTCCGCCACTCGACCCTCTGAAAGAGAAACCTTCTGAAAGGGTCAATTGCTTGTGCAAGTGTCTCCTATGTTCAAAGTTGTTCACATTGTCTGTTTGCTATTTGCATGTTTCCCAGTACATGTTCGCTGGCTCTTGTGTTTCTATGAGAAAGCCAAGCCAACCCAAGCCCATGACACATCCCAAGCCCATGACACAACCACAAGGCGACACCATCCACATGAAACAATGCATGAGAACCGAATAAACGAATAGGAAAAAAACACGTGCTAGTCATTTACTTGGTCAAGACGGTCGGCCCCGTGACGCTGCAAAAGGGACGAATCTGAAACGACCCATTCCCGTCGAGGCTGGCAGACATCAGGTATAATTATGGATATATGGGTGTGTCTATGTGTGTGTATATGGGTGTATAGATTATAATAGGGAGACCTCCCAACTTCCATGGGTTTTGCTCTAATTCCCGAACCTTCCGGGGGGTCGGAACGCCTGCGGTTCGGTCTCTAGTTTGATACACGGTTTATACCATACACCGCCTCGAAATCTGTTTGGCTGTGTATTACTATCTCCGCCCACACTGGCCTCCCCAATAGAAGTTGTCTCCGACGTTCACGATGAAGTCGGGTTGGCTCTGCGCAGCCTGAAAAAGCTGGAGCTCAGTGAGCAGCAAGTGTGGTTTGGAACTGGCAACTTAAAATGTTTCATACAACCACACCCTCACCCAGCTACTTCATCTGCAACAACCAGCCAATCTTATGTGTGAATTCGGTCCTCAAACTGATACAAGTACTAAAATTACTACAGTAAAGTGCTTGAACATGAAAAAAGCCAGGATGGGCTTCAGGATGGCCCATTTGAGGAACTCTAAACGAAATCAAATCTCCTGAGTAGGAAAGCCACTATGGCAGTTGTCTGATTTTCTAGGCTCACCTCCCAAGCAACACCAGACTCACTGTATAAAGATTCTGACCATGGTGACCTTTATCAACCACCTTTTACTCTGGGTTCTCACGGCTCTGGGTTCACGCCAATGTCCCGGCGTTCAACCACGACTGTCAGCTGATATGCTCACTGTCCCAGGGGCACGTTTCTTCATCTGGGTGGCCACCAAGACTTGTGCTTGCCTCGCGGTCTCAGAACGTGGTCTCAGGCCGCTGCTCGAATGACGAAACTGGGACGGCTAGGCGCGGCACTTCGGCGGGGAGCGATGGCGACTGCACAATTCTGCGAAGTGCCGCGAGGGGGCAACGCATCGGATGGTATGTCAAAAAAGTGTGTCTTTTGATTGTTTAACATATTTCTTGTACTTTTTATTTGATCCATGGTTCCTTGTGCAGGGTCATGCAGAACCTGCAGAGCCATGCAGAGCCCTGTCTTTGAAGACACCACCAAAACAACTGCTTGTCACAATGGATTCCATGGCTACGATGTCTCACACCGTCACACAACAAGCTCCTCCCTCCCCTCAGCCCCGTGGCAAAAACCCCTTGCCTGTCCACCTGCGGGTCGTAGTGACAACTTTGCTCGCAAGTATCTCCTGGAAATTGCGATCATCGGAACTGCAGGCATCTGAAGGGTCTTTTTACTGAGCCGGAGGAACATCAACATGATCAGGATGAGGCGCTCGGGGGTCGCCCGGCCAGGAGGCCAGGAGTCTGGAGTGCCAATTCCCCCCAAGTTCATCGTTCATTCTGGCAGACCACCCACATCATCCCACATCTCACATGGTCCACCTGCGAAGCACGCAATCATCTTGTCGGTCTTGCACGGACCTCTCCACCTGGTCACTCGGTTGCCCGGTCCAGCACGAAGACGGCCGTTCTCGCGTGGCAAACGGGGCGAAGACCGGTTTCTTTTGGGGGCTGGTTGAAACAGCCATGATCTGCCATCGCTCCGCAATGTTTCCCAGTTCATGTCATTTCTATGTTTCTTTCAGACACTTGGATCTGTTGAGTGGAATGCACAGTTGCAAGGATTCTGGCGCACACAGGTGCCTGAAGAAGCATACCAGCACTAATGGACGAGTAACAGCTGAGTTGGAAGCTCCCCACTGCGGAAATTGACCATTCCCAAGCAGAAAAATAAAACAAATAAGAAACAATTCCGGCGCCACGCCTGGCCATGGTATGAGGCCCTGGAGTCTGGCCACTACGATATTGGATCATGGGCCTGAGGCAATGACCAATCGCTTCCGGAAAAAAGAAAACACCGTGGTATTTGAGGAAGCGAAGCGAGCGAAGAACACATGTGGATGGAACAGTATACACATGTTACATGTTTGTTGTCTGGGTTGGTGGATAAACGAAAGTTACTGTGACTTCAACTAGCCCTCCGTCTTCTTCAGTCTTCCTTACAGACCTATGACCTACCCTCATCAAAGCCAACATCAGCCTTCTTTGGCGACCTTGGCATGCAAGTTTCCCTTACAAAGCCAACGTTTGAAATCATCCGCGTCCTATCCCAAAGTACTTGCTCTCACATAGGAAAGACTTGGATGTGTATTCAAATAGGGAGACCTCCGAAAGAACCCCTGGAAGAAGGTAAATGGACCAAAACCCATAGATTGGGGCTCTCCCTATTGAAATACACACCCACATGGATATGGCAGTGTGTTGGGTGTGTTTGCTCTGAAACAAAATACACACCGAAACACCGGTGGCGCTGATCGCGCGGTGTCCGTCGTCCGCGCAAGCCAAGCGCGGCCAAGGGTCGCATAGCCCGTGCCGAGCAAACCACCCCAGTCGCCCAGAGCAAAGAAATGCATGCTCCTTTTTCCTGTCGTCACAGGTTGACATCAACTTCTGCGGCTCTATCATGGCTTCGTGTCTACCAAGACACAGTGGAGTTCACTAGTTTATTAAACAGTTTGCCTTCAAAATCATCTTGGAAAATAAGAAGGATGAGAAGGTAACTCGGGTTGGAAAGGGGAGACTCAGTGAACAAACACCCCAAAATGTGTGGCAAATCTCAAATCTCCTGGCAGTTTGAGCACCTCCCAAGCACCACCATTGTAGGTATCCACCTGCCACAGGGATGCACACCATCGACGGGCCTTTCCAGAGGCTACTGGAGATTGTAATAAATTACCAAGTTATAATGACATGCATTGTTGCATTTCCATAGATGTTGTTGACTGCAACATGACGGGACTTGGGGGACAGCAACAATGGCCGAAGCCTGAGAACTGAGCCTGTCACCAGCTGCAGCGCAAAAAAAACGGACAAGGGTGTTAAAGCTTTTGGACTAATACCAAACTTCACTCTTCAAACCTTGTTGAGAGGTTTCATTGGTTAAGTCCTGAGTATCACATGCTGCTGGGGTTGGAACCTCAAACTAACCATTGAACCCACAAACGCCATCTGGGCACTATTCTGGGTTTGTCTGAGAATCAAAACCGCAGCTGGATTACACTTGCTAGATTGTGGGATGTTCTCATCTGCCGAAACCCCAGCTGGCAGACCTCCGTGTTTGAACCAACCAACTCAAACGTAACACATACCTCCAGGCAACAACGGAACCATCCAACTCAATGGTCATCCCCAAGAGTGCAGTTTCCTCTCAAACTCCTGGTGATCTGCCACAAGGTGCTCTGCCTCAGAGTGTTCTTGAAGTTCCCTCACTTCTACTAAGGGAGTCTCCACCTTGGCCAGTAGTTAGCCCGCCCGCCCCCTCATCATCTGCTTTGCCCTCGGTCGCCTTGGCCGGTGGATCTAAGCCACCCCGGCGTGTGAGTCGCAGCTGCGACATGGGTGCGGTGCCTGGGAACCGAGCCACCGAGCGGTGAGCTGACGCAAGCGACGCGCGGTTTCGGGGCGGTTTCGGTGAGCAGCGAGCGTTTTCACCACGGGGTTTTCACCGAAAACGGCCGGTTTTTCGATGTTCACTCGTCTTGCTCTTGCAGAACATCGGAGGAATCCAAAACAGCTAGCACCTAGGTGGCCAGCTCACAGACAACGAATCAAGGTGGCCAGCGTTCGCACGCAAAGAATCAAGGAGGCTAGATTCAGGCTAGATGGTGTCAGCGAGACTCCCTCTATGCCCGCCTGTAGGTTCAACTTGAAGCACTTGGTGATTCAAATGGTGTGGGTCTTCGTTTAGGTTGGCTCACTTGCATTGAACATTCAGCAAGAACCAAGACGTTCTGCAAAAGCGCGTTGCTGTGTTCTGTACTCGCCCGGTGGCAACAGAAGTGTTCCATGTCCCCTAAGGTTTCCTTGACAGTAGCGCTTCCTGCTTGCGAAAAAGCTCCGCATAGGAGACATGGGTCACAGAATAGACTCCGCTCTTGGCCCACAAAGAACATATCCACATATTTAATGCATGCAGCAACCACTAAGGACACTAGTAGTAGCTCCTGGCATCGCTACTAGGAACAAAGGGCATCGCTACGAACGGAGCAATAGATCATGAATCTTCCCTCTGTTTCCATGCGCAGACTCATCCCTTTCCCCCTTCTGATGAGTGAAAGCCGAGCAACTCTGCGGCACATATTGTGGCGCATATTGTGGCGCCTGCGGTGCGCTATACTGCGGCTGCACAGGGGGAATGTATCCTGGCGGCGGCACTTGTCGCGGGCCAATCGATCATCGAAAACCAGAATGCCGGGTCAAACACCAACCTCTGTTCCTCGTGGCTACATGACCCACCAAGTCACTTGATGTGGGTCCAACTCTCTCGCGTAAAAGGGAGCACGGTGCACGGTGCACTTGAACATTGTCCATACTCTGCTTCAGTCCGAGCAACAAACAATGATAAGGATCAAACAAAGAAATTGTTTTAGGGGATGAAAATAAGGATCGATAAGGATTTTAAAAAGGCCAGACCGGCAGACTAAGGGAGCCAGGGAATGGGGGGTCGACTCACCCGAAGAAGGACCATTCAGAAGGACCGGGGACCGGAGGCAACCAGGGCCACCAGGGGACCAAGGATCAGGGGACCGAACATTTGTTTGATACTTGTCATGGTCATACTGATTACCCATCATCTTGTTCGGTACCCTGATCCTTTGGTCCACTTTGGTCCCCCACTTTCGTTTTGATGCGAAGTCATACTGATTACCCATCATCTTACTGATGCTTGCCTATCCGGGCCTATCCCCCGTGAACAAAGTGCTTGAGGCGTACCTTGCAAATGGACAAGGTCCAACAAAGTCTGTGCTGAAGTGCTGGCAAAAATACACATCCAACAGGGGAACATATGTTATGTCTGGTGCACGATGTAGTGATCGGTGAGATGTCCTACCGGATTTATGGGCAGGGTTCTTCCCTTAGGAATGAATATCCTACCACCTTCGCTGATCCCCACGCGCCACTGGTTGCTTCCCCCAGTCCAGCGCTTGGACTCGCCACAGGCGCGGTGGGCTGTATGCAGTAGGGTGACCAAGGATACATCTGGCAGAAGCCCGATGGGGTACCTTGGCTCGATCGAGTGGGGCGGTGCACCACCGCAGTTGCTGCGGCGACCTGCACAGCCTACCTGACACCACCTGCGCAGATAATTCTATTCAACGGAATTCTATTTTATTCAACAGCTCTGATTTCAGTATGTTTTTGTTTTTCCATAGTGAGGACCAACGTGCATCCAGGATGCTGCCACCTATTTTCTCTGAACTCATGTTCCTTAAAAATCAAACTTGGAGAAGACCAGTGGTCATGATCCATGTATAATTAGACAGTCAACATGAAACACAAGAGAGAGAGAGAGAGAGCGCGCGCGAGAGAGAGAGAGAGCGAGCGAGCGTCCTCCAACCTACGCCCCGCATCCCGGAAGTTCGTGTCAAATAGGTCATGGACCAAGGATCTTCCTTCACTTTCCCCCCAGACGAGTCGTCAAAAGACATTTGTTCCCGCAGACGAGTCGTCAAGGAGCCGCTAGGGAGTTGCTTTGCCGATGGGGATTGCTGCGGCTGTGCCATACACATCGGCAGCCAAGGCTGATAGAGGCAATAGTAGCTGGGTACCTCCAATGCGCCCATATGCCGTGAAGGGGTTGGGCACACCCTCAAAAACATTCAAAAACCTGGAAGTTGTTGGGGTGGAAGAAGAAGATGAAGACTGGCGAGTTGGTCCAAAAGCCATGTCAAGCAGGGTGGGGCTGATCCCAAATTTGCCTCTGGCCTGCCAAAGGCTGATGAGGCAGCTAGCCATCTCAAACGATTCATCTGTCCACCCAAGAATACTGGATGGCGCCGCCCAACACTTCTGCATAAAACGGAGCTTTCTCGAAGCGTGCAACTTCAGCAAGCATGGCTCACCATTCGGATGCTTCTTTCTGGTAGCAAAGCCTACCCTACCACAACACTACGATGTGACCCCCCGATGTCGGATGGTGCTTTTCTCCTGCTCTGAAGCGAGCTCCCCGTTGCGCACGAGCAAACCATTTGGGGGAAGGACACATCTCCTCACTCTCGCGACTTTGGCAAGACGGAGGCTCCAAGGCTTCAGGCGGACGAACCACCTGTCTCGCCAATGAAAAAAGAACGGGGGGAGAGCGGGTCGCGAGGACTCCGGCCAACACCATGGTTTCAAGAGAAACAACATGGAAGTAGATAAAGTTAATAAAGTAGAAAATAACATGAAAAGTATGATAAAGTAGAAATCACACCACAAGCCAAAAGTCACGGTCTGCCCCTTTACATCCTTTGTCATTGTTGTCTATATAATTCTCTTGCATAGGTTGCACATCAAACATTCCAACACACTGGTTGGTGAACACTTGCCAGATTGTCTGCTCATATTGAAGGGAGGCTCACCTCTACATCCTCGGCTAGGAGGATTTGCCCCACGTATGCCGTGATGCCAAACGCAGCAGACGAACGAATTTCAACGTGGAAGTGGGTGGATGGTGGATAGCTTTGATGGGACCTCGCAGAAAGCTCACTGAACCCATCTCACGAACTGGAAAGATGATGAAAGATGTCCGACCTCGAAATGTGTGGATCGACTACTCGCACAGTCCATCTCAGGGGAAGGCTGCCGCCCTCATCCCCCGTTCTTCGCCATGAAAACTGACCAAGGATGCCTACACCCCAAGCCTTCGTCATTCACCCCAAGCCTTCGTCACACTCCCACCACTCATCACCTGCTCCCAACACGGCGGAAGTTGCTTAGCAAATGCCGCAATAGGAGGAACGTGTGCCGCGCGCAAGGCTCAGACGTTGCTTCACCAACTCATAGAGCGAGCTGTCCTGTGGATGTGGGTCAAAATGTTGGGGACTCCGTGGCCGAGACCTCAAGGCCCCGCAGTCAAGGCCCCTCTCCTCAAGGTTCTTCTCTAGGCAAATCTCCTCAGCCAAAGCGAGAACGTGATTAGCATCTTCATCCTGCCGGGATCAAGCTGGAAGCGGTGAAATTCTGCATCTCCAGGACACATCGAGACACATCAAGACACATCAATGTGAAGTCGGTATTCTTGGTCTCAAATGGGGAATGCCCCCAAATTGCGGGTTAGTTTATCAGGCGAGGAACGCCCAAAGTTTGAAGGAGATCCCTTCATCTTGAACTATATATAAATGTAAAAGCATATACTTACTACGTGGCTGCTTGCCCATTCGGACAGAAATGACAGAAATCACGTTGCGCTGACAGAAGCAAGCACTGAGGCACACAAGCATGGGCACCAACACAATCCCATGACTCAAGTCCCTGGGTATTGAGCAACAAACAGCAAAAAAGAACAAGGATGAACCAACTCTGAAATCAAGCTTTGGACATGCGGCTTTCGCTACAAGTACATGGAATGTTTCTTTGTTGGAAGATGAACCCCCTGCAAACCAGGGCAGCCTGCAAACCGGCCTGTCGGGCATCGAGCAAGGCGCTCCCCAGATCAAGCAAGATTCCAACACCTTGGCAGAATTTCGGTTTCCATACTCCCCTTGACTCCTGCTGATGGCAAGGCAATCGCTCTGTCATCCCGGTGTGAGCCCGGTCCGCTTCAGAAAATATGTCTAGTTACCAGTGACGCTTCATCTACAACAAATTGTGGATGGTTGGTTCTGAAGAAGCCATCTACTTGGCTGTCCGCGGCACAACGTGTTTGGGACAAAACTTTCAGGATTCCCCAAGAAACCCTCTAGCTGAACCTTCGGGACTTTGATAGAATGTTCGGATCACTATTGGGACACTGGGACAATCCTTTTCCTTGAAAGCCAATCATCTTGGATCCTGAGAAGGATATTTGTGCGTTGTCGGGGTGGGAAAGATTCGACTTCCGTGCAACCTTGCAGAGAATCGCAAGGACAGTGGAGGGCTCCTCTTGTCATCTGCAAGGCTGCCCGCAAGGTAAGGGGAACAAATTCAGATCTAAAATCGTTGCGAGGTCAGGAAACCACAATAACTACAAACAAGAGAAAACTAATGTAGACTCTTGATTAATAACCCCACCGTTTGAATGGGAAAATCCTCTTCATATGGGGGGGTATTAATCAAGAGTCTACATTACGCAACTTCTCTGGGATAGATTGTCGTCTACTTTGACTGTTGGAAAGCCTTTGACAAAACATGAATGTTGAGGTTCTCTATAAGAATTGCTCTCTATCCAACTGTTTGAACCACCACTTGTCCTGCAAGAGACCTTCTTCGCTGCGCAACTGCCCACACTCCTCACATCACGAAACAGGCACTGACATTGACTGACATGGACAAGGCTACTGAGAAACAATCTTAAGCAAGAAGGGGGATGCTTTGGCAGATCATGGAGCACTGACTTCGTGCATCCTTTTGAACAACCTGTGCCCAACTTCTTCCAATATCACTGGTGCCGTATCACTCATTCTGAAAAGGTCTGAAGAGCCGAACACCAAGAGCATGGCCGTATTCAGATGACACTTTCTGAGATGACATATGGTTAGAATGGCACCATGCATGGCCCCGAAAGGATGGCCAATGATGGCCAATGTGAATTCCACCTTCCATGGATGAGACATCAAGGAGTGTCACCCACGTTTGGAAAGCAAAAGTCCCTTCAGCCCACTTGAAACGCCCCGCATGTCCTCCATGAAGACTTTGCCCTCGCGCAAGCTCTGCAATTCTCCTCATGGCCGTGTCGACACGCGGTTCATTTCGCGTGGCGCTCTTAAAGGATTTTGCTTAAAGGGTGCATGAACCCAACTGATATATGTCTGTCTATTAGTTGAACAGAAACACGTTAAACATGAACCCTCAATATATAGATTTCTTCCCCAGCAGGCTTTGGGCAATCATGGAAAACATCTCGAAACATGTCATCTCACCTGTGCAATTCATCTGTGCAATTCTTTCCGATTCATGGTTGCTTGGAGAAGCCACCATCGGACGTCCTGTTCCGTGACACCGTTTCGCGCTCTGAGCTGCTGCAGCTGCGTGTTTCGGCGCCGTGGGCGTTCGAGCGGTGCGACCGGTTTGGCTTCGACCGGCCGTGGGCGTTGCGATTCAGATGAGTTGATCTGAACATGAGGGAAGGGTTCCATTGGCACGGAGAGAGGATCATCCGGAAGTCAGTCTTTTAAGATTCCATCTTGCTTGTTTCAAGAGCATCTTCACGTGCGAAAGGAAGCGGCGCACAAATCAAGCAAAGGCTTGTGTAAGGCAACTGAGAACCCACCCAAACATGTGGTCTTGCATGAAAGGCCAACTCCAAAACCTAAACTGGCCATGGGACTAGGGGTTCATGGGGCTCAAGCCGTGTCTTGCGCGAAGCCTTCAAATGCCAGGTCTCTTGTCGAATCCTTGAGCTTGCAATAGCATTGCGCCCTGCGTTTCGCCAACAATGCGCCTAAAAAGAAGCAGTGGAAGAAAAGCACAGCAAGCCACAGCAAAGAAAGACGGACCAGTATAGACCACTGGGATACCTGCAAATATACTATCCAGTATATCATTCTCCTAGGTCCGCTGAACCGTTCTTGGATGTGTTTTGGAACCCACTGGAACATGCTTGGCGCTTTCAGTCGCGCCGCTCCGAGCTCGCTCACCGCAAGGTCCAGGGTCCAGGCCTTGCGCCGTTCGCAGCATCCCGAGCTTTTCCAGAATGGTCCGGCTCACTTCCTCCGACCCAGCGGTCCCCAACGGTCCGCGCAGCAAAACGCCACTCGGGTCCGGCCAACGGCGCGTCGGTCCGCCAGTTTGGCTTGGATTTTGGGGAGGGTCCCAATGTGGGCCCAACGGGTTCCTAGAATTCTCAAGGTGTATGAAATCTGATGCAGAGCTCTTGCACTTGACCGCAAAACTGCACCATAGAATGCAGTTCGTCAGCTGCAGAATGAGGTGAAAGCTCCCGATGATTCGAGGATCCTCATCAGGTCTACTCGGCAAACCCTCTGCTTATAAAGGAAGGGCGTAAGGCATCCATTACTCCATTACCTTTATAAGCTCCGCCCGGGACAGGCCCGGCACAGCATCATTGTCAACATGTAAAGCGTACTATGATCAGTAAGTCCTCGGCTCCCTGACTATGTCTCGTTGGCTCGTCTCGTTGGCTCCCCTTCTCGCTCCCCTCCCGGTTGGTGAGTCGTGTGATTCCAAGGCTCCAACTCTTCCAGAGCCCGGGCAGAGTCACCAGAGGCCAAGTAACAAAAGCTGAGCTGCTGCAGCACCTGATGTGGGGAGAGAAGAAAATCACAAAACACTGGTGGCAGCTACTGTGCTACTGTGACAGCTGGTGACCCTTTTTAAAGATGGATGAACATTGGATGAACTCTGGATCCATCAAATCTTTTCACTGGCCGAACGACGCTTGAGGAAGGTGTCCATGTCCCTACAGGTCATCAAGAATGCATGCAGGTGTATGGGATGAAACAGGTGTCGGCCCTGATTTGAAACACAGCCTCTGAACAACTGTGAAAACTGCTGTTCCCATGTATAACATATAACCAATCTAGCTCCAACGGAGACAACTCAGTCAACTTCCAAGCTTTGCGACTAAATCCCAATGAAATCTTCCAAATGCACAAGCAAGCCAGGTGTCAACTGCAGATCCCTCCACCACCAGAACCGCGCTTCCCCCCCACATGCGAACCACGTTAAACACGTGCCACCACGCGTGCCACCACGTCGCACCTGGGCACCCTGAGGCGTGGTCAACTGCTGCAGGTGCTCCCGCAAGCGGCGTGCCTCCTGGGCATGGCGCAGACCCTCCTGGATCAGTCCCAGCTTGCACTCGGTCACGCCCATCATGGCCAGCAAGTCCTGAAGGTGGAGATACTGGGAGGTGGGAGATTCGCACCCCCTCACAAATGCATGCAAAACACATCGAAATACTGCAAAACACCAATCAGAAGATCAGCAAAGAGTTACTATACATATACTGCACGTCACCATGCTTTGACATGAACATGTTTCCAGGTTGTAGCTGGGTTTGAAGGTGAAACACGAAGGATCCATTACAAGGCCTTTTTGACTCTCAAAAGGTGTTCGTCCCAATGATTTCAACCCAACCTCCGCAAACAGCTTTTTCACCTCCTTGAAAACCCTTGATCCTCTTGATCATTCTCCGCGCCACGCTCAACGTCAAGCCACGACCATGTCTATAAAGGCTTCTAAAAGGCTTCTTTCTTTATCGACACCATCGACACCATCGATCACCGAGGGGCAGAGGCATCCAGCGTCTGGGCGCCAGTGGCTTCCCGGATGGACCAAGCCTTTTGGTATCGCTCCATGGCCTCGAAACCACCGACGACACGACGGTCGTTGAACAACGAACCAACGCGAGTCGCGGGGGTTGCACGACCGGTGGCGAAAAAATCCTGGTGGGAGGCCATCTGTGGGGTGAAGTGGAGGGGTGAGGGGGGAGGATGCACGGAACCCCTGCGGTCACGGAAGGGGTGATGAATGGCCAGTATGGACTACACCATGAATTTAGATGATAAACCATGAAAGTCTCACGCGATGAGGATATTGAGGATGCTGTTCGGGAAAAGCACCATGGCGCTGATTGAGACCCTATCTTCTACGGCCCGAGCACACGAAAACTCCCAACGTTGTGACCACACCACACCACTTAGGCGCGCTGCGCCGTGCAAGCGCGCCGCCACACGTGCGCGCTGCGCCCTCCCGCCCTTTCAGATCAAAAGCCTCATCCAGTTCCCCGGCGTCTGAGAGCTGCAATGCCAGGGAGGTGAGCACTGCTGCACCATCGTGGGAACGCAAGCAACCCAACCTCAGGCCATCTCTTGCAGGTGCCGTGCGGAAGCAGATCGAATGGGCTGGGGTTGGCTTGGAAGTTGGTGGGCCGGCCACCAAGAATGGTGGAAGCGGGTGTCCACGAAGTATTCACGCCCTTTCACCCTCGTCAAGTGATTTTAACCTACGTTGCGTGAACAGAGGTGCATGTGACCTTTTCGTAAGTGTTTTGCTCTAAGCCATACGGCATCCTAGAAGCTGCCCCCTCCAGTGCCGCTCCAAGCAGCTCTTCTAGCATCTCTGAGGCTTGCCTGTAGGCATCCGCAGCCTCTTTTCTCCGACCCAAATACTCCAAATTCTGACCTCGTTCGGCGGCAGATGGCGGCAAATTGTTGAGCATTGTAGTATATTATATATATATATATGTTGTTCATGTGTTTCATGGACTAATTCTGCGAATCTGTAGCTTCGTCATGCTTCGTCTAAGATCCAAGAGACAAAGAGCAAAACAATGCGTCCACAAAGTGAGATCGTGGTTAGCCCGTCACCTCTATGAAGGGTGACCCGCTCATGAGCGGCTCGGCACACAACCGAGTTCAAGAACACTCACACGCTCATCTGAGAAACAATATGAAGCAACTGATGACGCAATCAACCTGGAAACGGGATGTTCATGGATGTTCCCAGGATTGTGGGATGTTCACTGTACCTAGCTGCGAAGTCTTCGGCGTTTGGCATCTTCAACGAGGCGAAGTTTCAGTTTCACCGTTGGGAGGTGAGTTGAGGATTGCGCGCCACTCGGCGCGCAACAAGCGCCGAGTAGGAACTCCTGATCGGACACATCTGTTGTGATCGGACTTTTGATGTCTTTTCTTTGATCGTTCAGAACAAGAGCTGAGGAAAACTGGATGATTCCTATTCCACACTGAGAGAAAGAAGCTTGGTCCTTTCTCTGTGAGCTTTCCGAACAAACCAATGCCATCTATGCCCGGGTCTTCCGCACGGCTCCTCTTGTTTGGCCCTTTCAACTTCTTCAGTCTGAGTGGCCAAGCACTCTGAGCAGGTTGGCTTTCTCTTCGGACTCTTCCGCTGCCACCCGTCCAGCACAAGCCCTGGGGCCACCCGTCGAGCACGAGCGGATCGACGGTGGCCCGGTGGGCACAGCCAGCAGCAACCGCTCTGAGCGGAGGTGGCCCGTAGCAGTCGCAGTCGACAAGCAACAAAGTCAGTGTTGTAGCAAAAGTGGAATAGACAAAAGTCCTTCTTTCATATTCTTTGGGAGTCTTTGTATGCTCGAGTTCCTCAAGGTCTCAGTTCCTGACAAACTCCTCCAAAAACGAAGAATGTTTGAAGGGTCTATATTCTTTTGACTTTGTGAACAATGACTGTTCCATCAAAGAAGTGATTCTACGTGATTCTTGTATCTGTCAACTCTTTATTCTGTCTAACTCCAAATCATCCTTTTGGGCATTTAAATAGCACACCTTGAAAAGCCCCCTGCACAGCTTAAAAATACAGTTCTCACATACCACACCAACTCGCGATCCAGGGTTCGCCTCTCACGCCCTTCCACTAAGAGTGGGGTACTAGAGAGTAGGTATGTACAACACAAATCACAATGTACACAAAGAAAAGTGTATCACACCAAAATCCCGCACCGGTGTAAGACACAGTGAGGATGGGTGACATGTTAAAAATGAATTACACCAGCCACATATGCAAGCATCTAATTCGGAACGTCGATATCAGCGAGATTATGCTTCAAGCGAAGGCATTTCTTAAGCTTTTGATAGAGGTTATGCCTCTTTCGGTACGTAATATCAGAGTAAGGCGGATTGGGACAAAGTTCATCGGCAGCTTTGAGTTTCGGAAGCATCCGCACATTAAGTGGATATGATTGGTTCGGCATGGACGAATAGGAAGTCAAATTCGCTATCAGCAGATCAGCAAATGGTAAGTTCGGACGCGCAGAAATGCCCCCTACAAGACTGCGGTGGTACCCCAGTCGTATCAAAGAGCTCGCATTAGTTTTCTTATATCGGGGGTAAAACTCGCACTGGAGGGTGTTTTCTAGGTAACGCACGACAGAGCGAAGAACAGAGGCTTGATGCCACAAGCTTCTTTTTTTCCTGAGGTTGGATTTGAGCTTCGGGTGAGTCAAAATCATATGGCAAGGGCAATTTTTCGGTCTTCGACGAAATCCAAATAGGCAGAAAATGTCCTGTAAAGATCGCAAAGTAAAAGGCCAATTCATACCATGAAATACCAAAATCACCTGGTGTAGCCGGCGAGTCAAAGGTATGAAACATACGCCAAACCTTAAATGCAATGGACGCACCACAAGGACATGCTTGCGCAACAACTTCTGGCAGGTCACACCGAAGTATCCAGCCCACATTAGAGACTCGCCATGTTCGAAGCGTGTTCTGATAATTAGAAACGGCATCAAGTGTGTTAAATTCGTGTGTTTCAGCCGCATTCTGTTCTTTTTTCCAAATTAAGTTTTGAATGAAGTGCATTTAACTCCGCTAGGTAACGATATACAGTTGACAAAACATGCTGTTGGCGTTGCGAGTGGTCAAAGACAGTTTCCGTGGCAGTCAAGAGAAGGGGGGTATCTAATTTATTGATCTGCTTAGCTGCCCTGTCAGCCAAATCATTACCCATAATGGTGTATAAATCCTTGGAGTCACATGCCTCTTCAAATTTTCGATGTAATTTGACTTTGCAAATAGTGGTATAACGGATTCCAATTTTGCTGAACAACCTGGAGAAGGTCCACATGAGTTTTTTGGTAAGTTCTGGGGTCTAATACTCCCTGGGCTATTTCTTCAACGATCCTAAGCGCAAAGTATGAATCCGTGTAAATCGTCATGAATCGATTTGGATAGGCAGTGGCAAAATGCTGTGCCAACCATGCTACAGCCCCTAGTTCGCTTCGATTAATTGTCTGTTGACCCTGGATATGCGATGTCTGCGCAACCTGAAAATCATCAATGGATGGGTCGTCGGGATTTTGATGGACATGTTGAACGACCGCCCATGCGGCTCGACAACAGTTTTGATGTGCCGGTTTATCACAAGTGCCATCTGTATAAAAGACGAAATGTGGACAATCGGCAATATTAGGGATATCAAGAATTGGTCCAATCCGATCTTGAACCAGCAAGTTGTATGTCTTCTGGGCAGCATGCTGTGTGGCAAGAGGGAACCAGAGCAAGTTGGGAAATTCTTGAAGATAAGTTATTGCCTCAGGATGTTTATCACGGAGATGTTGGAAATTCGGACAGTCCTTTCGACCTAATTGATTCCTTTCGACCACCAGTTGCCAAAAAAACATCGCGTTGGTACTGTAGGGAGACTTGTCCATCCCCAATAGGATGTGCCAAGGAACAGCAACTCCCTGGCCTTCTCGTATTGCGCCAGTCGATGCAAAAAGGAAGCGATCCTGAAGTGCAATTGAAAAAATGAAAAACCTGAGCTGTGGCCGCCTTGAAGGGTAGCGTCCAAAAGAAAAGCCTGGCAACTACAAGGTTCGGTTCAGGGGTGATTGGGTGGTATGGTGGTACCCCATTCTTGCTAGAATACAATCATGCACAACTGCAAGATCTTGATCCCCCATTACTCATCACCATGTGTTTTGAGAAATGCCAAATCACCTGCCCCAGCTTGGCGCTTCATACACTCCTCACAGCCATATTCCGAAAACGCATGAAAACACATGATCCCGGTCGTCTTTTTGATGCCCAAGTCACTGGCTGGAAGTGGCAATGGCCTTCTGTCCAAACAAGTCGCCGGTTTCCATCTGCTGCTGAGCTTCCCACGTGGCGGAAGTGGCCAACCAGCGCAGCAGCTGCTGTCGGACCACCTGCGTAACCGCAGGTGGAAGGCAGGTGCAAGGGCCTTGATGGTAGAGCTGCTGGTCGGGCTGGGTGAGGTTGTGGATGGAAACAGGTTCGGGGTTACAGGGTCAAAAGTAGAAGAAAGAAAACCAACGCACACCTGCAAAACTATGGGTAATCGAAAGCATTGGGAGCACGGGGGGCGGATGTCAAGAACACAAGCAACTGGATGGTATGTTTGAAGCAACAGATTATGATGGGTTTGGCTCAGCCTGGCTTAACCATTTCCTCAGATATACGTTATCAGTCAAGTATATATTAGTTGAGACCCTGGCAGCCCACCTAAACCGTTTATATAAGTATCTTCAAAGCTATTGGGACCCAAAAGGTGCTGGTCCAGCCTGGTTCAAGCAATCAAATCCAACTCCATCTGCAACAATTCGAAGGATATTTTCTTTGTCGGATGCCACGGAGGCATCAGCCCGTTGAACGTCCAGTTGTTCCAGGGAAGCCCATAAGTGCTTATCCTTAGATTGCATGAACTCAAACACTTTGTTGGCCATTGCGATTCTGGAGAGCCTTGTTCAATCCACCCCAGAAAAAAATGAGTAAAAGATAGTAAACGTGTGATTTCTTGCAGTGAAGATTCCAGAACACCGTCGTGGATGGTGCCACTAAAGCGTTTCATCTCTACTGGAGGCAGAATCACCGTCAGCTCGCAGTTCTCCTTGGATGGCGGCGTTCCGCCCAGGGGAAACCCCTTCTTTGCTCATCGCTACGTGCCACTCTTCGCCGCGAAATTCCTGCCACACCAGGCGTGAGTTTCCATGTCATGGAGCACTCATCATATCATAGGCGCCCTCTGTGAAAACAGGTTGATTCCAGGACCGAAACAAACAACAGGGAAAACATAGGTAAAACATTGAGGACACCCAAGTTGTTGAGGTATATCTACGTATATCTAACGTCTTTGATGCACCTCGCAAAAGAAACCAAAGACACCCCCTTCACAGTGGCCAGAAAGCCTGCTTGGCATCGACTAGAGTCGTTGACGGCGGTGAAGATTTCAAAGACACACCACACGCGGCTGACATAGACCTTGATGTGATGTAAACAGCGCAAAATACTGAGATGTCTGGAAGTCCAAGATGCTCCAAGACCGAATGAGAATAGTCTTTAAGCCAGGGTTCTATGTTGATCGAATAAAGGAGTTTGAACTTTGAACTTCTGGTGGGGAATCAAGTGTTATCCTAGTGTTGCCATAGTGTTCCATTCAGTCCAAGTTTTGCCCTCTTCAACCAAATACTGTGATCCTCTAAATAAAAATAACTGCTCACCTATATAGTATCAAGCTGACTGGTGTGAGTAGGACTTGCTGCGGATGCAGTTGCAAATGCTTATAAGGCTAGCCTCTTATTCGACCTTCTTTGTAACCCTCCAAGAACCTCATCCATCTCCCATCTCCAAACAAAAAGCACCCCAAACCAACCACCTCCGACAACTCCTGTGTTCTCCCACCAAACCAACCAAGCAAACCGCAGCAAACCCAGGCGCCGGGTTGTCCCACGGCGCCATAAGTGCCAGGACGTGGCCCACGCCCACCACCCGCTGCTGGAAGTGCTCCCGGAAGTCCTCGAAGGGCACCACCAAGCCCGCGGCCTGTGCCTCCAGGCCGGAGGCAACGAACTCACTGCGGAGGCGCGGGGGAACGAGGATGACCGGTGACCAGTGCGGTGAACCGAAAAGACTGGAAGACTGGGCGAAGAGGGACTCAAAGACTGGGCGAAGACTGTGCGAAGACTTTGGGCAACGAAGTTAGAATCTTCCGAATCGTTCGGTGCCTTCTATAGTGCCTAGTAAGTATATACAGCTTGACGGTGGCATGTCAACTTCTCGTCGAGGGCATCCACGAAAAGGCGCTGATATTCGATCATCCATGCTGGTACATTTGTGCATGCTCCCTTCGCGCGTTCCTCTGAGCGGTCTTGGATCCATCCGCCACAACTGTCCACTGTCCTGTCCATCCGCCTCTTTGACACGGTGTTGGTTGATGCAAAGGCAGCAAATCCAGAAATACGTCCCTCAGGGATGACAAGCGGACGGACTTCCTGCAAACTGCAATGATACCCCCAAGGGATCCCAAAAGGGTTTTCAGCTTCATGCCTATCTTCAAAACTCCTGGTTTGCACAGGAGTTTGATGCTCTTTAGCAGCAAACGACTGTGCGGTCAAGCTGCGTTTCATATCTCGTTCTCGGGTCTCACAATGGTGCACCAAGGATGTGATGATGTCATCCACCCGATATCTCCAAGAGTAGCCTCACACAAGTCTGTGCAGCAATCATCGTTGAGCCAAGGACGGTGCACGATCCTTCCTACACTTCATCCACACAAATGGAGACCGGAATGAAAACAGACAACCCATAGGGAACAAAAGCAACCGAAACACGCCCAAAGATTGGCATGGACAAAATGAGCGACGTCTCAGGGGCATCACACGTCTCAGGTGTTTTGCTGGCTTTTGAAAGGTTCCAAACCTGGCCGTTCCGAACAACATGAGGCTTTCAAAGTTTGGTGTGCCGGTTCATCCAGTGTCACTGCTCATATCACAACCCATCAACCAGATCCAAGCACCAGCACATGATGTAGTCATGGTCAAGATGCACATGTCAGTACAACAAAATATGCCTTTGAGAGGGCTAAGCCAAGGTGATGCCACTTCTCAACCTGTTTAACCAACATTTCAAACCATGTTGAACCCAACGGCGTCGGTGTGAGCAAGCTACCACGCGGTAGCTTGTGGGACTCACGGTGGTAAGGTGGACCAAGCCCGCATCGGGTGATCAGAGATGACTCCGAAGGAAAAAGGGCAGAAATGGAACTTCGGAAGCCAAAGTTCCAAACGTAGTTCGCGGACATGATTCTTTTGAAAAACGCGGAGGAAAAAACACAAAAACACACTGAATTGTTTTTCAGGTTGAAGCCCCATCCAACAACTGTGATGTTGACATATGCTGACCATCCCCCAAGTGGATCTAAGCCAAGGAAACTGAGCATGAAGTTGGAGATTCCAGCATCTTCCGATTCACCCAACGCGTCCACATATGATGAGCCCAGCTGATGTGTGTGAGGGCACATCACATCCTTGCCGCGCTCACGGATCAAAGGCTCGATCTCATGAATGCAGGCTGTAGTGTCCTAGGCAACAACTCGGAGGTCGGCAACGACAGCGGGGTTTTGTATTTCAATAAAAAGACCTCCCAACCAATGGATTTTGTCTGCTTCTTTTTAGATTTTCCCAGAGATCGTCTAGGGGTCTCCCTATTCAACTATGATACACAACCATATCAACTTACATCTCTGGTTCAGTGAACCGGCTTCATCCCACAACAGTGTGACAAGTAGATAGGTTACGATGAATTCACCTGTAGGGTGCTCCTTCTCTTGAATTTTGAGACACTTCGACTTTAGGCAAAAGAAGCATCGATCAATATCGATCAACCGGCGCACACAAAAGGGACTCAAAGAAGCGGAGAAAAAGAACTCCAAGAAGCTCTTGCCCTGCTTCTCCAAGAAGACATAGGGCACATAACTTCTCTCATGGCGTGGCCCTCATTATATACTTGTTCATGCCTTCTTCATGCCTTTCCTCGTGGCTTGTTTCATGTTCTTCTGCCGTTGTGGCTGAAGGATTCTGAAGGGAGTTCTCGCCCACAGCGGCCCCTCGCCGGCGACTCGTTTGGTCTCCCCCAGCAAATTCAGAACTCTCCGACCCACGGCACATGAGCTCTATCCGGGCCGAGACTCCTGCCCATGTGAGCTGATCCACTCGACCAAGTTCCCTCGCAGATGTTCCGCGCTCACGCCCCGCAGGGCATGTCCCAGCGAGGAGTCCCGCTGGGAGCACTCCATGACGGTAGGGAGGTCTCTCTCTGAGAGTCTTCATCACTTGGCAGAGAGCTTTGTATGCCCCCAAAACTGATACCACGTCAATTCTTGCGCTCTTTTGTCATGTTTAGTTCAACCATGTTCAACCTCAAAAATAAAACTTTGTGTGGGTCATCCCGCGAAAGGCTTCCGAAGGTCACATGGTGCTCAGGAAGGGATCAATTCATTGAGAAAGAATTGGGTCGCCTCCCGCTGCTCCCTGGTGCGATGAACGAAAAGCAAGAAACTGCAAGCGCTGGCAGGGTGGGATATAGAGGTTGTGCATTCTAGCTTCTATGCCCACCCTCTAGAGTATCTCTTCAATCTTCATTCTATTTCTATGCTTAACAATCATTGAACATCTTGAAGATTGAAGATACCTTGACATCGGGGCGGAGGAAGCGAGCAAGTAACGACTTTCCTAGACTGAAACTGGGGTTGTCTTTGTGATTTTTGTGGGTAATGAATTTACCCACTTGGAGATTGTTAGACTAAGCTATCAATGGGCCAAAATCAATCGATGCCATACATGACTCATGAGAGTGTTTCTTTTTCCGATGAAAAACATATCCAAAAGACTAAAAGAGCATCGCCACTGCTTTCCGACCCCGAATCAGAAGCTGCTTGAGAATCTGGGGTCTTTAGCCAAGGCAGCCCATCCCCCATCTCCCCATTCACCCACCCATCCTTGGGGTCCGCGCCTGCCGGGCGGACAACGAATGCCTCGACTGAGCAGACTCCGAAGCCAAACGTTTCCCTCGCACCTGGGAGGCTCCAGGAGACCAGCGGAACTCGCCACTTCGCCACTGGGCAAGACGGTTCGCCGAAAAAGGATCGAAGACCCGAGAGGTAGAAGATGGTAGGGGACATGGAGTCGAAGAACAGGGATGATGGAGCTGATTGACACACGGGATGATGGAGCTGTTCTTTGACCGGATCTTTGTTGGGTCTTTTGATTCGAACAGTTCTTTTTACACACCCAGATGGTGGTGAGCATATGGAAGCATCAACTCCTGAAAGTCTCGCTTTTTGCGCCAAGGACCTGAAATCATTTCACCTTAATGTGTTTCATTTGAGGAACTTACCTAAGGCACATGGACTTGTCAGCTTCTTGGCACTTCTCAAAGAAGCTTGGCCTCTTCTCTCACCTTCCCCTTTCCTCCCCTTCCCTTCCTCTGCATCCTCCGCATGGCCTCCGTTTATCCTGCGTTGGCTACATCCGGCCTGCAAGGCATGAAGGGCGCACTCCCCTTCACCGCAGTCCTCATCCACCTCCATGAGCTGCTCTACATCCAGCTGCTCTTCGGCCAAAAGCAAAGTGACCTGGCCGTTCGGAGATCTGCCAGATTGAGTTTGAGCCCTCCGTCAGGGACCTTCATCAGAAAAAAAAAACAACAACAACTTGAAACATCCTCTTCATCTGGTATTTGCCCTGTGATGGTGTTGAGATGGGAAATGAAACTTTGCAAACCATGGTTCGGAACCTATACTTCTTGATCCATTTGCTTTCCGCGACCAAAAACATTACTGATTTAATGCATCTTTGCGTATCTTTGCCATCTATATCTACCACTTTCATTAAAGCTGTCATCCACCCCAGATCTTTTGTACACCCAAATATGGACAACCATGAATGCGCAGCACAGCCCATCGCACTTCTGAAAGCTGCAGAGCCTGGAGGATGGAAACACATCGCATCCGCCAAGTCCTTGGTGAAGATCTCGTGGCTTTCGGCTTTCGTGAAAAAAAGAACACATCCTTCACCTCTGGAATTTCACCTAAACCTCTGGTGACTCTGGTGTTTCATGACATGTTCACCATCGTATTGACATGTTTGGACTCCTTTCTGATGTTGCTTTCTGGTTTGGACTCCCTCTCACCTCACCGGAAGATTCCATGGGCTCATCGGTCCGGATGGGGTGAAGTATAGCGACGGGACCTCGCTCCGTTCAGACAAAAGCAGAAAGAGAAGCGGGTCACAGAGCCATGACACGAGGTTCTTTAAACCAAAACACACGAAGTGCAAACAGGTGGCGATGAACTCCATGTAACCATTCCAGGAAGTGTATCTTGCATGATGATTCCAGGGAGGATGAGAAAGAAGGCCGTCTTTGACTTGATTGATGGTTGACTTGTTCTTAGAACACCGCATGGTTGAATGCGCTCCTATCAATGATGGTGGAACATCTCACGGGACAGTTTTTTCTAAAACACCCCATCGAAACAAGCTGTTGGTAGAAATATCCGGACAATTCCTGAAATATCCACAGGGAAGATGGCCCAAAGATGGTCTGCACATGTCGGCCTTTGTCTCAATACCCCAGTCGTGTACTTAGACCTGGCAGGGCCGAACGACACCGTCCAGTCGGTGACACCGCCGTTCCTTCACACGGACGACCCAAAAACCGCTGCGAACCACGGAGAAGTCCGGCGGACCGCTGGACCGACGTTCGCTGCTTTCGCCCTTGGAAAACCGAACTCGCAGAGGTTCTGAAGATCGACCGCCAGACCTTTTGGAGAATCAAGCTACGAACATAACATGCGCATCTGGCTACTAGTAGCGTAGCTTCCTGCTAGTAGAAGCTGCCCTTGTTACTAGTAGCGATGCCTTTGGAAAAGCAGGGAACCGCCCACTTTTCCCAGCATGCTGTTATGGTCACGCCAAGGCGCATGGTCTCTAGTGATGATGGAAAACTGTGAGTCGATCTGAGCCAGTGCTGTCAGGAAAAATTCACCAAGCTCTTCTGCATCTTCCTGATGCCCTCCAACCTACTGGCGATGGCCTCCAACCACTCATGGGTCTGTGTTTGCGGGGATTGATACTTCTAGACTGGCAGGTACCATTTGACGCATATCATATGCCCCTCCAACATGCACATGCTGCCGCCGGCTTTGAGACACAACTGATCCAAGGGCTACAAGACCCCCAGAATGTGCGCACGACGGTCCTTTTGTGACGTGCAGGTACAGGATTTACGAAAGGAGCTCATCTACATCTTTTTGACAAATGATTTCCAAGCTCGCAGCTGGTCTGCTCTGCATGGGTATTGAGCAAACCAGCTGCATGTACACTCTCCCCTCAGAGTAGGTGCCCGACGCTTCACTCCTTTAAAAATATCTATGCCAGCACGAAAGATGTCGTGAATTGGCTTGGTTCGTACCATGAGACGAAAGCCTTTACACAGCTTCTTGCAGCTTTTTACATAGCTTTTTACACGTATGAACAAGCTCCACGCCACTGACCACACCCAGGGTTTTCACATTGACAAGTGCATACCTCATACCTGTCAGGATCAAATTCATCCAAAAGAGTCCAAAAGATCAAACAAAAGATGATATCAGAAGTAGTCGCAGTTCTATAGCAGGTCAAATTGACCTCTCAAGAAACCCTCGTTTCCACCACATGCTCGGCCTATTGACTCGGGGCCAAAGCCGATCTTGCAGTGGCAGATCACCACGGAATGGTCAATGTTGCGTTGGAGTTCGACCCGAACGTTGTCTCTCCCAAATGAAGTCTCACAACTGGGCCACACAGGTGCACCCGAGATCCAGTGCTCTACGTAGCAGGCACATGGACCACGAGCTCGGTGAATGTGAGTCACGTGACAAAAGTTGAAAGTCTTTATGCGTCAAAGCGCGACTGAAGGCTGCCGTGCGACACTCAAAGCAGCTAGCAAATTCTGAGGTTTCTGGCATTCACCTCGAACTTAGCTAGTATGATTTCATCAATGTCATAGGCCCCCTGCTACTTGTGACATCCGGGCGCCGGGGGCGGCACCCATGCATACTGCTTGTCCAGAAAAAAAATCAACACTCTGAATAGAGTCACACTATATCACACTTATTCCGTGTCGATCACAGCAACAGCCGAGTGACTCGGGCCGAGTCCAACGTCAGCCTATGCGAACGAACTTTGCCCGTTGATCACCCCAAATGCTTGAGCTCGCTTTCCTGGGCTCGAAATCCGCTTAAACCGCCAAAGCAAAAGCCCACCGTTTACGCGCGTGCGATCTCCCTCTCTCTCTCTCTCTGTCTGGCTGTGGGTCATGGCTGTGGGTCAAGCTATTTTTAAGCCAGCCCAGAGTTTAGTACAGTTAAATACTCTTAAACATCCACGACATATTATGGTCTATTATAGTACAACATCTAATGTACATGGATGTAACATAGTTTACGCATTGATTATAGAGCTGTAGTTGCTGGTAACGCCTCCAGGCGCCTGTGCCTGATATGTAATAACCTCCAATAATGCAGTATCTAGTGTGCTTGATATATGACTTTGTCCTTCTGTGAGCTACAGGTGTGTTGGGGGGGGTTTTGGTGGG
>CAXAMN010025717.1:217820-280728 GCA_963970005.1 Durusdinium trenchii
GGGGGGGGGCGTGGTTTCGTTCGGTTCGTCGATTCGTTCGTTTTCGTGCGTTTTCGTCCGTTCTCCTTCGTTTTCGTTTGATTACGGCCGGTTTCGTTCGGCTCATGTTTCAATCCCGCAGCCGCGGCCATGGCTCTCAGCCGCGAAACTCTTTTGTGTTTGTCGTTCATTTTGTTGCTTCGTTTGTCTGGGGAAACCGTTTCTGAGTCATCTTTAGAGGTTTTTTTCGTGTGGACCCCTTCTTTTTGGACGGATTAATTGATGTTGGTTCGTACCCGGTGGGAGGTGATCCGTTGGTTGATTTTGTTTCGGATGTAGGTGCGCTACGCAAACATGTCCCATACCAAAGCTGTGGTGGCCACAGACCTGGTGCATGCACACGGCGTGTCTTACAACTCGGCGGACAACTTCTTGCGTGTTCTGTCGGAGCGTGAAGCTGCAGCAGGCAAGAAGGCAATGTCGTTGATCCGGCTCCGCCAGGAGATCGAGTGTGATGCCACATCACTCGGCCGCTTCTTTGTGAAGCCTGACAACATCTTCTACGCGGACCAGATCCAAGATTTGCAGCAGAAGAAACGGGCCTGTTTGAAGTCTTACCCAGTCCATGTGCGTGTCGTCGGCGCCATCCAGCGGGGTGGCTTGATGGTGGTGAAGTTCATGACGCCGAAGGTTACTCTTCCCAAGGCTCGGCCGCCTGTCGAATCGATTCGGGAGATTGACAGGTCAGGCCTTGCAAAGTACATTGGAGCAGACAAGAACACAGCAATCTACTCAGATGGTGCTCCGAGCTGGCGAAGCTTTGCCAAGAAGCTGAAGATCCCTGTGGCTCAGGTGTCACACCAGCAACGACAATACGCAGTGCAGCTTCGACGTGCTCCTCGGCCCAAGCTGAGTAAAGTCGGAGGCACGCAGTGCATCGATGCTGCTTGGGGAAGCCTGAAGCGCTTCATGCCGAAGCAGGTAAAAAGAAAAGGAAAAATGAAAGGCGTCAGTTGCATGAATGCAACGTTGGAACGCCGTGTGTACCAATGGCTCTGGCGCAAAAACCTCAGAGCTGATGGAGATGTCACGGGACAAGAGTTCCTGCTGCACTTGTCGAAGGCTTGCCGCTGGAAGTGAAAAGCACCGTATGGCGGTTTTCCCGCTGAGCACTTTGGTGAAAGAATTGACCAATTGGGACCGTTTGAAAACCGACAGAGCAGACTATGGCTTTTTTAAGAGAGAATGTCACAGCTTTCATGCCATGTTGCTACAAAGAGAATTTACACCAAGACTGCGTCCAATCATTTCGTGGAAGGGAGTCCTTCTCTCTGAGCATTGTGTCTCATGCTTAAGATGATTGATCCCAATTTATCCTGATTGCTGATGGAAACAAACTCTTATTACTCAGGTACTTGAAATAACAAAAACTAATGTCCAAATTGACGACCCCATTTTTACTCAATTTTCTTGAAATGGTCCTCCTCAGGGGGTTTCAGGAGAGATGTAACACGCCACCCACAGGCGCCAGAAGGCGTCGTCACCTAGTTGCTGTAGTTATAGACCCTCCTTTTTTGGTTCTCCATGAACATCATACCCGTGCGTATTGACAATGCCAGGACTCATACACTTCAGCCAGAGCCGGGTGCCTCTTCTTGATGAGGGAAATGTCTGCCCCAGCCTCAGTAGCATGGGAGGTTCTCAATTCTTCAGAAGGACCAAGGTCTTGAACCTACGACCTGCAACTCTGGTGTACCATTCCATGATACACATTACAAGGTGTGTTACTTCCCTCAAGTACTACGTTCCAAAAGTTACCAAGGAGCATCCAACAACAAACGCACCACATCCTTGTTGTTTGCCTGTATTGCCGCGCAAAGAGGATTCCAGTCATGGGGACAGGCGAAGGTGTTCACAGAAGCCTTGTACTTCAGTAGCAGCTTCACGATCGGAACGTCTCCCAAGGATGCCGCGAACATGAGTGGCGTCCTGAGTGGAACACGTCCAGAGCCATACCGTCTCCATACCGTCTCAGAATGCGTGTGTGTATATAATATATATATATATATATATATATAGTGGGCCCCAAAAAGAAGATGAGCTACGGAGGACAGGGGTTGAGAAACGCTTTATGGTCGAAGAGAAGCGAGCTGCTTGAAAATGGTTCAATTCCGCTTATGGACTGCCCTCGGTTTCATTCTTCCTCCGGTCCAATTTTCGCACACCATTCCATGGTGCAGAACTGCCATGTCGAGGAGCCATCCGCTTTGAGGCTCTTTGCAGTCGACTTCTGCACCATTCGAAAGCAAGGTCTCCACGGACTCTGCGTCTCTGCGCTGAGTGGCGATGAGCAAAGGAGTCCAGCCATCATCGGTGCAGGGACAGTTCTCACAATAGCCTCACGCCCAGAATTCAGTTCAGGCTCACTGAAAGCTTCTGCTTCGGCTGAAACAGTGGTGCTGGGGTGTTCAAAGGGCTCTTTTCCTACCATCCTTTTCAGCCTAGTGAAAGGTGTCCGGTCAACCCACAGGCGTTGTGTCAGGCCGTTTTTCGGGCCACTGAAAAGATGAGTTGCTGTCCAGGAAGCAGGGGGAAATCAAAAAGATTTGCCAAAAGGTTATTGGAAACAAAACCAGATAGTTGAGCAACTTCAAGAGTTTCCTTCCTTCATCAAATCGTCCCCACTCTGTGGACACTATTGCTTTGATGTCCATTGGCGTCTGGGGAAAAAAAACAACTGCAATGGCCTGGGATCCTGCAGTACGTGAGGGCATTCTCCAGAACCTTGCTCCGTTGCATGCAGCAGCCAATGCATTTCTGTGCCTCCAAGTTCACCAGCAAAGTCCGCGTGGATGGGCTCATCTTGATCTGGTGTCTCTTCGGTGAAGCCAAAGCACCTTTCAGCTGCCGGGCTTTGCCACTGGCTTTGCCGGGCGGTCTTTTTGTCATGTTTGGTTCGGATTCAGAGGAGTCATCCGGATGACCAAATGTTCTTTGACTTAGTAATCTAGGGAAGCATGGTCATCTAGGCAATGAAATCCACCTTCAGATTGACCAGTTCCTTGTGTCCATGGGTAAAAATTGAGGGCTTGGAGCACCCATATGTGGTTACAATCCAAGGAGCCAAAATCTGTATCCGCCGTCGACTGCCTTGACAGCGACTGTTCCTCTGCCTCCTTGGAGCCCAATTTGTAATCTGTCCATGCGGTGCGCCTCCTTGCAACAAGGACTGATGTCTGGCAGCCAGAAAGGTGCCGACATGCAAGAAGTTGAACGTGCGCGTGCTATGTTTCATGTTAAAAGAAAGAAGACTCCATTCATCAGGTTGCGAGTTCAGCACTTGGATTGTTGAGCATGTCGTGTCCAGGATATACATCCGCAACTTGGGACCGCCTAAATCCACCAAATCATCTGTAAACATGAGAAACCTGTGGATGAGGCCGAAGGAACATCATGTTATCCCTCCAATTCCTCGGCATAAGAAGAAAGAAGGGTCTAAATGTCTGAAACAAAGAAAACAACATAGCAAAAGGAACCTAATAGGGATGATGACCTCCAACCTAGTAGCGATGGAAGCCAAGGTCCGAAGGTCCGAAGGTCTGAAGCCAAAGACGTCCGATGGCCGCTCCCACGCTCGTCCGAACGCTCACCCCGTCCTGTTGTGATAGATGCGAGCATATCCCTCGGGAGGCCCTTCCACCTCCGTGTCCTTGGGCGGCCCCAGATAGCAGGGAGCGAGCCTCAGCGAGGGCGCGGAGCGAGTTCATGGGAGCAGTAGCAGGGAACCGCGCAGCGAAGTTCGGAGGACAGTGGTTCTCCGTGACAGTCAGCAGTTAAGGTCGATTCATGTTGACTTGTGATTGGTAAAGAAAACGTTAAGCAAAAAACAAGGATTGGCCAAACATCTCCAAATGTGCGGAGTTGTTTTCATCAAACAGTCTACAAAGTGTAAACATAAGAAAACTTGCTGCAAGAGGGGCACTGCCGGCGGGCAATAGGCATCTTTGCCAATGGTTGAGACGCGTTCGGCCCCACCCTTTTTGTGAATTTTGAGCACTCAGCGCTACTGAAATCCTTCAATGGGCATGTGGCGTGTGGGTATGTGTGGTATGGTACTGTTGGCATCACCTGAAGAGATGCTTGATGCTGATGGATTCAAGTAAATTGATTCTTTGGATTCCCTACCCATCGAGACATCTCTGGCCAACTCGAAGCACGCAGGGGCTCAAGAGCTGTGGAAACCACAGTGGCAAGAGTGCTCAAAGGTTGACAATGCACCTTTTTGGTCACCTTGCAGCACCAGCAGCGCATTTCACACCTGCAGGCCCCCTGCACGAGATGTGAAGGTGACAGGGCGGTCGACCTGAAATTCAACTGGATTTGGGGGTAGCAAAAAAATGCAAAGGCTGCAAAGAGAGTCTGCTTGAAAATTTGCAGACACTTCCGCAAACCCACTTCGCCCCTCAAATCCAAAGAATCTCTGCCGATCGTCGTGCATCTTATTGATTCTCACCCAGTGGCACACAGTCCTGGCTGCGAAGTTGCACAACCGCCGACAATTATGTGGCTTGCCTCGAGCACGCTTTGAACCGAGCACCTGCAAGATCCTTGCTCAAGAAGATCAGAGGGAGGAATACGTGGCACTGTCACCACATTCTAGCAGAATGAAGCAAGAAAAGACAACCTTGTGATGTGACCTGCTATTTCAAAAAGAAAAAGAACTTCCTCGATTCAGCCAATTTCAGAGCTGTTGGATTCTTTGCGACCTTCTCTCGTCTTCATCACTGGTCGACTTCGATCACCATCTTCGAGGCACAGCCGAAGACGACCAAATCCAAACAACCCCGCTGATGGAGTTCGCTGCCCCCCCCAAGGCGTTGCTGGAAGCGTTTTTGGACTCTGGACCTCACCGAGCAAGGACGGGGTCTTCAGATGTCTTTAGGGCGTGTTCCCCTAAAGGCTTTGCCAGGTCCCCATCCCGCTGTTCATCCTAAACTATATACAGCAGTTTCTTCATGGCACACGGAAGCAGAAGACAAGACCTTGGTGGGGGTGAAGAGTATTGCTTTCAGGACCATGTCACGCCCCGCCCGCTTGAAAGCGGGCCCGCCTTGCACTTGAGTTCTTCAAGCTGGCCAGCTGCCTTGGAAATCAGAAGTTGAGCACAGTTCTCAATGCACCCTTTGTTCATATCCCGTCTATATTGCTGGCTCCAAAAGGCATCCGTGAAAAATTGGATTTGCTTCAACATGAGGAGGCGTTCATGCATTGTTGAGGCGAGATGCACCAAGGGTCTTTAAGGGGTCTTTCAAGCGCAGCACTTTTTACACTGCGCAGGACCTTGCACAGCTGGAGCGAACCCCAACTTTGGGGACATGTCTCGATGCTCCACTTTCTACAGCATGGCGGTGCAGCATAGCCGGGGCGGCTCTCAACTCTCAAATGTCTCAACCTGGATGCTTGGACCAGCAAATACCAGCCCAACCACCCGTGTGCTTGCCAATCCTCCACACAACTGGGTGGAGAAGAGTCCCAGTGGAGAGTCCTCCACTGTACTCTGAAAATTCTGGATCAAGCCTCCGGCCAGACCTCTTGATGGGAGTTGCTTGAGCTACAGCTAGGTGTGACAATTCCTACATATGTTCATCCAACAAAATGTCTTTCAAATTCCAGGTTTGGGACTCTAGCTTTGATGTCATATTTATCTTTTGTGGAAGCTGTGTTGGTTAAAACTGTGATGTTTCAATGAGCTGTCCGTAAATGAGTTGGAACACCTCTGAGATGACTGCAACACCTCTGATAAGCAACACCTCTGAGTTGTGATGGTGAGAAGACTACCCTTATCAAGCCCTGGAAAGGGATAGGGCCCCGGATTGAAAGACGGCAGCTAGTGATTCAATGTGATTCAGGGTTCCACGCACCACACTGCTGTTATTCAACACCGTTCAATCTACACCTCACTGGAACTGATGATGGGCTGTTTCCAGATAGCTAACACCCTCCACCACGTCTATTCCAAGGGAGGCTTGAACCACTTTTCGTAGGCCATGAAGCCCAGCGTGCTCACACACCTGAAACATCTTCAGCTGCAGGAATCACGAAATCCCTGGTCACCCCAAGCGGCCCTGTTCTGCCTATGTCACCAAATCTGTCCTACCAAGTAGAACAGCTCATGACCCAAGATATCTTGACAGGTTGATTTGACAAGTTTCAGCAGGTCGAGTTGAGAGTTGGAGCCACCGAGTTCTCCTCAATCATAAAGTCCTATTTATAAGGTCCAAGGATTTCTCAAAGCACGGCTCAATTCGAAACATCAAATCGGTAAAGCTACGAACTGGTGTGATTTCGCCTGCCTGTCTATGGTGCTTGCCTGTCTCCCACAAAAAGCACTGACAAAAGACCAGAAAGAAAGTCGGCTTCAGATCTAACTCATGACTTGACTTAGTACATGTTACTACATTTACTACTAGGCGTACTAGGATACGAATGAGGCGGGAACATGTGGACATCTTCGACCTCTCCATTTTGACCTGTTCGAACGGCGCTGACCATCTCCGCGGACGTCCTTCCCCACGTCGCTCCGCGGGCGAAGACGAAACGCCACTGAGTCTCCGAACGTGGCGACTGCGAGAGGACGGCAAAACGGTTGGGACGGAGGACGGTGTGGGGCAAGCTACAAGCGACCATCCCAAGATCTGAAAAAGACCTACCGAAACCATCAGATCATGGATGTTTCGTTTCACAAAAAGACTACAAACCATCAGATCATCTACTAGCATCTACTAGCTGCTTTAGGTTTGTCAACTTTCGGCTACAAAGATCCACAAGAGTCGACCCTGGCTACAAACCCTTGGTCCCAAATATTTGATACTGTCTGCCTGTGGATCTCTTTTCCTATCTGGGTCTACCACTCGCAGACAGAAAAGAAAGGAAAAACACACCGCAACCAACACGTCTTGCAGCTGGATGAGGTCTTGTGGCCATTGATTTAACAAGCAGCTTGCTAGCTTGTGTGGCGGAGGATTGCACACAATAGCAATATCTCACCAAAGCTGCTGTGAACCTGAAGATGATTGCACACAAAATGCGGATTTGAGATTTGGTGGCCTCAGGCTCTCTGCTCAAAAACACTCCCACAAGACCAAAAGACTTTGCCCGGTATAAAGCCTTCATAGCCCGGAGTCATTGTGTTCCGCGCAACAAAAAACAGAACACCCGATGTCGCCTCCCATGAGGATGGTCAAATAGTCCCAGATGTCGTTGGGCCAGGTGTTCTCGCACGCGGAATCGATAGGGAGGGGTGGCCCAGTCAGAGGGGAAGAATCTGTTGGGGTCCAGTCTGACTTGCATAAGTGTATATAAATATCTATATTACAGAGGTTTTTGGGGTGGAATTGGATGGCATTGTGGCAGACCAACAGAAAACACCACCATCTCTGAGTTGTGGCTTGGTCAAGACCAGGGTGACCCTCGTGCTCCCACGACTCATCCAATCACACTAAACATCACTCAACATCTCGAAACCTCGACGAAACCTCCTAAAATCGCCCTTCAAGAATGGTGAACCACAAATACTTGTCCACTAAATATCAAAGAATTATCCACCATGGTTTCTTCACAAAGCCCGCTGTTGACTCCCCGCCAAAAGGAGCCCAATCTACCCCAATCTCTGAACATGGGGACCCAATGGGAGGCCATTTTAACCCCACGACCATCGCTTGAACTCTGCCCCGCGCACCACCGCATGGGCCGCCAGGGGCATCAGCAAGGCACCGGTGGACGCGCCAGCGGCAACGGTGAGGGCCTCCACACGTGGTCTGCTGCATCACGGCGGCATCACGGCAGGGCACGCGTTCTTCTTGGGGGTACAGGACTGAGATCGGCAACGCAACAGAAGCAATATTAGTAGTATGTCTTGAGCATCGAGGATGGAAGAACGTGACAGGATGATTCAGTGGGTGTTCATTTTGGATGCTGATATGTCACGCTCCAGATTGAACAAATGTCCATTCAAATCCTGCAGAGTCCTACGACCGAGTTTCAAACAACTTGAAGCAAGAACTGCAGGTGAAAACCGGATCAGATTTCCACTTCATCTACTACCCATCCCACCTGCTTCTCAATGTGGGGGCCTGCCAGCTCTCACAGGCATGGAGATTCAAAAAGATCGCCTTGCATGCTCCGCAAATACTTTCCATGATGTCGCGGGTCATCATTTCTCACACCAGTTGCCAAATCCCCCGGATTTCAGCGAAATATCAAAGGAACCCGAAGAAGAGCTGGCTAGCATCAAGGCGAGAGCCCTGCACCCCTGCGAGCCATGCCCCAACAGTACATCGAATTCTGAACACCAAACAAATGCACTCCTGTGATACTTAGAATACTTGGTCCCTTGCAGGCCCACTTCTTCTTCGACAGCCAGAGAAACAGACCGACGATCAGTTTCACCGGTCATTCGCCCGGGGTGACGAGGCGCCCTCCCCAGCTGTCCGTAGCCCGACGTTGCACACCCCCCAAAGCACAAACAATGACACAAAATGATGCCAAAGAAAGAGCACAACATTCACTGGCAGAACATCTCTACTGTCAACCCTGGTGCATTTGTGGGTGTTTTGCTCACTTTGTGCGCCAAGGCACCGCGCATGCGAGGCCTTCCTTAGCGCCTGCCGCGCGGAACAACGCGCGTTCGCATCGCCCGCCTGAGGCTGGGAATGGTGCCAGGAAGCTCAACATCCACCTGAAGGGTGGAAAAAGACTGAAGATGGAAGAGGTGAAGAAAGGTCAAAGAAGGGCTGTGGATGGAAAGCTTGGGACAATCATGGACAGTCACCTAAGCGGTGGCCATAGGGAAGATAGAACTGCTTGGATTGAACTGCTTGGACCTATCAGGATGGAACTTATTGGATGATTTATGTGAGTCTAGGCTAGGTGTTTTATTTGCAGTGCGGGCGCTTGGATCCTTTTGGATCGTTTTTGGATGCCGTGACAGCTTTTTTGTTTCAGAGCTGACACCCCATAACTGGTGGAACACGCAGCAAACTCGCTTTCGCTTGGGCATTCACTCTGTCCCTCACCTTGCAGATCCCAGCAAGGCCAGGGCTGCCAGTGCCTGGGAAAGGTAGGGTGTCTCCCCATGTCAGCGGTCGTTGGTCTGTGAGGTGCTATTGCTTGGTAATGATTTGGCCTGATAGGCAAAGGCGCAAAGGCGACTGCTCTCATGTTCTCGTATGGGAATGTTCGAGAGTAGTGAAAACTGAACGCTTCTTCTACAAAATCCATCCAGGAGGAGAGTATGCTTGGGATTGCTTGGTATCAGGTAGTGTTTAAGAACAGGCCCACGCTCAGCACCGAGTGAACTATACTTTGATTCACTTGCTTGTGGTCATTCTGCTACAAGTGGTGAAATGTCAATGCTCGGATCAAGGCGCCCAAGGTGAAAGAGGGGGGGTGTTCTGAGCAACCCGAACTACTGTCAGCAGCAAATTTCTGGGTTAGCTGGGTGACGCATGGACCAGCATTCGGGGGTAGCAAGCCAAGGAGGGGCCACGTGGCTTTGAAGTCGCTTCCAGACCAGCAAGTGGCTACAACTTCTCTCCTTTGGACATTGGTCAAGAGCAAACCACCATGGTGGTCAGTGGTTCCAGACCAGCACATGATCTTGGAGTGGACGGTCGGCAAACCGTCCCGTCCATATCTTCGACTCGTTGGAGTACATTCCCTTCTTAGATTTGAAGCTGGAGCCATGATGTCCATACACGTCGGTCAACGGTTCGCCCCCCATGGAACCAGCTGATGGAACAACAAGCCTCTCATGTGGCTCAACGAAACCAAACTGCGCGGCATCAGGGCCCTGGCCACAGGCAACAATCGCCTGCGACATGCCAGCAGAGGGGAGCCCTGCCAGACTGTGCCCTGAGGAGGGTGGTACTGAACCCTGCAACCCGCGGTGCAAACACTATGGAAAGAACGGATCAATTCAGCGATCCATGCATGTCATGGTCTCAGAATTTGTCCAGCGCCTGTCTCAAAGGCAGGGATGCTCATCTAGAATCGATTTCATCTGAGTTCATTCATCATGGCTCGTGAATCAAATTTCATGTGATCCTCCTCTTGCCAAGGATCGCTGTGAGGTATTCTTTTGCTAAAACACTATGACACAGTCCCGTTTCAATGACCTGTGGGGTCTGCCAAAACTTCAAGACAGAGTCGATCGTTCAAAAACAACCGGTTCCACTAATGATCACTATGTGTCATGTCTTCCAAGACGAGAAACGCCGCTTTGACGTCCATAACCCAGCGAGGTTTTTGGAGCTCAGGTCTACAGTCACCCTCTTGATCCCTCTTGATCAATCAAGGTGGGTGAAAAACGTGAAACACCGGCCCGCTAGAGCTGCCGCGCTAGCGTGCTGAGCATGAAATAACCTCGTGGGTGAGTTCGCGCAGCGACTTCCAACCCGAGGGATGCCGGAGAAACTGCCTCCGAGCGCTCGGCATGGAGACGAAGAAAAGACCAGGCCAAGCACGGATAGTCGCTCCACCCGCAGCTTTGAGCCCAGTCAGGAGGAAAGTCAAGCAGTTCAATCAACACACTCTCTCATGAATGTGAGCGAACCTGGAGAGATCAAACTTGCACTTTTTTGGTCGTGCAGCAGTTTCTTTGGATATCGTGATGCACAGAAGGTCTCCCCTTTTTTCAAAACACCAAGCTTGGAACAACTCCACCTTCATCCACCTTCAATGTCTCATTCTTCCCCTCCCAAATCAAGGATTGAAAATTCCAGTGAAGGTGTAACAAGATCCATGGAAATCCCAAAAACCCACCAGGCCATCTGCAGATGTTTCTTCCGAGCACTGGGTTTTGCTGAGCTTCCGTGCGGTGGTGGAACACGTGTACGGAAAGGTTGGCCCGCAAAGAACCTGCTTTTGTTCAAAAAGAGTTGATGTAGCAGGACATTCCAATGGGTGTCCAATCGACTCCCTACACAACTTAGGGATCTCCATTGGACAGTTGTCCTGGAGGAATACCATGGAATCAAGTGGACGCCCACTTTGTGATTGGGCGAAGAGATTGGCGTATGTTGGGCAATGGGTGCACCAAAAAAACATGGATCAGGTTCTAGACGCAACCTCTGTTCCCCATTCTGCGAGAGACCCAAATTAGAGGCTTTATTGCTTTATGAATCTTTATGATACTTTATTATGGATCTTTGTGAAATCTGAGGTGGTCCGAGTCTTTCAGAACATTGGGCGTTCCAAAGCTGAAATCGCTACCCACCAGAAAAAGAGGACATAGAAAGCATTAGAAAGCTACACAGCAGTTCTCGGGTCTAGATAAATTATCTCGTCTCCAAGAGAAGAATCACCCATGTAGATAAAACTCTCGAAGACTCTTCTTCAACAGCCATCAGTAGAAAGATGTAGGAAGGACGATGCACCATGTTGACAGTTGATAGTCCTGAGTCCTGAGCTTGATACCAAGATATACCAAAGACTCAAGTGGAAAGAAACATCGCAGGATACCCACGACAGACCCGTCACTTGATCCACTTCCGACCGTGAAAGGATCGCCCACGTCCGAGCTCTGCAGGTTTCCGCGCGACGCGGCGGTCCGAGCGCAGCTGGGCAGAAAAAGGGACCGTGCCCGCCAGAGGACCAAACGTCAAGCTCCGGTAGAAGGCAACAGCTCTGTAGTCTGACAATCTGTCTCATCCTCAGAGAAGGGCACAGGAAAAACATGGGGTCTGCCACAATGATGGAGACGCTCTACACTCTTGACGTGTGTGATTGTACAAGGAGTTTTGCAGAGACTTGGAGACTCTAGGCGGCTGTTGAAGAAAGTGCCTACACTATCAGCATCGACAAAAGAGTGGAGGGCAAAAACTCCCTCATTCCCACTGCTATCGCTTGACAAAAAAATCCTCTGAACCGAACCTGATTCACTTGACTGAAACTCCCTTCAATCCACCCTTCCCCGTTCAGCGGTCTGGCAGTCAACCAACTTGGACGTGCTAAGACCAACCTACTAATTTGTAGACTCTTGATGAATAACCCCCCAGATATGATGTCTTACCGTACAAAGACATCTTATTCTTAGTGTGTCACACCTGACCTTTGCAAACCCACCTATACCCGCCACACCTGTTGGCAAGGGATCAGTGTGAAACCCGTGCCCGCAAGTTCGTGCATCCAATTGTTGGCTGTGTTTATCAAGCAAAACTCTACAATATTAAGAAAGCCTTCTAAGCTGATCCAAGTGAACCAACCTTCTGCGAGGATACTCTGCATGAACCACAGCAAGAAGCAGCAAGGACACGATGCAGGTACCGGTCATCATCAAGGAGTCGTATCCTCGGGATGCCAGTGAGATTCGGTGATGACGTGTGCACCCAATGCCTGCCAGGCCTTTAAAAGATGGCAATGCTTCGTGTGGTTCTGTCTTTTTCTGGGATCAATAAGATGTCAGAGCTTCGGGCTACACCAGTGCCTATGCCTTCCCCATATCACCAGACCATTGCCCTTCCGCAATTGGTCTGGAGTCCAGACCTCTGAAGTTGTTTGGATGTTTGAACACTTAGTTCAAACTTAGACTGTTCAATCGATCCAGTTTGGGATTAGAGTCACTTCAGATTCTGCTGCTAGATTCTGCTGCTGCAACTCCATGAAAGCGAGAAATCGCAGTGGAACCACCCTCTGTGGCCAATGACAACCCCACGAGACCATATGTTCAAACACCCAGCTGACGGTGCAAGAACATCAAGAACCGAGTGGCGGGAGGGTACCAACGGAAAAATCCACAGCAATAAAAAGCCCCAAAAGTTCAACAGCCAGGAGAAGGCAGCGCCAGTGACCTCAGGTGCTGGCTGAGTGCAAAGTCTGCAAGGAGATGGTGTCACTAGAGCCCCTCTTAGAGGGACCAATGGATAGTCAGTATAATAGACACACACACACCTAGGCACGTATGAATCTCTTGGTTTGTTCTTTGATCAGTGCACCAGCTCTTTCATTATGTCGATATATATATATATACATCTATGTACCAAAAGTCCTTCAAGGCTTGCTGAAACCCTTGAATCTTCTGGATCCTCTGGATATCAAAAAGAAAATACAGTACTACAAATAAATTCATGATATGTTGATTTTGACCGAGAGATATGAACAGTGAAATCAGGCAGCAAACCACCAACTGCTCACGAAGAACAGTGTTCCAAAGAAGCGCTTGACAATCGCTGCATAATAAGAAGTCCATAGAAGTCCCATATCTTCTCAACACAAGTTTTCATGTTGTTGCAAAAGACTTTGATCATGTCAAGGATGGTGCGAAAGGTAGCTAGTCTCAGATTTGATACCCTAATACTATTGCGCAGGTCTTTTTTGCTGATTTGCAGGTCTGTGCCACGTCTGAAGCGTCCGACTCCTGGAAGTAAGGCCAAGTGACACCTTCTGAATGCGGATAAGTTAATTCCTTGGATCTTCAACGGCAAAATCAGGCATCAGCATCAAAAGACATCCAATTCGGAAAGAGGTTCTTGATCACACCAAGTCCAACAAGTCCAAGGATCAACTGACACCCTGGTGTTTTGACAATGCCACATGATGAACCCAATCCTTTTTTTCTGCATGTTCTTGTTTCGACTGGAATTGGAAGGAACTCATCCCCAAACAGAACATGATGTTCATCTCATCAAAAGTAATGAAAAGGGTTCCAACAGCGCCGGATCCAAAGTCTGATGAACGTCAGGCCGTCTCCGAGCTTCAGCACTCAGTTCGTACACCATCGGTGCCATGGCCCCTTCCGCCACACTCGCGACCACCAGCCAAGCGATGAGCCAGCTCGGAGAGCTCGTCACAGCACCGGACAGTGGCACGGGGCTGTCGGGGAGCGAAGCGGTGAAAATGCCAAAGGCCACCAGTTGCACCAGAAGCATGACGGCCTCTGATGGAGGTTTCCGGGCTCCAAAAGACGTTAGGCAGATTAGCAGCGATTAGCATGACGGCCTCATATGGGTTCTACTCACAACGGCCCCAAAAAGCGTTCGAGGCGAACGCCGGGGGTTCCCAGCATATAGCTGGGCCTGAAAGATGAAACTGTTTGGGAAGACTTCTCGACTGGTCCATCTACAGGTCTATGTTCCTTTGCTGTGTTGGTGCGAAAAATGGACCGCAAAGGGCCCCAAAGGACCAAACTGGCTGCAGTAAACAGTGAATTCATCTTCACCAAAATGCGGTGTCTGACAGGTCTCAGGGCCAGTTTTCGGCCAATCTTTCGACATTTCTTGCCACGACTTTCACTTTCATCCTTGAGAATCTCTTCATGCTATGAGTGGCTGAGCTTAAGCACCACCCAAAGAGGAACAGTTCATGCTGAACAAATCTGCAGAATCTAGCCCAGCACCACAGCCCTGTTTTTTCCTGCAAAACCAAGAAGGCAAACAAAGAAAAAGTGGCGTGTCTGTCTCTGTCTCCCTGTCTCCCTGTCTCCCTGTCTCCCTGTCTCCCTGTCTCCCTGTCTCTCTGTCTCTCTCTCTCTCTCTGTGCCTCTCTCTCTCTCTCTGTGCCTGTCTCTCTCTCTCTCTCTCTTTTCCTTTCTTTTGCCTTTTGCCAAACAGCCCCTTGGAAGACCCACGCCCCCTGTCGTCTCCTGTCCTTCGGTCCATGCGTACGTCATTTCGCACCCTTGCTGTTTGTCTTTGTGTCCTTCGGCCACCGTGAAACACTCGGCGGTACCGCGGCCAAGGGGCCAAGGCCATCTTCAAGCGCCACTGAAGGCCCCAGGCTTCAATCAGCGGAGGGGCGGCGAAGTTGCCGAAGACCGAGGCGCTGGCCGAGATGATCACCAGCCACTTCAGTAGAGCCTCCTGGGGTTCGGTGAAGGATATGCTTGGTGGATGTGGTTGGTAGGATGTGATTGGTGGGATGTTGTGGTAGGATGTTGTGGTAGGATGTTGTGGTAGGATGTTGTGGTAGGATGTTGTGGAAGGATGTTGTGGTAGGATGTGGTTGATGTGGTGGAAGAAAGGGATGCGTGGGAAAAAACCAGGAGATTCAGGAAGGTTGATAGCAATTGAGGGCTTGGCGTTCATGCTTCGATGTTCGATGCCATTGGTATTACAGCAGGCTGGACCCAAGAACTGCAGAAACGTCTCTTGGAGTTGTGCACCCGCCAGGGAGCATATACGCCTCTTCCGAGACATGCAGAGAATTCTGGACAGCGGCTGATCCGTATAGGTGTGTATTAGAATAGGGAGACCTCCCAAAGATCCCCGAGGAACCATTGGTGGGGGGTCTCCCCACTCAAATACACGCCCACATATGGGAGCCATATGAACCAAGGCACTGGGAGCACCCCTTGCAGCTGCGTGGGCAGGGCTGGTGACCAGCATTGGAAGACGCCAATGACAAAGCTGCCGGAAAGCACTAAGAAGGTAGTAGATGCCTCAAGAGGATGAGCTAATGAAACAACCTAGATTCTAAACTGCTAAACAGGCCCAAAAACTCTCCAAAACATCTGAGCATCTCCTCTCAGGGAGTTGACCTCTTTCTTCCCTCCAACCACCCCACCGCGCGCATCCGAAACCACACTCCATCCAACCTATTATACACCCAGACGCCCATCGTTGAAGTGACACCGGGCTTGCACTCCTCCTCTCCACCGACTGGGCGGTGGCACGGAGCTCCTGGCTGTTGGAGGGAGGCACCTTTGGCTTGGACGGCAAAAAGGCCCAGGCCACGACCACGGCCAGCGCAAAGCCTGGCCGATCGGCGAGGTGCGGAGGGTCGGCGACTGAGTTCTGGGCCGCTTTTGGAAGGACGGCGAAATCGAGCTTTTTTGAGGCAGCAAGAGGTGGGAATTCACGGTCAAACCCTTTGTGGAGGAGTTGCATTTCGTAGGACTGGAGCCCTGGCCCAAGGCCGCCTGCTTCGATGGCCATGAGCATCACCAAATCTGAGCTGCTGGAGATACGAAGTCCAAAGAGAAATCCAATGGATGGGCCAGCCATCTGGATCGCAAAGACCACCTGGGAGCAGCTCTCCCTCCCTCTCCCTCCCTCCCTCCCTCTCTCTCTCTCTCTCTGACATCTCTCTTTCTGTCTTTCTTTCTTTCTTTCTTTCTTGTTTTCTTTCTTTCTTGTTTTCTTTCTTTCTTTCTTGCTTTCTTTCTTTCTTTCTTGCTTTCTTTCTTTCTTTCTTGCTTTCTTTCTTTCTTTCTTTCTGTCTGTCTGTCTGTCTGTCTTGCTTGCTTGCTTGCTTGCCTGCTTGCCTGCTTGCCTGCTTGCCTGCTTGCCTGCTTGCCTGCTTGCCTGCTTGCCTGCCTGCCTGCCTGCCTGCCTGCCTGCCTGCCTGCCTGCCTGCCTGCGTGCCTGCCTGCGTGCCTGCCTGCGTGCCTGCCTGCGTGCCTGCCTGCCTGCCTGCCTGCCTGCCTGCCTGCCTGCCTGCCTGCCTGCCTGCCTGCCTGCCTGCCTGCCTGGCTGGCTGGCTGGCTGGCTGGCTGGCTGGCTGGCTGGCTGGCTGGCTGTCTGTCTGTCTGTCTGTCTGTCTGTCTGTCTGTCTGTCTGTCTGTCTGTCTGTCTGTCTTTCCTTCTGTCTGTCTGTCTTTCCTTCTGTCTGTCTGTCTTTCCTTCTGTCTGTCTTTCTTTATTTCTTTCTGTCTTTCTTTCTTTCTTTCTGTCTTTCTTTCTTTCTTTCTGTCTTTCTTTCTTTCTTTCTGTCTTTCTGTCTTTCTGTCTTTCTTCCTTTCTTTCTTTCTTTCTTTTTTTCTTTCTTTCTTTCTTTCTTTCTTTCTTTTCTTTCTTTCTTTCTTTCTTTCTGTCTTTCTTTCTTTCTTTCTTTCTTTCTTTCTTTCTTTCTTTCTGTCTCTCTTTCTCTCTTTCTCTCTCTCTCTCTCTCTCGCTCTCCCTCTCCCTCTCTCTCCATCTCTCTCCCTGTCAACAAAACCCAAGGCGAGCAAGTCCATGGGTGATTGGGACATACTTTGTTGGGTCATACCCAAATGACGTGTCCCGACCAGCAGCGGCCTCAAAGTTGCTAAACGCGAAAAGACGAAAGTAACAAACAGCTTCTTGGAGTCTTGCGCTCCCACTAATGCGATTGGATACTACTTTGAAGCTGATCATTGGAAACTCGGAGGGCCATGTGCAAAAACCATGTAAAACCGTAAAACCCATCCGCCTTCAAATTCATGACACATCCTCCATTTCTAGAGACCTCAACACCCCGATCCCCGAGTCACTCCATTCACATGAGCACTCACCTCCCGTTGGTTGTTGCTCCCCCCGACGTCTCCACATCTCCACGCGACCGAGGTGGCCACTGCCCGTTGGTGTGAAGGGAACCACAGCGCCGCCAGCGCGGATGGGGTCACACAGTTCATGGGTCCAGCGGCACCGTTGAGCGCTTGTCCCAGATGAACGCAGGCGTGCGCGGCGTGCGAGGTGACCCTCAAGCCTCGTCGCAAAGGGTCGGTGTTTGAAAGGAAGGCTGACATCAGCAGCTGCGGTTTTTTTGGGGGGAAGGGAAGGAGAAGAATTGCAGTGGTCACTCAGTAGTCTGAGTCTTTTTGCGTGCGTTCTGAGAAAACAACCAGAGAAACGACATGAAAAAAACAACATGGGCAGCACAAGTGTTTGCTTTAAAAATAATCTGTGTTCGGCGAAACATGTCACATGGGCTACAGGTTAAAGAATCTTGACCTGTTGTTCGATGCTTGCGTCTTTCACATCGTTTCACATGTTGCGCCTAAAATGTTGGGCATCAATCGCAATACCATCCCTGTGGCGGTGAGCACGGCGCCAGAGAGGATGACATGCCAAAGGTGGTCGGCGTTCTTCGCGATAAGGTAGCCCACCAAAGGAGCCACGGGAAGATACATGATGGGCCCCCAATTCCTGAGGATCTCGGCCCCTCAAACACCGAGCAGAAACCCGTCACCGTGGTCAAAGAAGCAGATTGGAACGTATTGTCTTGTTTGTGTTTTGGGGGTGACTTCGGAGGCACAGCTACTGAATGTGCTTTTGGGACTGCCGACTTTTGCTGAGATGTGACGATACCTTGTTGCTTCAGTACTGACCTAGCTTGAGAGTTGACCAGTACCCACCGTACCCACCCATGTCAGGCCCCATATCAACAGTTTCTTTCATGACTAGTGACACTCTCTGAGGTGCTTGTAAACCTGGCTGAAATTGGCTGAATATTGTACTGCAGATCCAGATGTGTCATCGCTTCCATTCTAAAGCCTCTTTCCATTCACGCCCCAAACAAACCAGCCACCAGCCAGACTTGTGCGATCTCCAGATCCCACGGCCTCCGACCGAACCTGGAAGCCCTTCCGTGACCTATACTGGAGGCCATTCTCCATTGACCTATACTGCAGCGCCTGCAGCGCATCAATCAGGTAAGGTTCAGCAACATGTCAATGGACGCCTTGGCATTCTCAAAGCCATAGTACTCAGAAGCGATCTGCGGATTGGCACCTAACTTGCTGGGCTGGCGGGTTGAAGAGCTTCGCAACGGTGTATCCACTACTAGATCACTACTGCATTTCAAAGTACAGTCTCCACTAGCCGAAACGAGGTGCTGTAGGTCACCCAGCCAACTGCTTGCATGAGGCCCAGCCAAAACATACATGACAGCACCAGCCAGCGTCGCGACTCGGGCTCACTCATGGCGAGTTGCGGAGATTTGGAATGTTATCTATTCGTTTCTCTTTCGGTCTTTGAGAAAGGCCTAGGATCTGACTTACTTAGCTCAAGGCCGAAAGGAAGTGACCTCAGACAGAGTGACCGACCGATTTCGGTCACGTCACTGACAAAGGCTCCTGTCGTGTGTTGGAACTCGCTGCGATGGATCGATCTTGGATCGCTTCAAGCTCTGAAAGAAGAGAAGAAAGGAAGGAAGCCTCTTGAAAACCCAATGATTGTTTGGGGGGAACAGCCTGCGCTTTTTTGGCATCTCCACACAGAAACACATCTGCTATCTTCTTCAGCTATCTGATGTTCTTCTTCAGCCAAAGAACACAGCCAGCCTTGACTCGAGCCTTTGGCTGCAGTGCAGTCTCACTCAGAAAAACAAGAAAGACAGGGCGTGCGCCAGCAGCAAGCACTTGCCATCGCCGAAGGTCAGAAATGAAACCAACTCGCACATGTCGCCCTTTCAACATCTTAACGGGGGGAGGCGCCTTCAGGCAAGCGGCGGCAAGCATCTGGAGACCCTTTTTTCCGGTGTCGCTACTATCTCAATGGAGTTCGTCCAAACAAACCCAGGTCTGAAACCGTCTGAAACCGTTGAGAAGGTTTTGCACCGGTTGAGTCGGTTTTTCAGTGATCATGAAAAGTGTCTAGTGGAGCCCGCCTGGACATCTAGGATCGCAGAAGGCGAAGCTTGGCGAGGCAGCCATGGAGGGAGTGCGGAAGAGACGGAAGAGCCATCCGTTGAGTCTGGGGGGTCTGAGTTGAAAAGTGGGTGAGTGTGAGTCGAACTGGGTCAAGACCACAAACTTCTGCAAAACTCATTGCAAGATATGGTAAGCACGGCCCTGTGTGTCATGACTGCTTGAAGGGATGGGTGGAGTCTTCCTTGCAACTTTCTCTTGAAGCAAATTTTGGCAAAGGTTCGGGTGAAACTCCTAGGGGTTGAGTCTTTGTGGCTATTGATGGCTATTGTAGTTTCTGTTCCTTCTCGGCTCGTTCCATGTCATGGGCCCATGCAACTTGTTCTGTTGTCTATCTATATAATTATCTGCTTGGAAGTCAGGATCAAATCAGAAAAAAATCTAGAGTGAGGTTACATCTGAATCTTCATGGCCTCCTTGCAGGCTGTGAGAAATGGACGAACGGGGCCAAGCAGGCTGCGACCACTCAAAGTTGCTCCGACCGACGGGCACTGCGATCTGCGGCAACCGCCAGATTGCAGTCTTCAGCTAGAGAGAAGCTCGAAAAGGATGATAAAATCAAATGAAGTCCAAGTTCCCAACGCCAGCAGCAGACCCATTTCAGCAGCTGGTCTTTTTCATTCCTGATGTTGCTAGGCGATCTTTTTCACCGGGTGAGAACGAAGGAACCTGGCAAAGGGTGGCACAGGCAACCAAGCAAACCACTGGCTTGTTCCCGACCGTGAACCCCAAGCAAAATCTCATCAACAAATGGAAGCGTGGAGTCCATGTTTGCCACTAAAGCTGAAGAAAGACCCATGAAACGATAGAAAGGAAAAACAAAGAACATCTCCTGTGTCACTGGACGCACACCCAGCATGACCCCGCCTCCACAGGCAACATCGTGGCCTTTGAGGCTGCATATCAAGACTCCTGAGGTACCCGCGGCGATTGTGGCAATATCTGCGGTTCATAGGGTCGTGAAAACCCTCCGGGACCTAGACCTATCCCCTCAAACTCAAAATACCGGCGGAGAAAAAGATGGAGACGGCACATGGATATTCATCTCCACAAAAAGGTCCAAGAAATCTCTGACTCTGATGCAAACACTGTTTTGCTGACAATTGTGTTCCATTCTAAATTGCCTTGAGAGGGTTAGCCACTTGGCCGATGAATGCTCAAATCAAGCTGTACAACCACTTCCTCTGAATTGCAAAATTGATACACCCACATGCAGCCTCGTGAGGTGCAAAACTCGTCGGCCCTAAGCTAGGCCCTAAGGACATGGGAGGGACATCTGGGACTTCTGTGTCTCTCTCTCTCTCTCTGTCTGATCCAAGGCTCACGTCTTCTCCCTCCGCCAACCAAAACGAGCCAAAGATCCGACCCAGATTCGACCGGGTGCCCCGCTTCGGCCAAGCTTCCGCGCGGGTTCGATCCCGCGGAACCCGCGCGGCTTCGCCGCTCGGCCCGCCCAAGCGCGGGAGGTTCCCCCGGCCTGTTCCGCTAACCTCTGCGGATGATGTTCTGCGTATGGGTGGTGTACCTGAGCAGACGACGAGCCACATGTTTCAGGGCACTGGCCGGACAGGCGTCGCGAAGCTGGTGAGCCTGGCGAAGTGCCTGGGGATCGGTGTGTTGGAATTGACCCCAAGAGGCATTTTGCAACAGTGAGGGGGCTTGAATTGCGCCTATGCTAGCAAGCCCTGTTCTGCCATGCATTTCTATTCTTGGGGGACCCTTTCCTCTCTTCAGGACGACCAGCTCCCTTTCAACAGCTAACAGATGCTAACAGCTGGCAGCTCCCAAACCTTGTATCAATGCATCAATCACTCAGCTACTGCTCATCCTGTTTCTGATTCCACAGATCTTGGCGCACATGTTGTCCTGATGCTTGGTCATAGCGCAGGTCCTCAGTTGGAAAGGTGGAAGGTGACAACCAAATTGCAAGAAAGACATGGAAGCGAGGCTGGGGCCGATGTTGTCAGAATGAGCTGCAAATCAACGTGCATCCTGAAAATCACTGGGCTGCAGATGAAAATGGTCTGGTTCACCATAGTTTTCAAGAGGGTAGATTCATTCCTCTAACAACTCTTTTCACATACTACTGTGGTCAGCAAGTTGGACTTCAAACAGGTCAAGACCCGCGCGGTTGATCCTGGTTGATCTGGTGTATACAGTCAAATACCTCTATATACTAAACCAGCTTCAAGGTCCTGAGACCTGCCAGATCTTCCAAGCAGAACCTGCGCCGACAACAGGATCATGAGAACCTCTCCAGCGCAGAGAAAAGCTTCGGCTTCTACCCTCGGAACTCACCCCCCCGGATCAAGTGTGATGTGTCTTTGCTTGGATCACTTTTTTTTATTACATTTAAAAAAACAAACACACCCCTGGCCAGCCGCGGTCTTCTTGGATGTTCAATGCAAAAAAAGATTGGCGCCGGTCTTCTGGTGCTTTTCGGTGCGTCCTTAAAGCCTCCGTTGCCCCCACGGCACGTCTGCTCCGCGGACCGTCCGGCAGAACCGGTCCGGGTCCCCGAGCGACTTGGGATACGTGACGCGCGTGGCGCCAGTGGACAGCCGTGGCAGAACGCCGTCATCGCCTCGGAGGGAGCGCATCTGCCGGATCGGACAGGGGAGGTTGGAAGAGATGGCTTCCGAACGTTGCTTTGCGAAGAAGCTCTAACTTGAAAGAGAATGTTTGGGCTGACACCTGCATGCAATCATTGAAACAGTTGAATTACTTATTGAGGCGTGCATTATTCATTTGGTCAGTTCTGAAGTTTGCCCTGGCGATGGGGATGTGAAAGACCTGGGACAGGGTGGTCTGGGTCTGGGCGACCTGAGTGACCTGACGATGGGTTCTTGGGCTGCAAGGCTAGCATTTTTGAGAAGTAGCGCTCAAGATAGATACCCCAGAAATAGAATGAAATAGGTCACCAGCAGCACCACATTGAAATCATGACAAGCGTCTCTTGTCAACCAAAAGGAGAATCTTCATCAATGAGTATTGTCTTTGCGGGTTAATTTTGAGTCCCCGCAACCCAAGTCTGCTTTGTCAGAGTCTGAGGTGAGAACTCAAGTGCCATCCAATCTCCTGCATTTGGACGAAAAAGAAAAAGCAAAGACCAATGAGCAGCTTCGCTTCTGAGGCTCTCCGGAGAACACACCCCAACGAGTACGAGTACGTGGAGGGACCCAGGGACCAATCTCAAAGGTCGCCGCGGAAGAAAACACATACTGACTGCTACAACTCGTGGAGAGCAGCTGGGGCAGCCAAATCTCAAAAAGATCAAGGCCCCAAGGGCCCCAAGGCCACGCACCGGTGGGTTCAAAAAGAAAGCTCGGAGGCGAACCCGAAGCCTGGTTAACCATACAGCTGCCACGGTCTTAAGGCGACGTCACACCGTGCAACATTGCTTGCCCGGTGAGAAACTAATACAAAACATCTTATGGAAAGTGAATAACCAACTTGCTTTGGATTAAGAGACATATAGTCTATCATATAGTTATCCGTTTGTTACTAGTACCTTCTTGCTAAAAAAAGTAGTGGCCTCCAACCTAATAGCGATGGCCTCCAACCGTAGCTTCTTGCTTGTTTCGGACATGTTGTGTTATGTTATTTCTAGAAATGGCTAAGTGAAAGTTTCAACCAAGGATTGATTTGTTCGACACACTAGCAGCAGCTTGCAGCAAAATCCTTCCCCTTGTCATCGAATCCTCCCAACCTTCCAACAAACGATATGCAGCCTTAGGTGGTTTGGTAGCCCAGCTGGAGGCATCAAAATTGAAGCCAAATCATCCAACTAGATTTGGTTTGTCCTTCGGCCCAAGAAGAAAGTCTGCAACAGAATCGGAACCTTTGGAGAAAGTGAACTGCTCTTCGCTGCCTCTTGCGATGACGTTCGAACTCGCACATGAGTTTCACATCGGCATCAGCCATGGTCTTGTGGGTTCGGTGAACAGGCGGGTACTTGTCACCCTGAAAATGAATAGTTGATGGGGACGCCTTCGCCACCATTTGTTGGCCCAAGAACAATACAGGTATGGTGCAGTGAAGTTCAGTATCGTTCAGTATGGCTCCCTTATTTCGACACCACCCTGCCACTGTTGTGTGAAAGGAAGAAGCAGTCACCTGCTAATCACCTGCAGGTCAAGCAGTCTTCTTTCGATCTGACGGATCTGGTCTTCGAGTCGTCTCGTCTTCGAGCCGAACCCCTGTAGATCCATCCGCTCCATGTTGATGTTCGGAGGATCATGATAAAGATCTCGCGGCGAGTGCATGGATCTGCGCAGGGATTTGGCCGACTCGTAGTGGGTGTTAGGGCATGGGTAGTGGTAGTGGCAATGGTGGTAGTGGTGGGCGTGGTGAGGTTCATGTTGATGCTGTTGGTTATTTTACTTTAGCCGCATGCAAATGACTGGTTGCTCACATGCAGGACCGTGAAAAATGACAACTATTCAAAATGACCCATTTGTGTATTGGAGAATGCTCACCTGTTATGGTCAAGGAGTTGACATTGGCCCACTGACTGAGTTCTGGCGGGCTCGGGGGGCCAACGAGTCTAATTGGAAGGTGAAGCAATGGAATACCACCATGATGGCTATAAGTGGAGAAGTCGGAACAGCAAGAAGAGCCAGCCCTTTAAAAGGGTTGTTTTGTTCTGTAAAACTGCCAATCGTTCAATCTCTTTCCAGGTCCTAGCCTTCATTGGATAGACAGATCACTTATGAGCATAAAAGGTCTCTCTAACTGGAAACTTCTGTGGTGGACCATAGCTTTAGAGTCTTCTGGGATGCCTTGCTTGGACCTGCCGGTGGCCCTCCACTTAACCGATCCTTCCTTTTTCAAGATCTTGCGGCAGCTTGGAACAGCTGGTCCTCTTTGATTTGTTGCTGTCTACCCCCTGGCAAGGTCCAGCAACTGATTATATATATATATATATGACATAACTTTGATGATGGCACGGCTGCAGGCCAACATGCACAAAACACGTGTATATAAATAGTACTCCAGGGGCTGACAGCTCACTGGCGCTTGAAGGATATGTTGTACAGGTAGACTACTACTTATACTACTTGCTGTGGTCCAACTCTCCAACTCGTCTTCCCAGAACTTATTGGGAAGGATGTGTTCGTTTGCTTTGGGGCTACGCATCAATGCACCTTCAAAGGGACCTCTCCAAACACTCCCAAGTTCAAGAGAGCTTGGGCAACTTCAGTTGGTGCTCCCTCGTCAGGAAACCATTGGATACTAGATGCGTTCCATCATCCCTTAGAGCTCATGAAATGGAGGTCGTCAGGAGAAAAAATACATCATATGCGCTAGCAACCAACTGACCTACCTATTTGGGATGTTCATCCACCATGATCTACCATGCTATATAGGGCTGCTTTGGGCGACGTACCAGACTCCCCAGCCTGATGTGCTTCAGCTTGTGTGTTGCAAGGATGCCGAAAGAAGTCTTCTGTTGAGCCTTACTGGTGCATCAGCTGGGCAAGTGGTGGTGTTTTTTGGCGGCTCAATCCCCGGCTGTCCGGCAGCTCTCTGTGGGAGGGATGATCTTGAGAACACTGACCAATTCCACAAGAGAAATGCTCTCTTCTTCAGGTGAATCTGCCCCTGAGCTCTCCTTCCAACATAGAATGTCTCTGTGCCGATGTCGTATCATTCCCACTCCATGGAAGAAATCCAAAAAGATTGTCCCACGAAGCATTGGATCCGTCTGGGCTACCCCGGCATGTGCTCCTTTCACCAAGGTCTCTGCAGTGGCCGACTCGTTGCCCGGAAACCACTGGGCAGCGCAGCGGACTCAGCGATGGACCTCTGACCTCGGGAGACCTCTGGAGCTTGGTCTGACCGCCTCGAGAGGCGGGGTGGGAGGCAAGGTCTTCCGGTCTTAGGTCGCTACTTTTGGGACTACAGGTCCTCCGCTACGTCGCTGGTGAAAGTGTTGAAAGTGGTTATCATCTGGAACTTGCTGATGGGTGCCACGGCTGGTGCCAAGAACCTTGGTGCCCATCCATGGAACAATGCCACCCCGTAACAGAGCTGGACTGTTTGGACCATATCCTTCCCCCTGTGGAAAAAATGTCGTTGAGGAGCAACTACCGACATGATCTAGTCACGAAATGAAGGCCATCATAGTATCAAATAGGTCCACCATGGCCCACTGTTATAATCGCACTTCTACAATGGCAGCAGTCATCTCTCCCTCTCTATTTGGCTTGCAGGGCCTTGCCGCTCAAGACTTCGTCGTCAGGCTTCTCCGGCCGAATGCTTCTTCAGCTCACAAACACGCCACCAAAGCCCCCAGAAGCGGAGGAAACTCCTGGCCTCTTTTGGCTGCAGCCGCCGCATTCGCCAGATTTCCTGAAGAAGCAAGAAGCCCGATCGAAGCCCAGTCGAAGCCTGTTATTCGCACCAAAAACCGCTTGTTCATTAATGAATGCTCAATCCCGCCGAATTGGTCCAGTGGGCTGTGAGCCATCCCCTTTGTCAAGACATGGCTTCATCTTCACTTCAATCTCATACACATTTCTCAGAAAGAATCTCGCTTTTTGCAGGGATGTGAAATGATGTGAACCCCCCAAGAAACCTCCCATGACCCCTGAGTCAAAAGCCTCTTTAGTTACTTCCACCACTTCCGCCCCTATGTCCCGCATTTCGCAGCCTCAGGCCGGCCAAAGGCCGCAGGCCGGGCTCGCGAAATGCGCCGGGCCTTCAGGGTCGAATCCGTGTCGCTGAGCTCGACGTTGACCTGAATAGGATCGCCGGGTCGCTGCCCTTGGCGCCCTTTTGGTGGCAATGAAGGAACCATCGGAGCCTTCCGAACGTCGCGTTCTGGTCACATGTTCGGCGTTCTGACCTTTTGAGGGGTTGAAGGGAAGACAAAGGTGAGGCAATCAGCGAGTTCTGCAGGGAAGAGATGATGACTGCACTGCAACTCACGAGCGTCGCAAGGCACTTTTCCAAAAGAGCTGTGGATGCTTGGGAAATCCCCCGCCAAAGACCATCAAAGGAAAAGAGGATAGTGAGTCTCGTATACACCTCAGTGTCATTTCCACGGGCAGAGAAGATGCCATGCATTCCAATAAACAGTGAGATTTGGGTGGCCCATGACACATCCTTTCAAAAGTCGCGTTGGTCCCAAAAAAAACAAACCGTACACTTCAGGATGCTCAACTTGTTAGGACCAGGAGCTTGCACATGTTCTGAGAACACCAGTTGCACCGACCTGAACTCGACAGTGACACTTCGAGTCTTTCTTCCCAATTTCTCATCCCAAACGTCGTGTTCGCCGTCTCTCCCATTGGCCGTCCAAAGCACCGGCCGCTCCAGCCGCGGTGTTCGCGGGCTGCGGAGCTCTGCCTTTCGCAGGAGACCAGTGGCATCCCTGGCGGTGTTTGGGGCATCATCGGCGACCGGTGCTGCAAGCAGTTGGATCACGACATGTCACAACGACGTACGACAACGACAACGACGACGACTACGAGCACTTGGTGTCACGAGCCCCGGAGGAGAGATGAAAAAGAGTTTCTTGACTTGAGGGCGTCCTGGGCTTAGTGGATTCAACAAGAACCCTGCGGCCCTGCGGCATAGAACTGCTGGACACGTCGCGTTGCGTTGCTGTGCTTTGGTCGAAACCCGGCTCTCTGGCAAGAAAGGCAACAAACAGCAGTTACGCATGAGACTTTCTGTCGTTCGTTCCAATAAACTTACAAATCTTACAAACACAAGTGGATGATGATTGCCTATCGGGGAAGGACCAGGTATATATACTTCTTGGGTGCATTTCGTGGTACTACATTGTTCGGATCGGTACAAGGCTCAAGGAATCTATGTGTGTTCTTCAACAAAAAACATCTATCACGTTCTTTCTTATATGTGCAGAGCACACCGGAACCCTATGGCCTTTTTGGAGGCCATACTTTTAGGACACCTGTCGTCCTAGACCGACGACCATCCTCCACCGTCGCTGCCTAGGGTTCATCCGCGGAGGTGGAGCTCGGTCCATCTCGCCTGGCCCGCGGTCCAGGCGGATGCGCGTCGGATGCGCGTCGCCGATGCTTTTGTTGAGGTGAACCATGGACGTCAGACGTGGTCCATCTGCATGCCAGAGTGGAGAAGCGACTGGAGCGACTGAAGCGAAGAGCATCCAGGCTTTCAAGATTTGGAGCGACTGGTCTGCCTGGTGAACGTTCATCTTCACACTCATTCAGCCATTCCTACACACTTTGGGGAAGTCACCATACTCATGTTCAATGTCTTCTAGTCCCTTTCTTCATGTGGCCACTCCATGTTCCGCTATAACTTGCCAGCACTCTGGCCAGGCTCTTCATGAAAGGCTCAAATGGGAAACACTTGAACACTGCTGCAAGAAGCCCAGCGACTCAACCGAAAGTGAGGGACTCCCTGTCTTTCTCCACCAAAAAAGTCGCCGTCGAGTGTTGAAAAGAGCTGTTCAAAAGAAGTGAACAGGTCACCTACTGAAAAGAGAGAGAGAGAGAGATTTAAAAAAACACGGACCTCTTAGTTTCCTCTTGATCTGAACCTGCTTTGCCACATTTGGCTACCCATGAATCGAACCACTCCGATGAATCAAAAAGACATCATCGCCTTCGGCGAGACAGCTCACGGGCCAATGGCGGTGTGCGGGAACGGGGCACTGTTCCTCTTGGGCCAGTCGCACGACCGATGTCCGGGAAGCTCCATTTGTTGTTTGAAGCATCAAGGGTCATGAACTTTGGGGCGATGTGCGATGCGCGAAGTAAGCCTTGTTTTAGAAGAATCTTCCAAGAATCTCCGAAAGTAACCTGCGCAGTAGGGCAATCTCATGAATCGTGTCACAGAAGGTTCTTCGAAGTCTGGACCAGCAGATTTTGCTTTTATTTTCTCGAGTCTCACCTACGATCCTCAGAGGGTGTCAGACCTCAATGCTCTCATGCCACAAATGTTCCTCACAGCTCCAATGCCCGCGCCCAAAAGAGGGTGCCACGGTGGAAAAATGTATGGTTTTTCTTGAGCCTTGAAGGCCTTGAGGCATGCATCCTCGAGGTCGTGGACCGGCAAACGTTGTGCCGGTGGTCAAAGAGCCACCCCACGAAGAGATCTTAGCGATCTTCTCTGGCTGGAAATGTCTACCAGCTGAAATTGGTTCTACTGCAGGCTGCAATGCGGAGTCACAAATGTGCTTTCAACAGGCGCATGAGATTGCAATAGGGAACCCCCTTTAGAGCATCGATTGACATGTGTTTCTATTTTGCAGCCCCATGATCCTGGATGTGTCCCGTTGAAGGAAGTTCACAAGTCTGGTGCGGACTACAAATAGAAATCGAGATGGACGATTCACATCCAAGGTCCCCATCCACCTGCATTAACATTTTGATGAAATTCGGAGGGGTAACATGCTAGTTACCTGATTTCGTCTTCATTGTTCCCCTCTCCCATCACACATATGACAGCTGCAAGGCGTTTCAAAACAACGAGACAGCGCGGTGCCTTCTGTGACCGAGTGAAATGTGTGACAATAAAACATGATAAAACCATGAGCTTCAAAGGGTCAACGTCTTTAGAACTTTAGAGGTTGGAAGTGATATACCACATACAGCTCTTTTTTGGGGGTAGCTGATCCCTGATCGGTCTGGTTGTTGCCATCCAACATCACTGCCTGCACTTGATCGAGTTAATTGGCGAGCACTTGACCGTCCAAGCTGTGAAAGACTTTGTGCTTTGCCATTCCGCAGGTTTCCCAACGCCTTCACTGCCTATACCGAAAGAAACACATGCTTTAGCGCTGTTGGCTTCTCGTTTGCAAGAACAGCAGAGTTTGCAGATACTGGGTGGAAGGCGTGAAAAGAGGCTTAGTCTCCTTTCATCATATCTGTTTGTTGGACCTCTTCAGACCACCGGATGATCAACATGATCAACACTTGTGCAGGCACACTTGGCTCAGCCAGGTCGTCACAAGAAGAAAAGCTACTCGGCTTTGGGGACCCCCATGGACCTATAATCCCGAGTGCCTATTGAAAAAACCTCCCCAGCTTTAAAAGCACAACGTCCGAAGCCCAATATACGGCTTATATTTGCTTTTAAATTGCCGCCCGTTCAAGCCGCTACTAAACTACCAACATGGTCGATTTGGGGGGTAGTTTCTCTTATTAGGTTCCAAAAACAACCGTAACTGCCCTGTGTATCCACCATGACACGCCGCATTTACACCAGCAGGATTTCCTTCCTCCAGTGGCACGGACTCACACAAACGCACTTGCCACCGAGGTCGCGCAAAACCGCATGTCACAGCGACATCACCTTGGTTGTTAGTCCAATGAAGAATCAGAATTCTAATAAAGGTTATTGTAGGGGAAAAGCAAGACCCTTCGATCCGGAGATGTTTTGAATTTTTGATACGAGTTTAATACGGCTTTTATATAAAACTTGTCTGGATGCCTTTTTGGTTTTGAAGCTCTTCCCAGGTGACCCTATTTTGGACCCCCCCGATTTCCAGGGACCCCCTATTTAAAAAAATGCGACCGAGTTTCTCTTATTGGGGGGAAGGGGGGGGGGTTTTAATAGGTAGACAGGATTACTGCTTGAACCACGAATCACCATCTGTAAGAAACCATTCAAGGCTACACTCCCTGCCCCAAAGAATGCTGGATCACACAAACATGGTAGAGGGATGATTTTCACAAATGGTTGCAGCAAACGGTTCTGCTCCAAGTCTGAGGCATCCAACATCATCCAACACGGCCATGTCAAATGCCCGACCGATCAATGAATTCTCCACGCTCGATGTACTTCATGAGATCTTCGCGGACGGCCCCAGAACGGTCCTGCCGTTCGAAGGATCGATGCGCCACCAGGATCCTTTGACTTGGATAGAATTGATTGATATCCCCTAGGCCCATCGATCGACCCATCGATCGGCCGCTGGGAAATCAAGAACCGGAGAACACCGGAGAGCCCTCCAATGGCTCCGTCCTCGGGAAAGAGTCGTCGGTAGCAGCCAATGGCCAGTGCTGCACAGGACCTGACACGACGGACCGGAGACGGACCGAGACGACGGAGCGGAGACGGCGAGACGACGCCTTGAGGCGGTGTGGATCTTTGTTGGTTCTTTGGTGGGGTGATGGTTTTGATGCATTCGAGCCCTTCATTGATATCCCTTGCTGGCTAGATGGTTTGGTCCCGCTACACAACCAAAAGGAACCACATCACCTCAGACTCTCCCTCATTCGTCGGCCGAAAGGGACCCCTTAAAGGATCTGAAATACAGGAATGAAGGGATGAAAGGATGCGTCCTCTCCTTTGTTCAGGAGGAGCCTTTGTTGGTCGAACGTAGGTTCGGGACGGCGTGAAAAACCAGATTGGCGCCAGGTGTTCTTGCTTTGTGGGCCCTGCGGGCTTCGGCCTGAGGTAAACCCGAGGCTAAGCGACTCGGAGAAGCTGGAGTTCCTTTGATTTCCAACAATTCTTGGAATTGATCTCTTTTGATTTACCTTATCTCTGTGGATCTGTGGACAGCTTCTTGTGTCAGCTTATCTCCGTATGGATCATCTTCTGGGGCCAAAAAGCTTGGAGCAAAGATGTTTCGATTCACGTGGATCCAAGATGATCCAAGGAGTTTCACTCTTTGGGCAAGTGGCATGAAGAAGATCACAATGCAAAGGCCTGACGGGCACACAAAAACCCAATTCGACCCCTTTAGAACAAACGAGGCGAATCAACTTGGAAGATCTCAAGATCATTCAAGATCATCAAGAAGGCACTGGTTTTCGCTGATGTTCACTGGAAAAGATCCAAAACCGATTTTCCTCACCAGGGGGGTGTTTTCCCAACTTCCTGTGGTCTCGTGTGAGTGAGAGTTCTGATCTTCAGCAAAACACAAGACCTCGAGTCGACGTCGACTCAACCGTCGCCTAAGACCTCAAAATCGTCATTCAAGAGCTGGACATAGGCCCAAAGCCCACCATGCAAATCTGCGGCGAGGCGAGGCTGAAGAAGTCTGGAAGAGTAATCGCGACGAATGCGTTTTTCCAGTGGCAAAAGATGGCAAAAGAGGCACCACGACAGCACCACTGGGGGTGTCATCAAGTTCTTGAGACTGCAATGGAGTCAAAAGGTGACATGTTGAGATAGCGAGCAAAGCAATAAATTAAGCTTGACTTGCACAAATAATACGGCAACAACACAACAACCTGAGCATGTCCCTTTGGGGCAGTCACTGATCTACTACTTTGGGGCAGTCGATCTGATCTACTACCAGTTGGCAGGTGCGTGGGTTGCAGCATGCCCACAAGGGTCAACGAGTTTTTCTTAGGACGAAAGATTCGGGTTTGCCGGCTTGATGCCATTGACTGGAGAAGACTTGCAAGCCAGAAAGCCACGCAGTCCTAGCCATGCCGAGCACCGCAAAGGACTGCACAACTGAAGGACGCGTCTCTCCCTTGGTCCCCTGATGTCCCATGTCACCATGCATGGGATTTCTGCGAGAAAACCGGGACGTCTACCACCGCCCCCGCTCCGGGCCGTTCCACGGCTTTTGGATGCCCTTGGTGTGAAAGCTTTCGCATACAAACACCATCAAAAATCATCAAACCCAGACCTTGCTTACTCTGTGTTCCCTCCAAAAGAAACATCTCTGATGCCCAGATGGGCCATCAAATCTGGCAGCCCCCTGCATGCAGGTTCACCGATTCTACCTCCACCCCCACCCATCACACCTTCAGCGGTGGCGACCACGCTCAAGAGCTCCAAAGCCCCGATGAAGAGGGCAATCCTTGGTGTTTCCCATGCTGAAAACGCCCGCGGGCGCGCGCCCGGAACGACCGTCCGTCTCCCCGTCCAATAAACCGCGGGAGAAGGCGAGCGGTAGTAACGGACGTGCCCGCGCAGGCGGTCCATTTGGATGTGCCCGGAAGTGCATTTCCCAAGGGTTTCTTGTTGAGGGGCCAAAGGGCTGGAAGAATTGGGGAAGTTGATGATGGTGCAGAGGTTCGCTAAAGCGGATGTCAGAATGAGCTGAAAATTTGCTGATGTGGAATCTCTTGAATCATCGCAAATACCCTTGACCACTGGAAGATCGTTTCAATCTATATATATATATATATATGGTGCACGTTGCCACGTGGACTCGCAGCTCCGATTACCGACCTGTCAAGTCATTTGAGGTCCAAGAGTGAAAACAGGAGTCAATTCGACCGCTTGCTGCCGTCGCATCCGCCGACTCCTTCCACTGTCCCCTCATTTGTACTCGGGCACAGTAGCAGCAGTTCTTCCGCTTGCATGGTAGCGGAGCCCAACACGGGCTGGTAGGATTTGTTTTCCTTAGGTTGTAGCTCTTAGGTGCCTCGCCCCTAGGAGCATGTCCGAGCGGATAGAGCGCAGCAAAGATGGCGTCCCCCAGTGGGACGGGGCAGCTTCGACCTTCCAGGAGTACAGTGAAACCGCAGAGCACTGGGAACAAACGGTTCCCTACCACAAGCGATACCTGTGTGGTCCCAAGCTGCTGAATGAGCTTTCCGGCACGGCACGCCGGTTCGTTCTGGCGAAGCCACCGGGATGGGTATCACATGATGGAGGAGTTCAGACCTTGCTGACTCACTTGCGCCAGCACCTGGGCCTGCCTCAGCTTTCCGAGATGGCTGACTTCATGGCCCGCTACTTCAAGCAGTCCAGGCGCAAGCGAGGAGAAAGCATGAACGAGTACATCACCCGCAAGGCTGAGCTTTACAGCCGAGCTGAGATGACTTTGAAGCGAGCACAAGGTCGCTATGGGGCATCCACATCCTCGAAGAGCTCAGGGGCACCAACTTCTCAGAGGGCACTCTCGTGGTGGGGAGGGGAAGAACCTCACGGTGAGAGTGAAGAAGGAGGTGAATTCTATGAGGCCAACTCCCAAGAGATGAACAATGAGTCTGAAGCCAATGATCCAGGGACCGAGGGCCGGGAGTCAACTACCTGGCAGGGCTCTGATTGGGATGCCTGGCAATGGCCACCACAGTCCTCATCATGGGATTGGACCGGATACGACCAGAGACGGCAGCCATGGTCTCGGTGGGGCAGTTCACAGAATGACACCACTGGGGCCAACAATGATGGGTCGGTGAGTTTGCTCCCCGACTTTGTACAGGGATGGTTCTTGCTCCAGGATGCTGGATTGGATACCAATGAACGCAACATGATCATGGCAGCCCTGAAAGGCAACTTCACCATGTCCCGCGTAGCCCAGGAGCTGCGCAACCAATGGTCTGAAGATGAGCTGAAGCGCAGGGATCAGGGCAACCGAACTACAGCCTGGTGGTGCGATGAGCCAGATCATGATGATCCTTTCGCAGCCGATCAGGATAGTCCTGACATGGCATGCCTGGCTCAGTCAGGACTGAATGCCAAGGGTATGGCATTGGTCAATGAGGCTGAGACGGAGGCCCAGCAGGCCATGGCCTTAGTGGAGAAGGGCCGTCGCACTTTGCGAGAGGCCCGAGCAAAGCAACACTATGTGAAACTCAGCCGTCAATACTATGGGCCACCAGGAAGGTTCCAACATCCCGGTCGACAAGAACCGCATGTGAGAAAGGAGACCACAGCTACCACGGCATCGATGGCCAAGTGTCTGAGCTGCGGCGGAAGCCACAAAACCCAGGAATGCCCACGGAAAACCAAGGCATTCCAGGCTTCACCACCTGATGAACATGAACATCAAGCACCCTTCATTTGCCTGACCGACCAGGTGATGACAGCCGTGGCTGGATACGAGGTGCATGGCAAACCCTCGACTCAGGAGGCCATGCACCAGGGCAAGGCGGTGATAGATGGAGGCGCGACCAAGACACTTGGGTCCGTGACCGCTGTCGAGCGCTTGATGGAGCTCAACAGCCAGCAGCATGGGGACTCCCGGTTGTCCCGTCTGGACACGGACGAAAAGCCAACTTTCGGCTTCGGAAACTCCTCATCCGATCAATGCCTATCCACCGCCTGGATGAAAGTGAAAGCTGGAGGTCACCAAGGTGAACTGAAGATTCACACACTCGACAAGGGCAATGGCCCTATCTTATTTTCCGTTGAGGCCTTGAGGGCCCTCGGCGCGATCATCGATTTTGAACATGATTTGATTTGCTTTAGGAAGTTGAGCGGTGATCGCATAATTCAATTGGAGCAATCGAGTTCAGGGCATCAGCTGCTCCCTCTGTCAAGTGATTTGTATGACAACTCCCACCGGGCTAAGACCCCAGTGGTCAGCCTGAAGGACATGATCTAGGGGCAACTCCTCCCTCCTTCCGAGTCTGCGGAAGAAAGGGAGGTGCCATTGAGCAGTGCAGACAAGTTTTTGAACTCTCATGCTCAGCATTCAGGGTTGTTGGAAAGTGAAAACGTGAAACTTGAGAAACTCGAAGGTGATGATGTTTTGTCGGTTTCGCACTCGAATCGTGAAGTGAGTCAACACACTACCAACATACACACATCGACATACCCTCCTCACAACCACATGTTTACAGCCGCCGCAGCAGCTGCAGCATCTCAAGGTGATCTGAACGAACTGCCCGAGCTCGTCACCAGAGCCAGCACCTCAGATGCCTCGCAAATCCGAGCTGATCGAAGCGATGGTGGCTCTGGGGGAACAGCCTCCCAAGTCATGGACAGTGGCCGAGATAGAAAGCCGTCTGGGCGAGCTTCGTCAGGAACATGGCATCGCTCCTCCTCGTACCGGCAAGTCTCGGACTCCACTGCGCCAGATGATGGTCGATCTCAACCAGGCCAGTCGCAAGAAGGCCCATCTCATCGACCATGTGAAGAGTTTGGGGGTCTCGATCAACGGCAACGAGACCATCAAGGTGCTGATGGCCAAGGGGATTCAGGCCATCTACGACAAGGCGGAACCCACCGGTCAGGATCCAGTGGGATTCGGGACCCATGCCTCGAAAACATACGAGGAACTGTTCCAGGGAGAAGCCAGCTACTGCCAATGGATTCGCACCATGGTCCAGGAGGAAGAGTCTGTCAACCCGAGATTCATGCGCCTGGCTCTATGGCTGGACCATCGCGTCAAGAAGGAGGACGGCACTCGGAAGGCACCGACCATGACAGCGGCAGCTTCCAAGGGCTACCAGACCGCCAAGGAGAAGATGGCTCCACCCAACATGACAGAGGAATCCAATTCATCCTCGAACGCAGCTGCGGAGACACAGGAGTTGAAGATGATGATCACGATGCTGGCCACGTCCATGGGCGAAATGAAAGAGGAGCTGGCTGCATTGAAGAACGAGCCACCTCGCAAGCATCGAGCCCCGGCCACAGAGTCGATCTCTTCGTTCGAGATGATGGAACACCCATCTCTCAATTAGCACCAGAGCTCAGCACTGGCGCGCATGACCAAGGTCAGCATGGCTTGCTGACTGGGGTGGAGACGAACCAGGGAGTTCAGTGTAATGTTTCATCTCGGTTTGGTAGGTCCTTGTTTCGTAGGGTGGAAAATATGATCCCTGAAGCTCTCCAATCCTTGGTCCTCCAGGACAGGGTACATCTGCTTGAGATCGCATGCAGCCCTGATAGCGTTTTGACCTCGACTATGCAGGACATGGCTGGAAGCGAAAAGGCAGCTTCCAGAGCTTCCATTTGGAATCAGTTCGATTTGACGACGAACGCCGGAGTGCATGCAGTTTTGGACAAGATTGATCATGAAAACCCCGCTCATGTTTGGATTTCTACGGAATGTGGACCATATTCAGTGATGCAAAACATCAACCAACGAAATGAGGCCTAGAAACAGGAACTGGATGAGAAACGTAGGCAGGTTCTTAAACAGTATGTTGGAGGTGCCATCGTGTTTGCTTACTGTGCCCAACGGGGCACCCATGTGACGTGGGAATGGGCCCAATCATGTCAGGCTTGGAGGCTTCCCATGATCCAACACATGGCCTCGAGGTACCAAACCCAATTCGCCGTCGTTCGTGGTTGTCGAGTGAACCTTCGTAATTCGACGGGATCGTTCGTTTCGAAGGGCTGGAAACTGATGACCACTAGTCCTCTGATGGCCTCTCGCATGAACATGCCATGTCAGTGTGCTCAATCCACGGTTCATGTCCCTTGTGAAGGCCCCCTCACTAAGAAGTCGGCTTTTTATACTCGTGAGTTCGCGCGTCGCGTTTGCGAGACGATTTTGCAGGGGGACACGAAGGTGACCTTGTGTGATGAATTTCAGGGGAGATTGAAGGGAAGTGATCTGTTTGGGAAGGGGTCGATCTGCGTGTGTGACGAACGTCGTGCGCATGGGTCCGAGGTGACTTGTGGACATTGTAGGGTTTCGTTGTCGGAGGCTATGGCCGCCGATCACCCTCCGGCCCCATGCTCTCTGAGTCCCGACCAGATTCAACAGAGACTTCACCTCCTTCACTCGGCCACTGGACATAGTCCCGTTCGGTACATGGTTCAGGCACTTAGGAGAAGAGGTGTTCATGCTGATATCTTGAAAGCCGCCCAGCAATTTAGATGCTCCACGTGTGAGGAGCGTGCTCGTCCGAATCCTCGGAACTTGTCGGCCTTGGAACCCCAACCTCCGAAGTTTGACACGATCTCGTCCGACGTTGGTCACATGGTCCATCCGCACACGGGGGAACATTTTCAATTCCTGGTTGTGGTTGACGAAGGTTCGAGGTTTAAGGTGTCACGAGTGGTTTTGAAGGGGAAGAAGAAACACCTGTCGGCCGCACAGTTCATCACCACACTGAAAGAAGCATGGTGCAGCTATTTCGGCACCCCCAGAGTGTTGAGGTTAGATCCTGATGGAGCTTTCAGGAGCAGGGAACTGAGCGAATTCTGTGACCAGCACCATATCTATCTGGATTTGATCCCCGGTGAAGCACACTGGAAGTTGGGTGTTTGTGAACGTAGCTTGCAGTCCATCAAAGCCATCCTCATCAAAGTGTTGACCACTCACCCCGACAGCACACCGGAAGACGCTCTCGCAGAAAGTGTGAGGGCGCTGAACTGTCGTGAGGTGATTCGTGGATACTCCCCTCTACAACACGTGATTGGTCGTGCACCCGATGATACAGGAAGATTTTTCACAACAGACAGCACAGCATCCCCAGACATTTTGTCAGAGAGTCCCGCACAAGGACACCAACGTTCAGAGGAGCTGAGGCTGACTGCAGAAAAAGCATTCCTTGACTGGAACAGTGCAGATAGAATGACAAGAGCACTGAATTCCCGCCATCGACGTGTGCTGGACTTTTCAGCTGGCGACCTGGTGTTCATCTGGCGACGACAAGTCACTGGAAAGGACGCAAAGCCATCGAATGATACTCAAGGACGTTTTGTGGGCCCGGCGAGGATCCTGGCCACCGAGCAGCACAAAGACACCCAAGGACATCTCGTACCAGGTTCCTCCGTGTGGCTGGTACGAGGCAGAAGACTGTTGAAGTGCTGCCCAGAACAGTTGAGGCACGCGTCCGAGAAGGAACAACTCATCGAAGACCTCCATGCAGATGAACCACAAGCATGGGACTTTCCTCGAGTTGCCGATGAACTTGGGGGAAATGAATATGAGGATTGGTCAGAAACACCACCAGAACAAGAATGGCTACGGGCCAGCGACCCCCAACACGAGTGGCAACCAACAGTCCGCCAGTGGGGAAAACGTGGCCGACCACCAGATCCCAGGGAGGAACCAGTCACAATTGGTCCAGAGGGCCCCGAGAGCAGTCGTTGGAGACCGGCACCACCTGGTGCACGAGCCGGCAGATCCCGCAGTCCCATCCCACGAGTCGCCAACCGAGAGGAAACATCCCTCGAGCGACTCGCCAGGGACAAAGCGGAAGACTACAGGCCATCTCCACACTCCCAACAGGACCACACACACCGGTCCAGAAGCCGAGGACCAGAGCCACCCGTAGGTTTTGTGACAGGCGAAAGCTGGACAAGCCAGGTTTCCGAAGGAGTGTTCCTGACCACGGAGACACCTGCTTACTGGTCACAAGAAGAAGCCATGATAGCTATCTCCATTACGATGCCACAGTCTCGAGGAGCATCAGAGAGAGCTATGAAAGACCTGTCAGGCTACTTGGTGTCCGCCATGAAGAAGAGAGCGATAGAGATCTCGGAGAGACGAATGACACCACAAGAGAAGATTGAGTTCGGCAAGGCCAAGAACGTGGAAGTGACAAACTTCCTGTCAGCAAAGGCCTTTGAAGCACTGCCTGAGGGCTATCGAGCCAAGAAGGAAGATGCCATTCGTATGAGGTGGATCCTGACCTGGAAGTCCCTTCCCAATGGGGGTTCCAAGGCGAAGGCCAGGGCAGTGTTGCTGGGGTATATGGATCCCCACTATGAGCAAAGGGCAACAGCATCACCCACCACGACACGGCAGACCCGCCAGATCCAGCTGACCATAGCTGCCTCCAAGGGCTTCACAACTCACAAAGGAGATGTCACAGGAGCATTCCTCCAGTCCAGACAATATCCAGAAGAGCTCCTATGCATTCCCTGTCCAGAAATACTGGAGGCTATGGGACTCCCAGCTGAGACAATTACCCGGGTCAAAAAGGCCTGCTATGGTTTGGTTGATGCCCCACTAGAGTGGTATCGTTCAGTTAGCAGCTTCTTCAACCAACTCAAGCTCAAGCGATGTTGGGCAGATCCTTGTTGTTGGACATTCACCCACAATAACCAGCTAGAAGGTATCATTTCTGGCCATGTGGATGATTTTGTATTTTCAGGCAACGAGAGTTCCACAGCTTGGCAGTCAGTCCTGGCAGCAATCAAGCAAGAGTACAAATGGACAGACTGGGAATCCGGAACATTTGTTCAGTGTGGAGTCAAGGTTGAGGCCCACTCGGATGGTTCCTACTCCTTGTCTCAGGAGAGCTATGTGGAGGACCTGAAGTACATCAACATTCGAGCACATCGCAAGAAGGACAAGCATGCAGCCACAGACGACCATGAAAAGGGTCAACTACGTGCCTTGTTAGGAGGAGTTAGCTGGCATGCACAACAAGTGGCCCCACACTTCTCCGCCGAGACAGGCTTGCTCCTGTCCGAAGTGACCAAGAGTACAGTGGACACTCTCAACAGGGCCAACAAGCTGATGCACCAGGTGAAAACATGCAAAGAACATCGCCTTTGGATTCCTAAGCTGGACTCACAGGGGATAGGTTTGTTTGCTTGGTGCGACGCAGCGGCACAAAACAGAGTTGATGGTGGCAGCACTCAGGGTATTTTCATTGGAGCAGCCAGTGTGAATTTGTTGACAGGACAAAGTGAGACCATATCACCGATCCTCTGGCAGTCCTCCAAGATCCAGCGAGTATGTCGCTCCCCAGGAGCAGCAGAAGCAGTGGCTGCAGTCAACGCACAAGACTCTCTCTTCTTTGCAAGATTTCAATTTGCAGAGATGCTTGGCCAGGACATCGACGTACGGCAGATCAACAGAGCAGTCAACTCCATCCCTGGATGTGTGATCACCGACTCACGCAATGTCTTCGACAAGACCTCTTCCGAGGTAGTGTGCACCAAGGGCCATGAACGGAGAACCGACTTGGATATGCTCAGCCTCAAATATGCTCAACACCGCAATGGTGTGAAAATCCGATGGGTTCACTCAGAAGCTCAGCTGGCTAACTCTCTCACGAAACATGAGATGAAGCAGCTGATGATGTTCTATGATATGAAGCAACGCTGGAAGATAGTGAAGGACATCCATATGAGCTCAGCGCGAAAGCGCAAAGAACAGGGACTGGAACCTCTCCAGGACACCGCAACAGCCGAAGACCACATACAACAACAAAGCCAACAACAAAACAACATCGACTCACTTCAGTGATTGCTTGGTTGGCCGTGGTTGTTTCTGTTTTTCTGTGAATGATTGAAACACTTTCCACTACCAGAATGCGAGCTAAACGCATGAGGTGGCATGCACGTTGCCACGTGGACTCGCAGCTCCGATTACCGACCTGTCAAGTCATTTGAGGTCCAAGAGTGAAAACAGGAGTCAATTCGACCGCTTGCTGCCGTCGCATCCGCCGACTCCTTCCACTGTCCCCTCATTTGTACTCGGGCACAGTAGCAGCAGTTCTTCCGCTTGCATATGGTATATATGGGTGTGCGTCAAAACCCCGGGTCTCAGGTAAACATCGCGCACCTTCCTGTTCCAGAGGGTATGGAACGGATCCCTTGTTCCATAAGGTATGGAACAGGTATGGAACGGGGGTATGGAACAAATTGTACCAAAAAACCTGACGTGTCATCTCAGTCCCGTTTCTCACGGTAAATGTATTTCAGCAAGCAAAGCGCACGTTTTGATTGAACCTCGAACAATTGCAAACTAGGAATCCATAGGTATGGAACGATGGGTATGGAACGGCAAACAGACATGCTGTACCACAGGTATGGAACGGGGTATGGAACGAGATGTTCAAGAGTACATGTTCCATACCAAAACGTCTTGACTCATGGCCATATAGCCACTAAAACCCGCTTTCTTGTCCTCAATATGTCCAATCAAACCACCAAAAGGCCCGTTTCGACGTCCCTTTTGTCAACACATCGACACAGCCGAAGCTTCGCTGCAGTCGCCCCGGTGAGGACAATATTGAAGTACCTGGGGCGGCAGCGGTCGAAGCCATGCGCTGCGGTCAAGGCCATGCTGTAGCAGCAGATTGGCGGCGTTTTCTGTATGCTTGATCGACACAGTCAACTCGTTGTTGGGTGGAACCGAGTCAGAGACCTGTCACAATCGGTTTGCTTCAACTAACCCCAATCGATCTGGATCGCAAAAGTGTATTATGGACTTAGGGAGGAATTGCTAATCTAGCTGGGCCTTTTCACCTCTTCCTTTACAACGGACAGGGAGTCGCAGTTTCGGAGGCAAGGAGCAGGCTGGAGCTTGGGGAGTCGGGAACAAGCGGAACGCTCCAAGCACGCCCAGGACGAAGTGCGGAATCGATCATCGATCGCCTTTGAATGTTCTCTGCGTACATGTGTTTGTTAATGTCGTTGTTAGAATTGTATATGTTCCTCCAGGGCGACGTTTTTGCTCAGTCAGTGCCGTTTGGTGGTTTGTTCACCCGGATTCAGATCCATGCTCCAAGTGGAAACATCTACCGATCCAGCGGGCTGAACGGAGCGACTTGAACAGTCACAAAGTCTAGGAAATGCTCCAGATGCGGGAGGTGCTTGAGATGTGGTCTCACTCACCTCAAGACCTGTTCGCAGGATTTGCATGAAGCTGTTTTCCAAAAGGGCACCGGGCATATTATTGCCACAATCCAAACCTAAATCGGAATTATCATGATCTGATCTGTCTCTCTTTTGATACAACACCTATACCCGTGCGAACCTTCGTTCGGTGACCTTCAAATCAACACCTCCGCCTCCAAAAGCTGCCAGGAAATGACGTGGAATGACTGTATACTTTTTCGAGTCAGAACTCGCTGGAAGAGAATGCCCAACCGCCGGGGTCACAAGTTCTATTCAATCCGGTCCCTTGCATGGGTGCGCCTCTCCAAATTCAGGACCATGTCCTTCTCCTGCTGGGACACAGCACCAGTCCAACACCCAACGATCAACCCCCGATCCTCTGTTCGGACTCCCAGCTGCAAGCGCTGCATAGTGCTGGAGGATTTGCCATAGAGCCAAGCCATGAAAAGGCCGTTCAAGGTATCGATCAAGCACATTCCAGTCAAAAACATGAAGGGGAGGATCATGACATATGCCTCAGCATTCAGAAACGAGTTCAATCGCGCAGCTTTGACCTGCACACCCACAAACAGCTGCCGGACACGAAACGTTTGAACATGCCGATGATGCAGTTGCTGCACGATGGCCAGCCAAAACTAACTTTGGCTACAATTACCATCAATTACCAGCGACTGAGCATGGCAATTTCAGCATCATGCTTTGGCAAGAGCCTAAGTGACGAAACAGTATTCACTCTGCTATGTTGGTGGGCGGTAGTGGTGCGTAAAGGGAGGCCCTTTAACTCCACCCCACCCACAAACAAGCGAACAAACAAACCAACACAGCCTGGGGACTGAATTCACCTGAATTCACCACCTGTTTCGGGTCCCGAGTTCCCACCCCAGCCTGGTCCAGTGAACCCCAAATGCTACGAAAAAAGCCGACTCGGACGCACCGAGATCACCGATCCCGCTTTGACTCGGTGACGGACGCTCTACTCTCCCCTCGACGGGGCCACCGAGTGGCCGGGTGGGGCAAGTCGCCTGAAAGCCCGACCTGACTCGAGGACCGGTGCCCACGACCGGCAGACCGGCGTTCGGGAGAAAGGCCCCTGCGGGTTCGAGGAGCCGGTGGTGACCGAAGGTGTCCCAAAAAGAAGCACAGAAGGTGTCCCAAAAAGAAGCACAGAAGGTGTCGTTGAGATGTTCTGTTTGCTTGACAACGCAACTGATCAAGAGCTCTTTTGGGGGTCTCGAAGATCAACTGGAAGATCAACTGGCAAGTTGAAGCAAGTTGCACGAAAACTACAGCAAACAGCCGGAAGTCTTCAAAACACGTCCGTTCAACGAAACTCTTCTGCTCTGATCTGAACAAGAAACGTGTTCTCCATCATGCACGGGAATCCACTGAGACCAAGGTGCCATGGCCAAAAGTGCGATTTCGCTGGAGGTATCAAAGCTCAGGCCGAAGAGGAAGCCCACGGGATACCTGACGCACGGATGACATGGGGGGGGAACTACAGCAAATGTTGGATACACAGAGGGACCACAAACACTTGGGGAAAAGATGTTAGTTGACCTTCGGGCCGGCCAAAACTTCCACGAAAAACAGGTGAATTCAGAAGGACGAGACTGTCGATCTGGCTGTTGGATGTGGCTGGTGCTGTGCAGCCACCCACCATGCAACACCATCAGGGATGAACAGGAGCCTTTGGGCCGTTGGCCTTTAATACAAACAGCTGCGAAGTTTTCCCACTGTCGCAAGCTTCAAAGTAGCATCCTAGTTCCCAACCGTTGAACACAGAACTATCCCGCCACATATGCATGAGGGGAGCATCTGCCAAGAAGAGGTAATACCCGTGAACAAGCTGGGGCAGCAGGTCATACATAGCCCCGCCACGGCGTGTTCATGTTCTCCATATCCTCAGCTAAGGAGCTGTCGCCAAGCTGACGAAGCTGAACACATGATCTGAGAGGTTTTTGCTGCCTGACCCCAAAAAGAACGACAACCTGAAGGGCTATGTTTTTGTGATTATTTGAAATGGTTGATTGCATTTGATTGCCATGATCTTGGCAGGTTCATCTGCCCATCTCAAACATCAAAATGCCGCACTGTAAAGGGCGAACTGAACGAACAGCACTGGGACAACTCGTCGCCCGACGCATGCAGAAAAATGAGAAAACATCTGCAAGTATCTGCAATCCAAGTTTCTGGCCTGTTCCTGAGCCAATCTGGGCCACGAGTATACCCACACCCCGGGTTTTTTTTCTAGTGGAGTGGGTTGAAGTGCAAAACGCCTTCCGAACTTCGGTCGCTCAAGAGATCCCTGTTGTTTTGAAAGCCCGAGGTCGTCTCCCCCAATCCTCAAGAAAACATCGAGCTGACTAACATGACTGATTCACGGGCGTCTCAAACGAGCTGACTTACAAATTTCATCATGGTTTCCTTCAGCGAACGCTTCTTGGCCCCGCCATGTTTTAGGGCTCAGATAGCCTCTCATCCGAGGACGGTGCCTTCCAGGCTTGCAGCAACTCTCTCATGGTGCAGGTGTTGAGCACCTAAGAGCTTGAGAGCTTCGCTGGCAACATCTCGTTGGAGGTTTCAGCCTACCTGATAAACAGGGTAATTGGAATTGGGATTGTATGGTATATATATGTATATATGAATGTGTCATTCGTCCCATAGAATAGCAAGTAAGAATTTTGGAAATTGAAATCACCAACAAAATCTAACTACAGTAACAACTCCAACCAAAATTTTGTTTCAGACATCGTCCCATGTAGCCAGAAGTAGACCGCCGGATCTCAGAACAATCGCCCAACCTTCCAAGTTGGGTCTTGGCAGTTGGTTCCTTCCAACGCTTCCCAAAGTTCCCGGCTTGTTCCCACTATCTTCAGCCAAATTCTTTTGCAAACAAGAGAGCATTTGGGCACCACAAGCTAAACCGATCCCAGCTTCGAAAAAACAAAGAAGCCTTTGATCTTTTCATGTGGCGAAAGCTGCGGGCCTTTGAACACAGTTCAGGCATCTACTGGCAGCATGTATTAGAATAGCTGCCACCTATGCTGCTCTTCGGATTGACGAAACCGCTCCGTCTCCCAAATGGTCACCCCCACCGGGTCGGCCCGAGGCCCCGACACCCACACCCAAAAGAAAGCCTGGGCGTTGAGCTGAAGCCCACCATGAGTCCAGCCACACGAAAAAAACAAAACAAATGTTTGTCGATCTGCCCATCTGGTTGGGAGGGTTTTGGGGTGCTAGATGTTGAGACACCAATTACTGGCCTGTAAACCGTGCCTCTAGATTTGCGCAAATCAACAATCATTGGGCCTCAAGAAATGACCAAGACTGTGAGAAAGCACACGGAGGAATTTCAAAACAAAACATCTGGTTGCACTTTGGCACCAGCACCCTTCACCATGCTGAGAAAAAGAACAGGCTCATGATCAACCCGGCGATGATGTGAACAGAGATCTCATTGAGTCGAGACAAAGGGATAAGCGGTGGCGTGGAACCCACGCTCATGACATCAATCTTCGCGCAAAAGCTTTGCCAGCTCAAAAGAGTCTGGGTCGTGTGGATGTCGCTGAGTTTGCTGATGTGTGCTAATTTGCTCTTCAGTTCTTCCGAAGTCGCCACCTCTCCACCATGCTCGGGCATGGTCGGATGGACCGAATAGGGTTAATAGCAGTTCAAAGCGAACGCCTTGTATTAAAATAGAAATACCTTCGAAGCCACTAACAGTCCCTATCTATCTATTCTATGAATCCTCTACATTGGAAAGAAGGCCAGTCATACTGAAGATCGGCTTTCCACTCCATCTCCTGCTTGCCCGCACCCGGCGTTGTTCGCTTCCATCTTCCTTCAAGCATAGCCTCCGAGAGACAGGCAGAGAAGAGTCCTCCGAGAACGGTTCCAGTCTTCGTCATGGACCTTGAGCTTCGCTGTCCGGGGGCTCCGAGCTCGGTGTCCCCGCGTGGAGGCTCCAGTTTTCCCCAAGGTGTCCGGTTGGGTCAGAGGTTGCGGCTCCCACTTTCGTGGCCCAAAAACGGTGGGTCTCTGACGTCAAATGGGCACAGGCGTTCTTCTTGGGCGACCCGAGGAGCACCACCCGCTTCGAGAACAACACAGAAAGAACTGTGTGGAATTGATGCCACCTTTGCAAAGGTTACTCCACCAAATACAAGCCAATCTCATCCATCAAAAATCAGATGAACTGTCCATTCTGGTTTACCTCCTAGAGCACATCCAACTTCACGAGACTCATCTCTTCAAGGTGCTCAGTGCTCAGCTCAAATCTCCTACCACCCGTTTCCTCGATGCTAGTAACCAGGGCATCGCTATTTTAAACAAGTGCATCGCTACTAATTAGTAGCTTCTAGCTACTAGTAGCTTTTAGCTACTACTAGCGATGCCCTTGGTACTAGTAGCGATGCAGATGTTACTAATAGCGATGCTCAAAAGAAACTCCAAATTTCACGGGACGGTTCGAGTTGCTCTTGCCGATCAGGATGCGTCAAATGGTCCATGGCCTTCTCTCGGCCTACAGCCACGAAGCCACACCTCAGCGCCATCATCGCTCCCGTCTGAGTTGCCTGTGCAGATCTGTTTCTCCAGCCGCCCTTCGTTCAGAAAAGCTGGACGTCCTCATCTCAATCTTTATATATATAATTACATATATATATATATATATTACAATACCTGGCATCACAAAAAAGAATGCTCTGCTCGGCAATCTACAGAAGAAAAGTGACCTGCAGAAGAACTCGCAGCGGCTTGGGTCGGAACTACCGATTCAGCTAGCTTTGGTGCCACGAACGTGCATCGAACGTGCATATCCATCACCACATCCGTAACTGACCAAGGTGCATAATGAGCACCACTGTGGAATGCCCCAAAGCAAAGAAAAAGCCCGCCATCGCCGAGCGTTTGTTCAGGGTCGTCAGCCTGACGACCGCTCGCGTCGGGACCAGACCAGGCGGATGTAACTTGCTCGAGCGAAGGAGACTGACGCGTCAGGGCGGCTTGGTGTTACAGGGTGGTGTGACTTCTGCCTTCAGAGATTCAGACAGCACAAAATGTGTCTGATGTTTTTTTTCTCTGCAGGCGACTGCCAGTGGTATACCTAGTTTGACTGCTCAGAAGCACGGCACGTCGGATGGAAGTGTCCGGCTTTTCTGAGTTAAGTCTCGGCCTCAAACAAAGCAGTGAACATGAACCTGGAAACATCAAAAACCAGGCGGGGGTTACCACATATCAAGCGGGGGTTACCCGTGGAAGCTGGTCTACTCAGCAGTCTGCTCATTCTCACCCGAACCTTAAATATGAGGGAACCACCAATCTCAAATGTGCTTTGGATTGGGAACCCCCTCAAAAATCATAGTCTTTTTCAGTCAGGGCATTTGAACAGCTGGAATCAGCTGTATTGTCCACTTGACGGTAAGTCTTGACCGTATACTACAAACAGACTCAATACCACCGGTGCTGTACCCCCGTCTTCAACAGTTTTGGACCGTCTTCTTTGTTCGACGTCCGTTTTGGACCGTCGACAGTCGCACCGTCGACCGGCACGACGACCCGGTTTCCACACCCCCGGCTTCGACGCCCCGAGGAGGACGACTTGGAGGCATCGGTCGTCATTGTGCGGGGCCCATGCCGATGCCTTTTGGTGATGTTGTCAATGGCCGCAATATGATCTGCATCGATGGCATGTCGAAGCCTCGGTGGAAGAAGAAGACATGTCTCCGCTTTTTTTCCAGGTGGGGGCGGCTCATTGGACGGCTTTTCCAAAGCAGCGCACCAGGTGGTGGTGATCTTTGTGTCGGGGGCACGATGTCTATAACTTCACAACGAAGGTCTGTTTCATCTATCAGATGGCCATGACGGAAGTGTCATCATTGCACCGATCTATATGCTATCACACCTCTCTTCTGATGTTTGGACAACGCATGTGCGATTCCAATGCTGCAGGCTACTGGTACATCATGGTACATCCAATGGTCTTTTTGGTGCAAGAAAGGCTTCACAGCAGCTGTGAATCTACCCAGACACTCCATGTATGCCATATATGGCTACATATGGCTACATTGACCCCCCAAACCACCCCAATGTAGGTATATAATATATGCCATACATGGAGTGTCTGGGCTATGACAACACACCGAAAAGACCAGTCCAGTATTTTGGAGGACACCTAGGGGCTCCTGGCCTTACTACGCACGGACGCTACGCAACGGGGCAACCTGAAAACAAAAGCCCGTTCGGCTAAGCTGAAGCCCAAGGCGAAGCTGCCCGATGGTGTAGGCCAACAAGCCAGAAGCCAAGAGCTCTGGCACAAGGAGCGTCAGTGCACCAGTGGTCAACACCTTGGGGTCGGATACGGGGCTTGGGTGAGCGAGTCATGCGGTCGGGTTTTGCTGAAGCGGTCCGACATCAGGACACTTCAAGGTTTTGCTTCAGGTCTGTTCTTTAGATGTTTGCATGAAGTCAACCACCGAAAGAACAAAAACAAACCTCCTGCAAAGGTTTTTCAATACTGGTACGACGGCTTTTTGAAAAAGGTCTCCCGTAACTGCTGGAAACTTCTCTCTTTCGGTCGCCCCCTTCCTGCGCAGTCTTTGCAGCTGAGACACCGTGACCACAGCAATGCCAGAAAGCACCTAACAGACACTGTGACACACACCACGATGCAGTTCTCAAGCACCTTTTTTTGGGGCTGCGATCTCAGTCCACCCTGGCACCAGCTTCACGAGCTTCTCGCTTCGATCAAGAGGCGTCACGGCCGAGCTTCGCCGACTTCTTCACCAATACGGAACTCTCTGGAGGGGGTCGCGCGCGCGCGCGTGCGCGCGCAGCTCCAAAGGTTTCCAAGCGTTGACAGCTCCGGAAATCCCCAAATCAAACCCGCAAGCAGCTCATCGCGGTGCGCAGCTGCTCAGCTCACCCATGAAAGCTTCACAACGCATCTGCAGTAAGGAATGGATCGATTGATGATCAGCCCAACCTAAGGCCGCCACTTGAGTGGCCTGTCGATGGAGATCTTCAATGGAGACGGCTTGTCCATCACCACCAAGCAAACCCTGGCCACACAGGGGCACAAAAAGCATCACTTGCCAACACATTCTTCAGAACAAGAGAAAGAGACCAAAATATCGGGTATAGAATCGGATTTATCATCAAATGGTGTGATAAAATCAATAAGTCAACAAATATTCTTATGTTTGATCATATAGAAGTATATGTGTTTCCCCCTGTTGTATTACAAACGCGTTGGAAATAACTATAATGATACATGGGCATGATACTGTATACCAAATATATATTGTATGTCTTTTGATATCATATTTGGATCTAAAGATACCTCGCTAAATCATAGACATGTGTAGCGTGGGCAACCAAAAAGGTAGACGGGACTGCAGATAAAGAGGTGGCCATGTGTCAGGATACCTGAAGAGTAGGGAGCTGATGCTGGGGGATACGATTAGGAGGGATCACCCGCATTTCAGGCTGTTTGGCAACAATTTCTGGGAATCGAAATAACATGCCACATGAAAGCCAGGATTGAAACTACTTCAGGCCCATGTTTTCAGTTGAAATATGCAAAACCCGGAAATGCTTTAGAGGTGAGCTTTGGGCGATTCTTCCCTCGAAAGCGACGGAGCTCTAGGCGTGTCTTCAGAGTGACGAGTCCAAGGAAGAAGGAAACGAGCCAAATTTTGTGCAGAAAGGTGGTTGAACACTTCTTGGGATTGATACATTTTTTTGATATTCTTTTGAGTATCGCCCCTTCAACATCCAGAATGGGCATCTGTTGATAGTTGGCAAGGCACTAGAGAGTAGAGCTGGGGGGTTGCCGCATGTGCCTCGGACAAGTCTTCTCTGTTGCCCCGTGCCATCGCTCACTGTTTTTCAGTGGAATCGCTGGCCAATCTTGCTACTAATCTGCTGAAGCTGGGTGCTTGTTTGCCTGAGTCCATCCACCACCACTTGACACCTTCTACACATAGTTTCTCAGGCTGACAGAGAATTCTGCGGTGCAGCCACGATCAGAATGCAAAGCAATACGTGTCCTCTTGACAGTTGGTTATTGGTCCTTACCAAATCAGCCACACCCAACAAGAGGCATAGACGACATAGATTTGTTGCCGTAAATGCGTGCCGTGTCATTGGCAAATCAAGCGACAAACAGTAAAGAAACCAGACTCTGATTGTCGGCCTCAAGAGCCCTTTCCGATATGCCCCAACTCCAAATGAATCCCTTCTCAAACACAAGAGCACATCAACTGCCACTGATCCGCATCACATGTCCCAATCCACCTTGCCTTGGAGGACTCTCCCAATAGAACACATCAACCCACTTCTGTTAGGCGGTGACGGAAGAAAATCCATCTCATCAGACATGGGAGACACATGGGAGACCCCAGAGAACCCGCAAACAACCTCCAGGTCTTTGGTCCCTTTTCTTCTTGTTCTGCTCGGTTCGTGAGGATTAGTCGACCTTCTCGAAGTGGCTTGGACGATCTTCATCCATCTCCACTTCGTCTACCCCCAGCCGCTCCAAAAGCTCTTTGATGTGCTCCTGTCCATCCGGATGGTGAAGCGGTGAACATTCAAGCCAAAAAAAACACATGTTCAGCAGCTTTTGGGCGATATTCGGGGATAGGTAACTGCAAAAACCTATCTTGGGAATCTGAGGCCTGGTCTACTTACTTGAGACACCCGCCCAAAGCTTTTCTTGGCTGAAAACCTGGCAGAACCTGTAGGAACAGAGAGGGAGAGGAACAGAGAGGGAGAGGGACAGAGAGAGAGAGAGAAAGAGAGATAGAGACAGAGACACACACACACACACAGCCAATTTCCAGATGCCAAACGAAGTCCTCTGGCACTCCAGCCACAGCTCGTTGCCGAGAGAGGATCTCCAGGGTCATCAGCACCGCACTTTGCGCTGCCTTCGCTTCCTGCGCGGGTGGGTTTTGGCAAGCAACACTTTGTAAAATTCAAGAGAGTCTAGATTCAGATGCTGGAGATAGAGAAACCTGAAACAGTATAGATACACTATCCCTTGCTGGTAACAGGGTCCAACAATGTCCAACAGTATGTTGGCAGCAAGTGTCATTTCTTTGCTGAATGCCCCACGTGATGAAAGCCCAAAACTTTGGCAGTCGACAACCTTTGTGTTTGCCAGGGTGCCGCTGATAGCTCGTACCAGAAGTTCATGCCTCGGTCATTTGGCTAATTCACACCTTTGGCCTTTCCTGCAGGTGTTGGCCTATACTTGGCAAATTAGGAGAGCCAAAACAACTGGCCCCAAACTTTGTTGGACCATGAAAGTGATTCGATCGGAGTTCCTCAGTTCAGTTTAGCCACAGCTCAGCTATAGCCAGTTCAAAGCCCAACACACAGATCGGCCAACTTGAAAGATATTGTATGTTGACCTTGTCATCAAGTCTCTTCTCTACCGGGAGGCTCAACGCGAAGGGCAGTCCATCAGATCTGCTGTCAGGACGGAAGGTGCGGATCGAATGCCACCAGCCCGGTGGGATGAAGATGGCCTAAGACCAGGACGTCACACAATTCAACACGGGCCTTGTTTCGAATCATTTGCACCGAATCCTGCAACGCCTCCTACCAAGTAGTCAGTTAGTTTTGGAATCTTGTTCTGTTATGTTAAAAGATTATGCTAGGCCTCTATAAGCCCACAGGGTCTCAGGAAGGTTCCCAGCAGTGTGGTCGCCTAGTGACTCTGAGGAGTGTGCAGTTCTCTGTGGTGGCGAACTTGGCTTTATTTCGGCAGCGCACTTTGTTCTGGAGGTTAGTTGACTTGGTTTGGCAGGAATCAACTGGAGGGATTGGGGCCGGGCGGCCCAACCAAAAAGCTAAAAATAAAAAGGTGCAATCAAAACCAAGCCATCAAAATCCAACAAAGTCCACGAGACCCAAAGCAAACCATGAAGAACCAACCCGCAACCACATCAGCCCAAAGCCAGACATACCACCCAGTGTCAAATTCGTCAAGAAGCTACTAAAAGCCCACAAAAGAAGCTATCAAACTCTAGCCGCTAGCCATGAAATCCGAGAGCACCACCACGAGCAAGCAATCCAAAACCAAACCCAACACAAAGGCACACAAGCACACAAGCCTTTGACCAAAAGCTGCAGAAGCCACAGAAGTCAAAAGCCACAGAAACCACCAACGCCCAATGCCACACAAACGGGTAAGGGATCAAAATAAAAATAAAAATAGACTCAAAAAAAAATATTCAACGGGGATCAATAAAAAAATAAAAAGATAATCAAAAAAAATATTCTAGCCCACTGAGGATGATTGGGTTAGTAGTAGTAGCAGTAGCAGTAGCAGTAGCAGTAGCAGTAGCAGTAGCAGTAGCAGTAGCAGTCAGCAGCAGCAGCAGCAGCATCAGGAGGAGTGGTAGTAGTAGTGGTAGCAGTAGCAGTAGTCACGGCGTTCACACGAAGTTAGGCCCTACATGGCGTTGTCAGAGCGCTCGGAGACAGAAGGACTAGGATACCAGGGGACCAGCGGACCACAGGACCAGAGGACCAGGAGACCGGAGGACTAGGGGACCAGTGGACTCAAGGACCAAGGGACCAGGGGACCAAAGGACCAGTGGACCAGAGGACCAAGGGACCACATTACCAGAGGACCCGCAGACCACAAGGCCAGGAGAGCAGCAGAAAAGGCCTATCAAGGAATATTAATTTGTTGATTCGCTTTTTATTTTTATTTTGATCCTGTTTTTATTTTTTTGATGCTCTTTTTATTTTTTTTGATACCTATGCCCACACAAACCAAAGTCACAGAGTCACAAACGCCAAACAAGCCAAAGTGGGTCCTTCTGGCCTTCGGAAATTTGCTGGGTAGCACTTTCTGGAGTTGTGAGCACACACCAACGAAGCCACAGGAAACCGAAAACAAAAAGCCACAGAACCTACGGAAGCCAAAAAGCCACAGAACCAACAGAAGCCAAAAGCCATAGAAGCAACACGTGAGACAAACAAATCCAAAAACAGAAAAAAAATAGACCACCGTCCTCCGAAAACCTCTCCAATTCTATCTGCAACCTCATCCGCCGTCCGTATCTGGGTGGACAACCCTGTTTCTACTGAAGCACCTGAATAGGTTCAAGTAGATTCAACACCACCTTGCATTGAATTATAGTTGTCCACCTTCTAAGGATTTAACTGTTGAGTCCGTAAGACGTCGCTTTGCTGCAGTCGGCCCGTTGGCTGCAGGTTTCATGGGGCTCGTTCGTTGACATCTCTTGTATCTGGTCTTCACATTGTCACATGGCATGTTACGGTGTTGCCCCAAATGTTCGAAAAGCGTGAGCAGCTCTCAGAGGCCCGGGCCCAAACATTCATACCAGCCCATCAGTCACAGGGGTCAACAACATCGTATGAGGACATGATTCCATCAGGTTGGCTTAGGAGGTCATCCGAGAAGCGCTGCGCGCAGCATCCTCAAGCCACCATGTGATCACAGCCAAGAAGGGTTTTGAGAAAAATGTTTCATGTGGAAAGTCAAAGCGGTTTGGTTTGCCGTAATTGGAAGCAAGTAACAAGTCATCAGTGCCAAGCACAAAGCAGGTACAAGGGCGTGGGTCTCAGGACCCTCCAGCTCATCTTTTCGTAGGGATACGGCCAGAATTTGGAGTTTGATTGAGGAAAGGGGACGCCAAATTTTGGTTGCTTGGCGGACAGATTGACAAGGAGCATCTCCTGGCTGCAAGGAAACCCAGAATGGTTGCTCCTGCGAGATTGCGGCGTGCCAAACAACATCGCTCGACATGCTCGACCAAAAAGCAGCGTTCGATCAAGTGACGAAAGGCAAATTGTTCGTTGAAGTTGCTAGACTCTCGCGTTCCCATCCGTGAGGGTTCACCAAGGTGCTAGGGCCTGGTAGGGTATGGGCGGCAATGCCGCTCTCGTTTTCGGAAACATAAGCAGTTGAGGCAAAACGGGTTGTGAACCTAACCAAGATGAAGCCCGAAGACCTGTGCCTTTTGAAAGTCAACTTTGCACTCCCACCAAAAAGTAGCACACTGGTGGCAGCTTTGAAGCGGGCTTACTGTATGTCCTACCACAACCTTTCAGGAATTAGCAGGCCTGTCCAATGGAAAAGGGCGGTCGCGTGGTGCTCAAGAAACCGGTTGCCATTTCTCACCCAAAAAAAATGGGGCTTGGCGTCACGCTAGAAAACGTGTCTCAGGACTACAATACTTTGAAGCAAACCTCCCTTCAGAGTGAAGTTTCTATACTCTGACATGTCATTTTGAAAGCACCATCTTTACAAAAGACCCCAACTCCCCCAAAAAGTGGCACCTTCATTTCGATCGCCATTCGATGATGTCGCTGAAGATTCCTTGGCCAAAGCATGCAAAGCCTGATCAACGCATTACGAAAACCATGTCTTCCTGCCTCACCAACCTAACATGGCCGACAACTCTACAAACACAAGACAGAGCATGGCCTGCTTTCGAAAAAGAGTGTCTTGTAGAACGCGGCTGACATGCAGCTCTGGCGAGGCTCTCTTCATATGAGCTGTCAACCGAAATGAGGCCATAGTCTGTGGAGGACGCTGCGGACTGCATCTCGACCTTCTCCACGCGCATCCTGTGTTGCATACAGGTAGGTGGCTAAGCTGGGAATTTCGAGTTCGAAGGAATGAGGCAAACAACTGCATCCCGTCCGCAAAGCTGGGCCCTTCAGAGCAGCTCTGGCAAGAAAGGGGCCAGGTCTTCAGCAGGCGACGTTGATGGCAAGTAGCAATTTTCAGTTCAGTGCTTTACACGCTGTGCGGAGGGTTCTTGAAGCACCTTCATGCAAGGTTACATCATGCAGATTGGCTAGACCGCAAAGAAACATGGCGAGAGTCCGGTCCTGCTAGGTACTTACCCATGACTCTTCAAGGTTGGCTTTTGCTGCTCTTTCTTCTCTCGCTTGCAAGCTTGCTCATCTCCCAGATTTGAGAAGCATACGGAACCTCTCAGCTGCATACAGGTCCTTTTTCATTTCATCCCAAGCCCCCTCGTCATCCCAGTCGTCGCACAAAATGCATTTCCGGTGCAAATTTGAGGCTACACCCGATTCCCTCGGCCAAAAGCCACTGTGCAACTGGTGTTGCCGCTCTTCCTATTCTGTGTCTTGGTGAGAGGCCTGACACTGTGCTGCGGTCCATTCACAGAGCTTAGACGAGCTTAGAAAGAACGTCCCACCCCTTGTCGCTTGTCTTTCCAGGGAAGCTTCCCTCGTCTAGCGTCGTCGTTGCGACCAGAAAAAAGAAATGCGAGAAGATGTGACCGGCACACTCGATCGCACCCCTTGCATCAGCTTATCCCATGTGCAAAGCCATGTCCGGTGTCCGGACTCGCTGTGCTTGATGAGCAGTCTACAGACATTAAAACTGGTGGGTGTCCTTATCCATAGGGCACAGCATGGTCCAAAACCCTCTCTACCGTTCAGACCTTGAGTGAAGATGCAGTCCCTTGACCAACACCCCAAGCTTCACAGTCGACCGAAGATACAGACTTGGTGCAAAAAAAGACTTGCGTTGCTTTTGAGATCTTTGGAGTTATTTCATGTCAATTCTAGGTTGCAACCCATAGCCACAGCCCTGTGGAGGCCCACGCAGGCCCGAGAACCTGATTGGTCCGAAATCCATCTGCAGACCCAGAGGATTGGACTTCAGATGGCCGCTATATCCATTCACATCCCGACAATATCCCCTCAAAAAAAACCTTGGACCATGTAAAGCCATAAAGCAAGCGCCATGGTTGAAGACATAGGCCAAGGGCCAAGGGAAGGCACTTGGAGGGCAGGTCCTGCCCCCCTGAAGAAGACATCTGCCACTGGGACTGTGGACAAAATCGCGTAGCACACCTCAAGAAACATCGGGCACCGCTTTGGTGGCACAGAGTTGGGATAAAGGAGTTTACGTTCCGTTTAGGCAGGTCTCATGAATGCACTGCAAAGGTGTTGGAAAGAAAAGCGAGTGCATGCCAAACTGCTGTCTTTTTTTCTAAAGTAGCACTGCAGCCCGACCTTGAACATCCAGCCACCTTACCCAGGAAATTCTTCAGGCCCCTGTTGCTTCTTCAACTAGGTATGAGTACGGTGGCACAGTAGCAATTTTTCAGCTGGGCATGTCTGCCGTGCGTGTACGGTTTTAGGCCCTTTCCTCCCGGCTTCATCAGGAGCTGCTAGCTTATCTTGGTTTGCTCAAAGCACCCATCGACCCAGACTCTGGCAAGGCACAAGGCTGGCGCAAGTAGAGGAGCTACCAGGAAGACCTGATGAAGAAGGGTTCGCTAGATGCAGATCCCCGAAACAAAGAGGACGGGATAAGCCCAATCAATGGGTGACGTGTCTACGTTCCCTTTCGCTCAAGAAGTAGCAAGTGTCTAGTCTAGAATTCTTTCCTATGGACCGCAATGACGAAGGGTACAAATGAACATTAACTGCCGACGCCGATGGAATAAAACCCATGCAATTCCCTCCACTGCTCGCACGACCCAACATCCAGGAGTACACGATTTATATATCCAAATCAACACACATGTTCCGTGATGTATTCCATCATGTTCCCACCTATTTGACCCCTTCTTTTTTCGTGGGCAAACCTGGCCTACCACGACTGGCGTGACCAGAGGCCTCCTTGGAACCGCTGAGAACCACGTGGATGTTCTGCAGGTGGTCCCAATGGAAGCCAGCGGAGACGGATTGAGTGCCCTGCCACGGGTGGGAAGCCCGAAAGCCCGACCCAAAGACCAAAGGCAGGGTATGGACATGGCAACAAATAGTGTCCATCGCGCGGATCTCGTATCATCTCCACGTTCCAAGAGTCCAGTAGTAAAAACCAAACATCAGAATTGAATCAAACCTGTTCATGAGGATCAGCAGCAGTGGTGTCTGCGTCTTCGCTTCAGGCCGTCTTCTTCCGACCCCAACTAACTCCTGGGGCCTGTGGACCTCCAGAGGACATCCAGATTCGCCGCTCGCGCAGTAGTCTCTGCCACTCAGGATGGATCAAAGCAGCCTGAAATCGACGAAAAAAGCAGCCTGTCATCTCTTGTGTGAAGCTTTCAAGCCTGGTGAAGAATTTGGAGGTGCTTCCCTCCAAGAATTAGCTCAGAAAACACTCTACTGTGGCGCCAAATCGTCCAAGAGCGAAAGGTAGGGAGCATTGTTGCGCGCAAGTCGAGGGGTTCACCAAATAGAGTTCTGTTTTCAGCATGGTTGCTGTTCACGTCCAACAACGACGGCATCCAAAGAAGACCACGCGTGGCTGCCAGTGCTGTGTCTTCTGTTTTACGTTCATTCCCAGTCTCTATTTCCCACAACCTCGCCCGGTTTTCTGCCCGTTTTTCTGCCCGAGGTCGAAAAGCCAAGCAGCCGGATCCACCGGGTGGACGTCCTCAGAGACTCGATCTGTTCGTCTGAAGGATGGGATCGAGTTGGGGACCTCTATCTAGTATGTGGTGGGGATTGGTGGCAGAAACTATATCCATCACATGCTCTATCCCGAAATTGAGATAAGGACAGATCTAGTGTTACATGAAGAAGCCCTGAGACAGATTCCCTGAGTTAGTTGAATTTGCTGGAGGTTTACGTTTTGGATTCTACATTCAGAAGTGGGGCATCCTAAGCCATCAACTTTACAGTCAGTTTTGTTGGCGTAAGTTGGTGTGATCTGATGTTTGTGTGGTCATGTGAGGCTCTATGTCACCAGCAGCAGCAGCAGCAGCAGCAACAGCAGCAGCAGCCGCGGCGGCGGCGGCGGCGGCAAACGTACCACAACTATATGGCTGGGGCCAGAGGTCTCTTTACTTCTGTCTGTGTCTGGGTCTGGGTCTGTGTCTGTGTCTGTGTGCCATATCATCAATCCATCTTCCAGGGTGGCTCTGCGTAAAGAGCAAATCCATGAGTTTGATGCTTCTAGGATAAATTTTGCTTGGACCTTCGGCACCTACTCGACATCAGGCCAAACAACAGCTTTTGCACATGCGATGTGAAGGTGAAAGTGAAAACGGCCACTGCTTTGCTGCACACCTGTCTTCAACTGAGGAGAAGTTGTTTATGGACAGCTCAGTGGTCCAAATTGTGAGTCACTTTTACATGGGTCCAACTTAATAGCTGTCACATGCTGTCACGGTTGCTTTCTGTTGCTTTCCTTGATCTACCTGCCCCTCGGCTGAACCCACCTGGAACAATGAACAGCTGAACCCACCTGAGCACACACACTTTAGAACACCCGAGCTTTTCCACCTCCCAATGTACGAAGGAGACACATCCAAAAGCCTCGAGAGAGCCATCCACATCCATCCACCCGGACTTCCACTCCGAAACCCAACACAAGACCGGTCCTGAAGAAGATCTGCCCAGTCTCCAGCATCTTCCACGCAGTAAAGTGCCAGATTCTTCAGCTCCTCTAAGGATACCTCCAAGACCTGTGGCTCCTGCAAAACCCGCGGCTGATACGAATTTGTTTGGCAGTTGATGGCAGCTGTGCTTCGAGCAGTTGGGCTGGATGCACAAGAGGAACATTTTCTTTCCATCCCCTTCCCTTTGCATGCAGCCAATCACTCGGATCTGAGCTCTGCAGGATGTTCCACGGAAACCCGTGAGCTCAGTTCCGCGATGCCGCCACTCTCAGTCATTACGAGGTCGTCCCAACGAACGCGATTTCCTCCAAACGACCTATTTGTTACGGCTTCCTTCCTATTCCTCACCTCAAAGTCTTTGTTCGGGACACTCAAAAGTGACGAACCGAATATCTTCGATGTGCCCAGCGCACCTCTGGATTCGCAGGCTCTGGTAGATCCTCGGTGTCATAGGGCATGTTCACCTTGCAGCTGGCCAGCAGGAGATTTTTGATGCGATCAGGCAAGACTCCTTCACGGCTACGGAAGGCTGAACAAACTAGTCCATGAGGCAAATGTCATGGCCACTAGACTCTTTCACAAGCAAAATCGAAGTAGGGTTGCAACTAGGTCATCATTGGTACAAGTATGGCACTGAGTACATCCTACTTTTTCCTTCAGAGAGAAGAAATCAATCATGTAAAGAAAAGAATCAAACCTCTGGCCCTTGTTGTACAGCTGAAGCAACATCGACGAATACTCAAATGATTCCAAAAACGAACAATGACCACGTGTCCCTCCCAGAATCCAAAATAGCATCCACATCTTCGATATCTACTGAGTCTCTTGCCTGTCTTCCCAACTCAAAGGTCCTCCGTCCCCCAAAGGTCTCAGGCTGCGACCACCCGTGCAGTTCGTCCATCCGACTGAACGGATGGAGCGGAAGCCGCGGAAGCCACCGCGGAAGCGCGTCGGCAGGTCTCCCAAAAGTCTTGGAAGTGCATGGAGATTCGGCCTGGATTGATCAACCTGGGCGACTGTGAAGCTCCGAATCCGTGAAGCCTTTTCGCGCCGATCACGCAGGGCCTTGTGACCCGGCGAGTGGAGTGGCTCTGGTCGAAACGAGAAACGGAACCACAGTGGGGGTCTAAGATGATGACCTTAGGGTGTCTCTGCAGAGATGATCTTCCACCTTTGAGGTGTGCTGTGTTTGTCTCCAAAGCCAGCTATCTGGTGACTGGAATCCGTCATGAAGCCTCGAGAATATGCATCATATCATCACACAGGCATCATCCAGTCAGTGTACTGTCTTTGTGGATTCCTTTGCCTACTTAGCTTCCCACCCGAAAACACGCAGCATGGTGGTTTAGCTGGCCGGTGATCCCAGCATCAAGTCTGCTCCAAGATCACCCAGCTTCTCCCTTACTAGTGCGAACCCCAACCCCTCAGAGCTCGTCCAGTCGACCCTCGGGTCGAAGCCTGCGACGTCCGCCGTCAGCAGAGTCTACCTCCACGTCGAAGTGAAAGAGGTTCCTGGTGGGCTCAAAGCTCACCTCAGCTTGTGCCGGGAGCTCAAGAGCTTTCGCTCCATGATGTGGCTCACGAGGGTCTGCAGATGGTCTGGAGCAAAATGCCTCGTGTTCTCCATGTCGTGGAACGGTTGCGTTACCCGATGCTTGATCCATAGACACGAACAATAGGTTCTTGGGGGTGGTAGGTGCGAAATTTTCGGTTGTTCTACTAGTCTAAGATCCCATGTTGGGCAGAGCATCCGGATTCTTCTGTGTCGCCTGACCGGCCGGGACAAACAACCCATTAATCAGCCAGGTGGCTCGCCAGGGAAACCGATCACTGTTTCCATTGCAACAATCAGCACAGAAACCTTTCGGTGTAACGAAGACCACATGAAACTCAAGAAATGACTCATGAAGTCACCGCCATCGCCCAAGCCTTCACCCACCCGCCAAGCTCAAGCCATCTGCCGTTCTTTTCCAAGTGGCTGTGCACCTGACCAAATCATCAGGAAGATGGGTCACATGGTCCACGTCACGAGACGCCCCAAGTGCGCAAACCAACGACCCGTGCTACAACTGTCGATGCTACAAACCAGATGTCTGCCAATGTTACCGCCAACAAGAAAGAGCTAGAAAAGAAAGAAGTTGCGGGGGGAAAAGAACATGGCCCAAGACCTTTAAATGAGCCAAACCCATTTGACCACATCAACAGCGCTCCGCTGGGCTTCTTTCACCACGAAAGCGCAGATCGGGCCACCTTCGTTGCAGCGTGTGCAGCTTTGCAGAGAGCTCAGTGGTTGGAGGAGACGCCAAGCCACGCCTCAGCCAAGAGGTCGTGATCAAACAGCTTTGAAAAAATAGAGCGTGATCCTCCACTCCAACCTGAGGTTAAGTGACCTTGTAGGACCCTACTGGGGCACCTATGGGATAGTCTACAGGGTCCTTCAACCTCTGCTGGCTAGCCGTTCTCTTTACTAGTCTGTTTTGGATGGTCGAGCCAGCCAATTCTTGAAAGGAAGTTCCTTGATTTAGAGACTGAAACCCATGTCAAAACACATGGCAACTTGTACTTCCTTGCATCTTCTCAGGCTTTTGGAATGACCACCAACCCTGTAGGTTGACAACCTACAACCCCTTTTCAGTTGACACGAAGCCCAAGCAACTCATATCCCTTTCACCACCTCCGGGTCATGCGAGCACGATGCAAATCGAGGGATTGATCAAATATCCCAACTAACAAATGATGTCTCATCCAGCTTGCTAAAGTCTCAAACACATGCAGATGCGAGTCGCGAATGCTCATTGCAGCGTACACACAAAGAAGCCTTACAAGTCTGAATGCCACAGGTTGCCCGCCCACAACCCCACGGTGATAGATTAGGCCTTGCCCAAGGTATGCAATTCCATCCACATCCCAGTGACAGGACGCAGGGCTTGCATTGTTCAGCATATCCTGGTCACAAAGCTCTGGAACATCTTGTTGCTTTCAAAGACATCGTAGACATGGTGACATGCACATCTGCCTAGCTTGGCAGGCTGATGCTATCAGAAATAATTGCTGATCAGGCTCAAAGATCTAGACCATTTTTTTGCTATATGACATGCTTGAACCATGAGCGACAACATTGGATTTTACCACTGACAAGTCATAGTCATAGTCCAGAACGGTTCCCAAACACCTTAGCTTGGACCAAAACAGAATGAACCAAAACAGATTATTCTGATAATATACTAAGATTATCGTGTCCCACAGCGCGGGCAAAAAGAAACTGTCGTGCCTGCGAAGCTTCGGAAGGGCTTGGTCAACTCCGGCAGCGACTGCAGGGGTCTCGGTCCGAAGGCCGAGGACGCCTTTGCCGACGTTGGCCTTGCCGCGGGTGACCGGGGAGAGAATGACCGGGCCTGAAGAAGGCCGTGCCGACACGGCAGTCTGCGCAAAAGACTCACGGCGGAGGTGGGGCGCAAAAGATCTCAGACTCCGCAGTTGTCTCATTTGCCAAAGTCTAAATCACTTTGGAATGGGACAGGAGGAATGTTCGTCCAGGAAACGTTGAACAAGCACTTCCACTTTCTGCAGGCTTCCGGATATTAATGGAGTCTAAATAGTGCGTTCATGTTCGCTTCCCAAATCATGATGGTGGTGGCACCTGACCACCTCTCTTGAAGAGGATCAGGAGTTAAAGGATTATATGTATACATATTCGTAACTATTCTAAAAAGACCCAAGAGTATTCCTCGCACTTTATAGTGGAACCCCTGGACGTGAAGTGCATCTTCCCTCCCCATCCTTTGTTGGACCAATTTTGGCCCAGTCACGCGGCCATTCTGCAGCACCATCCGCTGAAAGTGTGAGACCCGGAGCGGAGGTCTAAGGCCAAGCCATGAGGTCCACGGAGAAACACGCCATGTGGAGAAACGAATCAAAACCAGAGATTTTTGCAAAAGGAAAGAACTAATGTGAGGCCCATGTTCTAGTTATCCATGTTCTTCTAGTGTTCAATCACGCACTCCTTAGGACAAGTGTGGCTTGAAGTCTGTAGGTGGCTGACTCAGCTTGCTGCTCATCAAGGTTACAGAGAGAAAACGGGATGGGCCTTGGGAGAAGAAAGTGTCTCAGCCAAAGCCCCTGGAGCTTTACAAGCTTAACATCCTACCTTGTGAAGTCTCATACAGCACCCTGTTGTAGGTTAACGGCCGACACACATCACTCGCGCTAAGCAACTTGACACTATTTCTACCTGGTATGGATCTGAACTCATTCTGCTGTAAATGCTGCTGTTCTTGGTCTTTGAACTTGTGAGTTGCAATTCAACATCAGCAGAAACCGCTCTTGATCAAAGATATCAAAAACCGTTGGCACTAAAAGCATGCAACGAGAGGGCCATCCAACCGCAATCCCAAAGCAATCTGAACCAGGGAAAGGACCACTACACTGCGGTCGGGACAGAAGGACCAGCATTGATTGACCTGCAAGAAATCAAATCTCCTCCGCTGCCAGCACTTGCTTGAAGATAGCTACTTGAGAGGAGGGAGACACGAAAGGTAGGACAGCGGGAAGAGAAGAGAACGCGAGAGGCAGGAACAAAAATGCAATGTTCGACATGGTGATTTATCCCCTCGGAGGCGACCTTTCGTAAATATATGTTCATATGCACTCTAAATGTTCAAACATATGCTCTCGAAATGTTCAAAAAGATTCTTAGGAAAACATAGGAAAACAAACTTGCCCCATGGCTCAGATCATCGGTGAGCATTGAATCGGAACATCATAGGATTTGAACTATCCTGAAACCATAAGAGGCTCACGAAAGCGCTCCCCAGGAGAGAAATGACGTGCTTCACAAAACAAACTCTAGGTATGTATCCCCTCGGGGAACACCTTTCGTGATTAGAATTTCATATTCACTCTTTCTGAATGTTCAAGAGGGTTTCAACTATCCTGAAATCATGAGAGGCTCACGAAGACGTTCTCCAGGAGAGAATTGATTTTAGAGGGGGGG
>CAXAMN010025717.1:282356-296408 GCA_963970005.1 Durusdinium trenchii
CCGACCTGACCGACCTGACCGACCTGACCGACCTGACCGACCTGACCCTCTGAAGATCAGGCTTAGAATGAGAGATCTGCACGTGCTGCGTCATGGGTCAGGTCAGGCACGTTCGGTGACACCGTTCGGTGCGTTGGGTCGATTCGGCGTTCGGTCGAATGACTGGACAGGTCTCAGGTCCCAACGGTTGGGCTCAACACACCCAGAGCAGGGCATGGCCATGTGACATGGCCGACGGATCGCGGAATCCCAGAAGTCAACATCTAGGCTAAAGCTTCATCAACCCAGGTGAAGGAGGTGCCTGAAACTTTCTGGAATCCAGTCTTTCCTCAAGAGAATGCCATGGTTGTTAAAGTGGTTGTTAGACATTGCTTAGATCTGGCACCAGTATGCTTCAGCGTTTCGCTGCATGCTGGGTTCTATTCGATTCTATTCGGATCCACTGCGGCCCAGCTGACATAGCAATTCTACTGATCAACCGCCCTTTTTTCCGGGTTTGGGTTCACGTATATCGTGCAATCTTGACTCAGACATCTCACTGAAGAAATCTGTGTGTTGGTACTTAAGCAGCATCTGAATATGCATGAGAACCTTCAAATGTCAATGGCCCAAGCAAGTCCTCTACACCTGGAAAGACGAAACCAAGCATTATCGGTTGAAAAGGCAACCCCAAACGCAAAGCCAAGGCATGAGCCGTTCAGAGGAGGCCAGCAGCATGGTCGGTCGCTACATGGCCAGCTTCTCCAGCCCAGGATTCCTGTGAGGCATCCCAGCTTACGGCTTGGGTTTTTGGGCACGCAACGAGGTGGGAGGTGGACGGAGGTGGAGGTGCCATGCATGTAACGAGCCACCTGCAACGAGCCACCAACCTCTTCAGCCTGGCGCTCCGTTCGCCTACTGGCCACCTTCAACAACCCACGTAAGTGGAGCATGTCTGCCAGAAGAAGAGCATCTTTCGTCACAATCGACGGCGAACTTGGTCTACATATCAAGGGGGGTGTTTGAGAGGAACCTTGAGTTTCAAGCATACACGGATACGCCCAAACACTCTTTTTCACTCTCCAAAAAAAGATCCACACTGCTTCTGGGCCGTTCTTCCGCAGCGCTCACCCCCTTGCCCGTCATTAAAACCTCGGTCCGCCTCGGCTGGGGATGCAGAAATTCAAGAAGCCGCCATGAAGCTGCAGGAAAAGGATGAAAATGTATCTTTCTAAGAAATGCGACACAATTCAACCAGCTTGATTATGTGGTTGATGGTTTTGTAATGTCTGGTGTGTTCAGTGGCATTTTTGAGAGTCAACGAACAGTCATTTGTCCAGTTGACAGTCTCCTGGCCATTTGGCTGCTATGTTTGCTCCGGGTCTGAACTGGAGAGCGTTTTGTTTTGCAATGTATGTTTTCAGTTTGTTTTTCCAAGGCTTGTCAAGATGACTTCGATTTTGTCAGAAATGGCCTGCGGGCACCACAAACCCTCTAGGTTGAGCACTGTGCCTGGATAAACAAACTCTTGCTATTTCCAATCATGCACTTCGGAGTCTTTTCTAAATTCCCTGGCGCCGGCACCGTACAGTTGAGGCACAGGTGATCTGAAATTAATGAGAGCAAAGTAAGCACACTGAGATTGGTCAAACATTGTCAAAGATTTACAAAATCAAATGAATTATGACATTTGCACCGCGTCTTCTTCGCTCACATTAGCCTGAAAACTCTTGGCACAAAGATCCCGATATCTCTTTGGTGCCTTTGCAATTTTTTGGTGTTGCTTTGTTGGTTCGGATCACAGGGGAAGGAAGGATGGGATGAAGGTGCCACGAGCCCTGAGGCTGCTAGGGTCTTGAAGACCATCAAATGTTCATCCAAGCCCATCTTCGATGGGGCAATGGATTATGGAGAGTCCCTGATCTGGGCTGGAGGGTTCTGTGTGCCTTGGGCACTGACTGCAGCACAGCGTGGGCAAGTGGGCCAATCGGATTTGGGCAAGTGGCCCTAACAAGAAGAGAGGGTTCCTTCTAAGATTCCAAAAGAATAGGAGCCAGAAGCTGCGCTGGCTCAAACTCTGCAACTCCAAAAGCAAGTATATCCATCATTTCATCTCTTCTTCCCAAGGCCTCAATTCGTTAACAAGTTGTGGTCAACTGACCTCAGGAGAAACCTTCAAGGGATCAATAGGCCGAAGGAAGACCTTCCGCCGCGCATTTTGTGGACTCCAACCAGGTGCAACAACCAGATAGTTCTCTCGAACCAAACCTTTCTTTTAGCGATCAAGGTCTTCGGAAACCTTTCTCACCCATCCAGCTTTCGGATGACCACAAAATATACTGATCTGAATGACCAACAATGATGGGTGCCTTTTTTACGCTGCCGCTTCTTCGTCTCTCTGTTGACCGCTGGTTCAAGTGCAGGGGGGTCTCTCCACAAAGAGACTTTGTCTTGCCTGAGGGACGTTTACGACCGAGGTAGATGTCGTTTTTGTCAGGCCCCACAGAAGCCCCGCAGTGGAAGTTCCATTGTTTTGAGGCAAACCTACGGGGTGATGTCTAAAGCCCTTGAAGAAGAGCAGGAATGCAGGGGGAATGCAGGGGGAATGCAGGGGGAAGGAATGCAGGGTGCAACATCTGAGCTTCACATCATCTGTCTGTGTCGTTTCTGCACAAAAGAGCCTGATTCAAAGAGCTCCTCCGTCGCGCGGCTCCGCGAACCTTGACTGAAGGCCCAAATGATTCATTTGAGCCCCCGGACTCAAAAGACCGTGAAGCCTCTGAGTCGAAACGGTGAGTGCAGAAGAAACTACAGCATCCGAGTATGGACAAAAATGGACAAGTTTGGATTGTTAGACGGTGCGGTCCTGCGAGGAGAAGCCTTGGCCACTTTGATTTTTGATCGGGAGAAGTGGATAAAGGTCTGCACTTCTATCAGGAACGGTGCAAAATGTAGTAAGTGGAAAAGTCAAGCTGCTGGAGAGTAAGACATGTCGGCATGAACTCGTGCAGCATGGCAGGTTCTGGCAGGTTGTGGCTTCAGTGCCAGCTAAAAACACAACCACCCAATGGCAAATTCATGAGACCCTCTGGAGCAAATGTTTCTTGAAATCAAGCTGTTGTATGAAGCAAGAGGACCGCCCAACGCCCCACCGCCACGCGATTCACAACAGTGAGGACCAGGCCTTACCCAGGGAGGCCTCAGTAAGGCTCCGCAAACCGCAACTGAACCGTGTGAGGTCCGCCCAAATGTGTTTCTTCAGCCGATGTTAGGATTCATGAATCATGAAGCAAAAATCATTCGGACAGGATGCTTTTCTGCATCTCCATAAGATTGCACACGGACCTGGCAATACCTAGGATCTACCCGTCCCACTTGCATGGCTCAATGCACTCGCGCTGCAGTCAAGAAGCGGCATCAGACATGTCGGATGCCTAGGTCATAGCGTTGGACGGTGACCGGGAAAGCTGCTGATGCTTTGCAATCAAGCAATCACCACTTAGTTACTGTCAAGTCATAAACGTAAGACAAATCATATTCGCCACGCAACAAACCCCTAACCAACCAATGCCCTGATGTTCACCATAAATTGCTCTCATGTTGGCTCCCTGTGCTTTAACTTTCGGCCACTCAAGTCCAAGCTCCTCGTGTGGTGGCATGCAACAGACATTAACAGTGCGAATAATGTGTGCAAGGTTTTTTTGCGAAGTTTGGCAAACTAGCCATGCACACGGGTTTGCTTCCGACTGCAATGCTCTTGTACAACATGCCAGCTGGCAGAAATCGTAGGGCCTTTATTGTTTCGAAGTGAATTCATGCTGCCAGGTGGCAACGCTGCTCCCATCATTCTCCACCTGAAGGAGACGTTGTTTTCCAAAGCAATTACCTCTATCTCTTTGGCTGCCTCTTGGTCGGTCAGTCTTCCTTCGCTTGCTTTCCATGTGTCCTCAGCCACGTGCCTCCTTGGGACTCTCGCGACTCTCGCTGTCAGTGCCTGGATGTCGACAAAAACATTAGACACAAACAAATTGGAAATGGGTATTTTGCGTATCAAAACACTTTCAATCCGAAATTGTAGTTTGCTTTGTGGAAAAAAGGATTGAAAACCAAGTGACAATCCAAAACTGTAGAGTGAAATTCTATGCACCGCTCCGGCCTGCCGTCGTTGCAGTGGCAGCCAGTGCAAGTCCTGCCAAAGAGCCACAGCTGCCAAAGAGCAGCAAGTGACAAGTCAGCAGGCGGGTGGTACCCTCGAACGGACTAGAAAATCGATTTGGATACGCACTTGGGAAGCGTCCGTGCCCATTGGGGTCGGGCGAGCTCTCGTTGAGCCAAACAAGCTCTGAAGCGAACTCGAAACATCCAAATCATTGCGCAAGCTTGCAGCTTCTTTCAGCTAAGTTGGAGGAGCACCCTCAGGTTTCCAACGCATTGGCCAAGTTGGAGGGGATGAACACATGTGTGTATCCTAATACCTGTAACAGCGGATGATGATGGTTAGTAAAGGCCTTGCTTGAAAATAGTGATCACTGTGCACTGACTGTTACAGGTAATAGGACACACCCAATATGTATAACAGGACAAACCCAATATGTATGTATATGTATAGAGAGAAAGAGAGAGAGAGAGAGATAGTTATGTTAATCTAGTTGATGTGTCCAACCTTTTGGGTCCTATGGCTTCAACTCCTGTCTTCACGACTCAATGCCCCCACATGCCCACATGCTGTGGTTTGTAGAGGAAAGCAAATACATAGGACAAACATGTTTGCCTGCTAGAGAATGAACTGTGAAAGGCGACCACTTGCCAATCTTCAGCTGCAGCTGGAAAATAAAAGTAGCCAGAAGGCGATGTTTTGCAGCATGGTGACCCCTCAAACGCTTTGGCTACTGAGCAAAAGAAATGATTCGGGCACCTTCCCCCGTGTCCTTTCGGACACCACCACGTTCAAAAATGACATGTTTCCGAAACACCTCCGCGTTCAGAACAGAAACCAAACAAAACCATGGGACGCCCGCATCGCCTGGAGCACAATCTTCCTCCCAGGTCACCATCTTGTCAGCTCGCTCTGGCGGTGGTCCGGAGGTCCGGAGGTCCGGAGGTCGTCTGATGGTGGTCACCCCGTCCCATGGGTGGTTTGATGCGTGGGCTTGATCGATTCTGCCGGCGGCAGCGTGAGTTTGGCGACCATCCACTGTTACGAAACATCACAGGCTTTGTCTTCGACAACCGTTCAAGCTGACCGTCCAAGAACCCACGCGTTCGAAACAAAGAACTCTGGACACAGACGGAAGGAGCACTGAGATCTCTCCATGTTCGGAATCGCCTACCGAATCTACTGAGGGAAAATGCACAACAAAGGCGTTAGTAGCTGCCGGTGCTCTTTTCACCCAAATAAGGAGACAGCTTGCATGAGAGATTGCGAATTTTTAGCCACCATAACATGTGGTGATTATTGGTGGCTGAACAAGAAACATGCGTTGCTTAGATTAGAAAGAAACTGAACCTGAAAGTATGTAGGGTAGGGGCGGTCCTCACTCAAAAGCGTGCTTTTAATGCAAGTGTCCCCTTGTGAGTTGATGGGTGTCCAAAAACACTGGAGTGGTAACAAACATGTGCTACGCCTCAGGGTTTGTCTGAGTGAATTATTGATATAATGATCGTTTCGTCGAGTGTGCCCAAATCACACCGTCATCATCGGGCAGGGCCTAAGAAGCTTGTGGGGGTCCCCACCTGGCAGAGCAAATGTGGCTCTTCAAAGGACTGATGGTGCCTTGGAAAAGGGCTAGCATCATGTCCAAGTCATTGTAGCTTAAATTTTGTGACCACCACACAACCTCCATGTTCAAATGTTCAAAAGGCAACAACAGTACCTGTGGTCGCCTTGGTCTCTTGGTCTTTTTTTTTAAGTGTACAAATTAATTTAGGGTTTGAAGCATCGCATCACAATCAGCATGACTCCAACCGATGCTAAAGTGGTTTGAGGCAATCAAATTACCTGTGGTGTTGTAATTACAGTCACGGTCAACAAATGTTCGGGGTTGGGTAACAAGTTCTGCTGGTTGTTGAGACTTCTATATTTTCAGTTCAAGAAAAGACCAATGGGCGAGCATCAAGTCAGAAGGTCACCCGCCCAAAACATAAGCATTTTTTTGAGTTGTTTTCGTTGTAGTTGGTTCTGATGGGCGGGAAATGTGTTGTTGCGAGACCTGGCAACAGAGCCCAGCACCCCCAGCACATGACAAGGCATCCAGAATGTGGGAGCACAAAGCTAAAGGGATGAAATACGGCACCCCGATCATTCCTTTTTTGACGTCGGACTCGGCAAAAAAAACAAACAAAATATGCCACGCCAATCCCCAAACGTGTTGTTTGCTGAATGAAACGCTCACCAACCAGTTTGGATTGCACCTTCTGGTTAAAGGAGGGAACTAGTTCCGAGATCCGGTGCTTACACTGCATTCGAATATATTTCAACCCAAAAAATGTTTCCAGTCTCTACAGACCCAACCTCTATGAACACCTTTGGTGCAAAAACAATCTTGTTTTCACTGCCTGGTGATGCTTGGACCCTTCTGTAACCGCCCGACCCGTACGGCCAGTGCACCTCCATTTGATCTTCTGCCGGTGGTTCATCTTGAGTCAATGTGATCGCATCCTTGTGGCGTGCCCCATTGAACAAACTGAAAAAAATGGTGCACAATGTTTGCGTTGAAGATGTCTTGAAATTGCCGACCTCGGCCTGTTTTCACCATGCAATTTGCACATGCTGACAAAAACTCCTCAATTGAGACTTCGTCTGTTGTCAGCCGTGGTGCTTCGACAGCTGTTTCTTCCTGCAATGAGCGGTTCGAGACAGCTGGACAAAATGCATTGTTCGACACTTTGCTACAAACAGAAACGTTTCCGCTTCCAGGTTTGTTGGGCAAACCACCCCGTGAGATACTGAATGCGCTTGCAAGCCTGCTAACACACCTGCACCAAAAAACCAGCGCAACAAACTGCGCACGCTCCCAGCGCCTTTGGCACTGGCGAAACCGTCGATGAGAAAGGCAACTCTTCCTGGCATGAGTTCAAGTTTTCTGGCACCACCTTTCCAGGGCCGCGGGTTTTTTGCGACAGTTTTGGGTTTTTTTTGCAACGGTGAGGTGTGAGAGGGTTTTTTGCGACGGTGACCGCAGAAAGGGTTTTCTGTGACAGTACTGTCCGCAGGGGTTTTTTTTGCGACGGTGGGGCGAGGGTTTTTTGCGAGGGCTAGAGAGGTGGCACGCGTTTGTGGGGGTTTTCTGCGACGGTAACCGGGTTTTTTTGCGACGGTAGCGCATGGACGGGGTTTTCTGCAACGTTAAGCGGGGTTTTTTGCGACAGTAAGGGGCTCGAGGCGACGGTACTATAGTAGTAGTAGTACGACGACGACGACGACTACTACTACTACTACTACCACTTCTACTTCTACTTCTACTTCTTACAACCACTGCTACTACTACTACTACTACTACTTCTACTTCTTGCTACTACTACTACTACTACTACTACTATTACTACTACTAGGACCACGACGACGACTACTATACTACTATACTACTATACTACTATACTTGCTACTACGACTACGACAACCAGTACGACGAATAGTATATTAAGACTACTAGCTGCTAGAACGAGTATACTACTCCTTTGATTTCACTTGTACCACCAGACTGCATATCGTGGCACAAGACGTCGGCAAGGTGGAAGACAGTTGCAAGTTGACAAGCGTTATCCCTCAGCGCTTCTTGGCTTCCCGCATGCCGCGGTATTGAGCTTCTCTGCCACGGCAAGGCGGACGCTGGGCAGAGAAGAAAAACTGTGCGTACGCAGGCGTCGCACCCCACCCTGGCGATGAGCAGGTAACCTGGCGAGCGCAAACAGCGAGCGACAAAGCAGAACAGAGTGAGCAGAACACTTGGAAACAATGGCGGCCACGCCACGTTAGAAGAAAGACCTGGCAGCCACTCCAATGGAACGAAAGCACGAGCTACGAGATTGGTGCGCTGTCAGCGCTCATACAAGAAGATACCAGAATCGGCGAGAGGACAAAAGAAAAAGCATAGACTTCTTTTTGAGCGTCAGTATATCTTCTGTCAGACACCGCGGCGTCTTTTGCGCGGGGGCGCGTCCGATTTGGTGGGACGGCCCGTGCGTTTTCTGCTGCTAGGCAATGCGGTCAGAATCACAGGCGGCTGTGGGAAATTCGGAAGGCCGAGACTGCGAAGAAAAGTGGAATGCTCACATTGTGCATGCATAGCAGCTGCCGGGCAAGAGCATAGAATAGAGGTGGGTCGAACCTTCAAGTACACGACGTGCTCAAAATGAAATTTGAACGACTGTAAGCACAAGTTTCCATCAGGAGTGAACAGGTCAGGCAAGCTCCGGGCACTCAAAGTAGCTGGGTGGATCAACACTTGCAAGACTTTCAAAGTAAGGGCACAGTTCAGTGGCGAAACTGCGGCTGCGCTGGCGAAAGCAACCCAGGAACAATCATTGCACTGCTGCAAGACATAGAGGTCGGTAGGGGCCAATTTGGCAAAGTTGGTGGCGCAAGTGCGCCCAGCCCGTGTGATCGCAGTGCCATTGACATAGCTAAAAAGTCTCGGCAATCCTCACCAGATGTATAGACCTGCAAAAGCTGTCCCACCAGCTGGTCGTGCCCATGTTCCTCTGGCATGAAAGTAGGCCGGCTGTCACAAGCAGCTTCGGAAAGCTTGGCCTGAGGGAGAATGAATGCCAAGTCACGGAAACAGAGTTTCTAGGACGGCCCGCCTCGTCATCTGCTCCTCGAGGTGGTGAAGACACCTGTGGCGCTACAAGCAAACGGACAGGCATAGCTCAAAGCACAGCAAGGTTGAGTGCCAAAAAAGGAACCACGCTGTTACTTGTGCTGCCTGCGCTGCTGCAGGCTCAGTCAACACAGGTGCCGGAGTAGGAGAGGATGGTGCCTGGCTGCCCACGAGGCCAAGATGGTGGCAAACTTACGGAATACCATGGAAGACATGGGTTCATTAACATCGTTGACGCGCGCCCACATGGCTACTGTCACCCATGGAACCTTGCCCATCACAATCCTGGCCGATGAGGACTTGGGGGAGCGATTGGCATAAAATTCTGCCTTGCATCCGTGCATCCTCTTAGCGCGCTGCCACGCAAGCTGCATCCAAAAGGGGCTCCCCCTGCACGTCAGCTCCACCTTCACACTGCTGCTCAGGAAATCACTCAGTGGTAGTCCTGACAGGTGATGTGTGCGAGGGGAACTCACTTAATCGTGCTGAGGGGAACTCACTTAACAGTAGTGGCTTGCATCCGTGCATCCTCTTGGCGCGCTGCCCCGCAGGCTGGGTGCTTTTTTGCGTGGGGAGGCTTGTGTGTCCACACAGAGAGAGAGAGAGAGAGACATGAGTGATGGCTTCTTGTTCCTTTTTCTCTATCATGAGAGAGAGATGAGTGATTGCCTTCCTTTCTTCAACGGTGGTGCTTCTAATAACATTGCCTGCAAAAGTTGTCTCAGCTTCTGAGGTTTTCTCGAAAATCTTTCTTCTGAGGCGGAATTTTGCAAAATTTATGTTTGTTTCCGCAAGGCCTATCAAGAGAGAGAGAGAGAGAGAGACATGAGTTTGCTTGCTTATTCTTGAACAGTGGTGCTTCTAATAACATTGCCTGGAGAAGTTGTCTCGGTTTGTGAGATTTTCTCTCTGAAAATCTTTCTTCTGAGGCGGAATTTTGCCAATCTTCTTTCTGCTTTTTTTGTGCTTGTTCAGGCTCGTGTCCAGAATAGGAAAGAGCAAAGCCGACAGCACCCTAAGCACTTCCCAACCAGTCCCCTAGGTCAGTACTACGCGGGCTCTTCTCCGCTTAACTTCGGAGGTCGAAAGAGATCCGGCGCATTCGGAGAGATATGGCCGTCGGCGACAGAAAGGTTAGACCAGCACTTGTGCACCTTGCAAAAGTGCATGCTGGGAACACATTAACTTCCTGCACATCCGTTGGCGTGCACGCAGGCGCTCAAACATGTGACTTGGGTGCCCAGGAGCTGAATGGGCATTGAGGTCCTGCGCGGATTTGAACCGCGATCGCTGGATTCAGAGTCTAGAGTGCTAACCGTTACACCACGGGACCAGCTGCATATGACCAATAGCAGAAACAGGCTGGGGCGCAGGTCTCGAAAACTTACCACCAGGTCTCGAAAACCTGAGTTTTCGAGACCTACTTTGACATGCCCGCTGGCAGGGAGGGGCTCTGCTGGCCAGCAATGGAGCGCCACTGCTGACCACGCCATGCTACCCCCAAAAAGGAGCGTGGGGCGCTTACGCAATACATGTCCTCACCAGGAGTCGAACCTGGGTTGTCGCGGCCACAACGCGACGTCCTAACCACCAGACGATAAGGACTTGCTTAGAGGCCAAGAACGTGGCAAACTTACGAAATACCATGGAAGACATGGGTTCATTAACATCGTTGACGCGCTCCCACAGGAACCTTGCCCATCACAATCCTGGCCGATGAGGACTTGGGGGAGCGATTGGCATCTTAGCGCGCTGCCACGCAAGCTGCATCCAAAAGGGGCTCCCCCTGCGCGTCAGCTCCACCTTCACGTAGTCCTGACAGGTGATGTGTGCGAGGGGAACTCACTTAATAGTGCTGAGGGGAACTCACTTAATAAGTAATGGCTTGCATCCGTGCATCCGCTTGGTGCGCTGCCCCGCAGGCTGGGTGCTTTTGCGTGGGGAGGCTTGTGTGTCCACAGAGAGAGAGAGAGAGAGAGAGAGACATGAGTGATGGCTTCTTGTTCCTTTTTCTCTATCATGAGAGAGAGATGAGTGATCGCCTTCCTTTCTTCAACGGTGGTGCTTCTAATAACATTGCTTGCAAAAGTTGTCCCAGCTTGTGAGGTTTTCTCGAAAATCTTTCTTCTGAGGCGGAATTTTGCAAAATTTATGTTTGTTTCCGCAAGGCCTATCAAGAGAGAGAGAGACATGAGTTTGCTTGCTTCTTCTTGAACAGTGGTGCTTCCAATAACATTGCCTGCACAAGTTGTCTCGGTTTGTGAGGTTTTCTCTCTGAAAATCTTTCTTCTGAGGCGGAATTTTGCCAATTTTCTTTCTGCTTTTTTTGTGCTTGTTCAGGCTCGTGTCCACACTAGGAAAGAGCAAAGCCGACAGCACCCTAAGCACTTCCCAACAGTCCCCTAGGTCAGTACTACGCGGGCTCTTCTCCGCTTGACTTCGGAGGTCGAAAGAGATCCGGTGCATTCGGAGAGATATGGCCGTCGGCGACAGACAGGTTAGACCAGCACTTGTGCACCTTGCAAAAGTGCATGCTGGGATCGCATTAACTTCCTGAGCGCAGGCGCTCAAACATGTGACTTGGGCGCACAGGAGCTGAATGGGCATTGAGGTCCCGTGCGGATTTGAACCGCGATCGCTGGATTCAGAGTCCAGAGTGTTAACCGTTACACCACGGGACCAGCTGCATATAACCAATAGCAGAAACAGGCTGGGGCCCAGGCCTCGAAAGCTTGCCACCAGGTCTCGAAAACTCATCTCGAAAACCTGAGCTTTCGAGACCTACTTTGACATGCCCGCTGGCAGGGAGGGGCTCTGCTGGCCAGCAATGGAGCGCCACTGCTGACCACGCCATGCTAACCCCAAAAAGGAGCGTGGGGCGCTTACGCAGTACATGTCCTCACCAGGAGTCGAACCTGGGTTGTCGCGGCCACAACGCGACGTCCTAACCACTAGACGATAAGGACTTGCTTAGAGGCCAAGATGGTGGCAAACTTACGGAATACCATGGAAGACATGGGCTCATTAACATCGTTGACGCGCGCCCACAGGAACCTTGCCCATCACAATCCTGGCCGATGAGGACTTGGGGGAGCGATTGGCATAAAATTCTGCCTTGCATCCGTGCATCCTCTTAGCGCGCTGCCGCGCAAGCTGCATCCAAAAGGGGCTCCCCCTGCACGTCAGCTCCACCTTCACGCAGTCCTGACAGGTGATGTGTGCGAGGGGAACTCACTTAATAGTGCCGAGGGGAACTCACTTAATAAGTAATATAGTGCCCCGGGTCCCTGTCGGCCTCCGCGGCCTCCATCACACTGTCAGGGCCGCGCGAGGCCGAGCCTCCGCGGCCTCCAAACATGCAAGAGGATGGCCTCCACGGCCTCCATCACTCACAGAAGCATGGCCTTTGCGGCCTCCATCACACTGTCAGGGCCGTGCGAGGCTCACACTCCACAGCCTTTAAGCTTCTCCAAAGCTTGTCAGCTCTTCTTAAAAGAGTCAAGACTATTCACAGTCATCTCAAATCAACATCAAACTCAAGAGAACTATCTCAAACAGTGCCCATGTACACGCAGTGCTACCAAAGGTTCTCTAAGCTTCTCCTAGCCGCATCTGGCCACACCAAACCTTCTAAAAGGTTATCCTGCCAAGTAGGTCAAAGCAAATCACCAACAAAGGACCACAAGCCACAGTCAGCTCCAACCGCCACACCCTGTGCAAACAGGCTACATCGGAGGCCCAAAGTGGCGACCAGGACTCTACAGCACTTTTCACCCTCGCTAAATTCACCGCTGCAACTGCTGCAACTCACTGTGCGCCCTGTGCCTCGCCAACATTTTGCCGGGTGCGTGCGCGCAGGCCTCACCGAGGAAATCGCGTGGCGAGGCGTCTGCCGGTGAAGTTTTCCAGGCGCTTGCTCCAGTCGTGAAATGTCGCTCAAAGTGCGAAGCCACATGCTCCACAAGGCGGCTATAGGCGTGATCGCGGCTTGCAGTCAGGACGCGGCTCGGTAGCATGACAGAATAGGGCCTGTGGAGGAGCCAAGGCACTCAGCCTTGGACTTTTGAGAAGTGGCAGCTCCACCTTGTGGTCTTTCGGTGAGGCTTCTGCATGCGTTTTGCCGTGCAATGGGGGCCATAGAGGCATTCTCCCATCCCAGGCTTTGCAAGGCCATGCCAATATCATCCCGTATTGAAGTCCACCTCCGGAAGACGGGTGTGGAATATGGCAGAGGAGGAGCCCTCGCGAGGCCCGCAAGCATGGCGGCGGGCCATCCACACGCTATGCTGAAATCTTCTAGTAGCAAGCACACTCCAGCATCGCGTAGCTTACTGTGTGCGCAGTCACGTCCTTCCTACTGCCCTACCCTACTCTTCAGTCAATTCTAGTGGTGGTCCTTGAGCCAAAGTTCACATCAGTACACAACATAGCCAAGTTTGACCCTCCCCAAAACAAGACGCATACCAATCTAGCAGGGGGCATGTTTTGTGGTGTGCTCAGGATGGTTCTGTAGCTCCAGAAGGACTGCTGCCAGCACGGTCTTGCCCACAACACCAACATCAGAATCAAAAAGCATCTATAGAATGCTTGGCGATCGATCAACCTCATTCCCAACAACCTTGAACATCAAGTATTGAACCTGAACACTGTACTGTGACCTAGGATCTTGTTCTCTGAAGGGCTGGCTCAAAGTGACCACCCAAAAATTTGAAACCTTTGCCAGTCGTTGAACTTTGAACAAACGCATTCAAGAATGCAGCCCATCTGGCTGTGGGACCCTCCCTGTCTAGACTATTCTAGACTGGTGCCCTCCATTTCGGTTGACAGGCTTTCTGAAATGAACATGCACCATGGGTTCAAGCTGCAAAAACCCCTATGGAACAATTTTCAAGCTGGGGTCTCACAGCAATACTTTGACGCCCAAAAAACGACCCGCCCTGACTTTGGTCGAAACTGCCCTAGCACTGTGCTGTGCATCGCTGAAGGTAGCTGGGAGACTTCCGGTGATCCGGAAGACGTACACCAAACAGTGCAACAGTTCCCAATCTTCCTACAGAAAGACAGAAAGCCCGAAAACATGTCAACCCCACCTCCTCTTCACACTCTGCAGTTGGCTTGCCCGAGCCCTGCGTTCCATGGGCCACAAACAGACTTGCATCTTTGGCTGGTGTATTCCATTGGTTTTGGTGGGCCCTAAAGAGTGTCAACTGTACATTCAATGATTCTTTTTCATTGGCCATGATGCTTGTGACAT
>CAXAMN010025717.1:311408-353371 GCA_963970005.1 Durusdinium trenchii
CCCCCCCCCCGGCCAGCAAACGAAGATGTCGGGGACCATTTCTCCGAGAGATAGGCTGCAGCTCTGGGTTAATATATTTTTGCTAAAGCAAAAGGAAAACTCAGGTAGCGTAACCGCTACCTTTCGTGATGAGCAATGGTTTACTTTGGTATTCTTCAGCACAATTGAATGGATCTAGTCCCAGACTAATGGCCAACGCATTATGCCAAGGCGTTGGAAGAAAAATTGGTAGGCTAAAGCCACAGCAATGCAATGCGACAAGTGCACCTTTGATGCAGGTTAGTTGTGTCAGGGGCCAAAAACACATAGAAGATTCAACCCTCGCTGCTGGAACGATTTCCGCCTAATAAGAACAACGACCAGTCAACGCCTAAATTCAATTAGTTGTTGGGAAAGATTCACCTGCACCAATACACACTGCAACCCCTTTCCAGGCTCATTACAACCATTGAAGGCAGTTAAGATCGCCAAAATCTGCGCAAAACCCCGCGTGTGAAACAATCTACTAGCTAGTGACATCAGCTGCAGACATGAATCCGCCATTGGTGCCAAACTTGGCCAAAGGGCGTGTGATGGGATAAAGTCCTCAATGTCCTTCATTTTTGATTCCCATACCGTCCTGCACCTCGAGTAGTGGAGGTAGGGGAGGACGTGCTGATTCCCAACGGGGTCGACCCTTGTCCTGCAGGGTGCATAAAAGCAAACTTGCACGCTTGTTGCAATTTTTTGTAGGCAGATTTCAACCCAGCAAATCATTTACCTCGCGGAAACCAATGGGTATTGATACGGGGTTGCATCAAACACCAGGTGAAGATCTCATGGATTGGGAACCCATTTAAGCTACAATGAAACGAGCTGCATTACCATACAACTCTCAGATCCCACTGGGCGGCTGTGCAGATCACATGGGTTTTGGAACAAAATGCAACTCGTTCAAATTAAACCACCACATTGCTAAATCAAGGTTCTGCTCACTGTCCGGATGTATCATTGTTGCGGCTTCCGGAGTCTAACTGATTGGTTCAAAAGAGCCACGCTATTGCATTTCTTAGACGGGGTGGACCCTGCCTCCTCCAAGCGTGCCCCTCTGCGCCTGCAGCCAGAGCTGATGGCTTTCAGCGGCAGAATGCGATAACAGAATATACAGTTGCCGCGCCCCTAGACAAGAAACTTTCAGTGTTGCCTGATGACAAGAATGGAGGCCAAATGGTTTTGCGCGTGCAGTTCCTGAAGGCGCCAACACGCCGGTCAAGCGTTTTGTGGGCCAAGAAGCGACGATGTTGCTGGCTCACTTGCGGCATCAATGGTGCTCAGCTTGTGCCTGTCGCGGGCCGCCCACGGCCAGAGTCTGCAGAAGTGACAGGCCCTACCAACGGCAACTGGCAAGTTACCGGTGCACATGCAGGGAGCAGGTGGGAAAATCGAGCCAGCAGGAAAATAATCCTTCAACCGGGTCTGTCTATGACTTGACGGGGCGATGTCTCAATTCAATATTGGGTACCAAACATGGGCGGCACAAGGTGCTTGGGGCCTATAGCTTGCAAACCAACACATGCAGCTGCCTGCTCAATGTCTGTCTGGGCTGCCGCGCTTTGTCAAAAAGTCCGCGCTGACACCAGCATGCCGTGCATAATAGGCTGCAGTGGCCCCGTGAATGTCCCGCCTCAGAGGTGAGTCCAGTAAACACCCTCCTGGCAAGCCTTTGCGAACATGGGCAGCTTGTGCAAGCTTTTGATTGTTGGCGCTGCTTTGTTTGGATAAGCCCCTTCAAAAACCAATCCAAAATTCCACCACCCCTGCGCTACCTGAGCTTAGCAAAGCACTTCTCACAGAAATGCAACTTCTTTGGACATCCGTTTGGCCGTTTCACAGCCAAGCTTTGGCATGTTTAGCATGCGCTGAAGAGATGCCTGCAAGCCGTTTTGGCCCTTCAGGTTGCCATCTTCTTTGAACTTGGCGCATGCTACTTTTAGCCTTTTCAGCAGTGTTTCTGTGAGGGTGCCTGCGACTTTCATCTTTTGCAAGGTTGAAGCCCGACCATTCACTTTGGCCTTTCCCAGCTGTGTTCGAAGGACTGGCTTGCCTCCAACTGTTGCTTGCTTGTTTCTAAAAGCAGTTTGGACGGCTCGCCGCTTCACGTCCAGCCCGGCTTTGAGCCGCTGAACCGTGAGGTCCTTTTCTAACTCCGTGAATGCCATCATGACTCTTCGGAGGAACTTCTGTGCCGGGTTGGGGCAGTGGTCGTACAGGGCCGGCACGTCTGCGGGGACGATTGTCACACCGAGATTTTTGGAGAGCTTGTAAAATTCCTCCGCCACTGACGCGTCACGGGCAACTACACGGCTGCTCTCTACATATACTTTGTTTATTCCTGCATCACGACATTCGCCCAAGAAGTTCACAAAAGCCGTGCGCTTGTCTAGTGGCAGAGACCCAGAAACCACTTCCGACAAGCGCTTGGCGATTTGACCTTTTTCGTGCTCGGAGAGGTGCTGGGCCGCCTGTCTTTGGCGGAGGGGCCCGCTCCTGGTTGCATTTGTCAATGAACTTGTTCTGGCGTACAACGCGACCTGCAGCACAGGTCGGGGCCGTCCTGCGCACACCTTCTACGAGTACAAATATATTTTGGCGCTGGCAGGGTGGTGAGATGCCCTGTGTGCCATTGGCTGGGGCCACCTGAGCTATGCAGTGATCAGGTGAAAGTATTTGTGGGAAGCAGGCAAAGCAACAGCCAGCGTGTCAATCCCAGCACCACGGGTTACTCTACCATCCGCTTTTCAACATGCCAGACCTTTGGACTTCGAAAAACATGGGCAGACCGACCCCTTTAGAGCCACACCTCAAGCACAAAGTGCTTCAGTTTGACAAACGCATAGTCATTCATGGTTCGCGGATCTCAACGCAGGAAGGAAGTTGTGTCAACAGAAAAAGAATCGCCCTTGACCTCCTTTCAACCTTTACTTAAAACACATCCGCAAAGGTCTTTGCAACATTACCCTCGTTGGCAAGTTTTTTTAAATGGTGATCCATCCCACCTTCTCCTTCTGCTCCTCCTGCTTCTTCTGCACATTTGCTTGTGAAGAGCCCTTTGCCATTATTGCTGCTGGCCACGTGCCCCCCTGGTTCCATTTATGGGATTTTGAGCCAGCCTTGAAATCATTGAACATAAAGCCAGAAGTCGTTCCAGAGTTCTGCGCAAAGCTTGCCATCAACCTATGCAGGTTGGACATCTTCCAGCCAGTCTGGCCACTTGAGCGAATGAGTTAAAGTGATGAGGCCTTTCCAATGCTATCGTAACCTACCTCTTCCCAAAAGTGCAACGGCAAAACCCGACAGGCTACTGTGATCGAATGCAGGGCCCAAACAAGTCCACAATCTCCCGGCTGATCCGCGGCGCAAACCACATGAGAACCTGCAGGCCGTTTTTGGTGCTCGGCTTGGTGGGATCAGGTGGCTTCAGCATGGGGTACATCTAAAACAGAAACCTCTGGCGTTTGGGACGTTTCTTGACGGCCTTGAGTTGTTCTTCTTGCGCTGTCCACGTAACGTGCGAAAAGAATCCATTTCCATTTATTCCTCATTCACCCCAAGCTCACAAGGTTGGAATGTTCCATGGTAAGGAGGCTTGTTGTTCCCCGATTTTGTTGTTTCCTGGAACGTGCTGATCGTTCCCAGGGAGCAGGAATCCCCATGGATGTGCATAAGGTGGTGATGTTTTTTCGTGATCTGCAGACTGCATCGTGTTGCACTGTGAACTCGCATATATATATATATATATCGACGTGTACGAGTTGTCGAATCACAAGTCGCCACAAGTAGAGTAAGTGAAAACACATATTGTGAACAACCGTGAATTGAATCGCTGGAAAGAATGTGACAAGAGCGAAAAGCCAAATCAGAAGAAAAACATACAGGAAGACAAAGAAGCAGCAGCAGCAGCAGCAGCAGCAGCAGGGAAAGAGAGCAGGAACATTATCGGCAACAAAAACCACAAGCCACAAACATCCCATGTGCCAGCCATGGTCTATTAACAGCGACAGCGACAACGACAGGGATAAGACCCACCACAAACCGCCAGGAGAATTTGAACCTTGTCATGGTTTGTTTCACAGTCTTTTGAGAGCAAGAGCAAGGCCGCAGCAATTCGAACGTAGCGGCATCAAGCAAGAAGGCAACCAACCAGACCGACACCCCACCAGCCCACCAATACCGTCAAATGCTTGGCTCGCCCAGCTTACACCCGCTCCTACTTCAGATTTGAAGGAGATGGGCAACCAAGCAAAGAATCTAGCAACAAGGCAACGAAGCAACCAAAGCCCCACCAGACTTCGTTTGCATTGCACGGCAAAAGCTCCGCCTCCCACCAAGAAACCAAAGAAGCAACCAAGTAACCAAGCAAGCAACCCCGCAACCAGGCAACCAAGCAACCCGCAAGCCAAGCAATACCATAGCATGTTCAAACCATAGTCTACCAGCTATCAACAGCAACAATGCCAAGGACAACAATGGCCATTAACCACAACGACAACGACACCAACCTCAACGTTCCCATGGTTCGCTTCATGGTTTTGTTTTGAGTGTTGCTTTTGGGAGCAGGGCCAAAGCAATTCACACGTAGCTAACCTGAAAGCGAGCAATCAGGGACCAAGCAAACGACCAACCCACCGCCATGCAATGCCGTGAACAATTTTGGTCACCTGAACAGTAGAGCAACTTACCGTCTACATTATGTATGTATTTAACACCACCAAGCAACCCACCAAGCAACCCACCGATCCACCAGCCGAAAAAATACCATCAAATTCTTGATTCACCTCAAGAAAACATTGCGCGGGAGGCGCTGCGTCCTTCCCTGCACCCCCTCCCCTCTTCCTGCTTGATATTTTAAGGGGATCAAGCTGCAACGCAACCAATAAATTGAGGCAAGCCAGGCAAAGAACTTATCAACCAGGCAACGAAGCAACCAACCAAGAGACCAAGGAAGCAACTAGTAAACAAGCAAGCAAGGCAACAACCAGGCAATCTGCCAGCCAAGCAATAGCTGGTTCAAGCAGCCATGGTCTATCAACAGCAACAGCGACAACGGAAAATACAACAACGGACACGAACCACAACGACAACGACAGCAATGACAACTTCAACCTTGCCATGGTTTGTTTGGTCCGCTGCGTTTGAGAGCACGCCCGAAGCAATTAGCACGCAGCCAATCTGATGGTGGAAACTACAACAACTGTGCGCAACATTTGCGCATGTAGTCGTCAGTGTTCCAGCACCACTTTGCGTACGTTCGTTGCAACGATCCGCTTGAAACCAAATGTTCCCTACCCATTAGTAAGTTGTATGATCCCTACCGGCCCTACCCATTAACGGGGGAGACCTGAACAATTGCAACTTACATATTCCTCTAACACATACCAAACACAATGTAAGTGACATCTGTCAGGCATAGTCCTACAAGTTACATGTTTCAATGCAAGACATGTAACTATCTGCGGAACATGTAAGTTACATTTTTTGCAGGCCAAGTGGACGACTGTGTAAGATTCTTGCTTTAAATGTTGCTCAATCCTGCTTCATGCAGCTTCATTAAAAAGCAAACAAGAAGCGGTTCTTTTCTTCTTTCCTGCAGTTTTCCAACCCCCTCCCCCAAAAAGAACATAGGGGGGGGAAGGAGCTGATGTAGCTATATCCCTGGCAGGCATCATGTTACATTTTCAGACCCCTCTGCCCCTTCATGTACCTCAATTCTTGGCCTAAGGAGGGGGGTAAATTGCATCCAAATGGATGGGGGAGTCTGAACATATTACGTTTTTCAGACCCCCTCCAAATCCATGGTTCAGAGGGGGGGTCATATGGATGTCCATGAATGTCCCATCCTCGTGAGCACGTTGAGCTCCCCAAGGTGGCATCGGCCGGCGGAGGAAAGGGCGAGGCAGTAAGAACCAACATGACATGTTTTGCTTTTACTGCATCCAGTCTTCTAATATCTCCGACAAGTTTGTCTATATACTGGCAGAGTGCAGTTTATCTACTACTGGGGTAAAAGAACAACATATCGATAGGAAGCAATCAGCAATAAATGAACATTTGCTTTGAGAGACATGAGTGCACAAAAAGAAAGGTACACACACTTTTTTAATTCGGTCACCAACCTCAGTCAGACACCAGAAACACATGAAAACACCAAATCAAGGAAGTGAAAAGACCAGGGAAGGAACAACACCAAAAGAAATGGACAACACAAAACATCTTTTGGGCCCCCCGGGGTTCAGAACACCCCCCCAAAAAAGGGAAGCGAAATCACCCGACCCCTGGGATTTCCCGGTGGCCCGTGGTCTATTTTCGTGTCCCTCAGAGCTCCCCTTCACCACCCCATCAGCACCTCCGAGAGGCCCGCGCGGCTGGCCAAATGGAGCGGTGACCTGGGCAGCGGCCAACCCACGGAAGACGTCCACGGGACACGTGTAGACTACAGCAACCCATCGTTCCTGAACGACCGCAGTCGAAAGAAACGACTCCAACTGTTTTCGGTAGTTACTGCAAGGAGCGAGAGTTTTTGATTGACACTTCCAGGTGGATTTGCTTGAAGGGGATATGCCGAATATGCTTTCAAAACAATCACCAGGAAACACCTACCAAGGATCAGAATTGGAAGAGTTTGTCTTGCAACTGCCATACCGTTGCGAAATCCCCAAGATTCCGCTTCCACTAAATTCTGACCACCTCATGAATCATAAAGCGCTTGTGGTTTCAATAGATCAAGACCATCTGAGGTAGAGACTGGCCCTTTTGGTTCACCGCATTGACATTGGCCTAGCACGTGATGCACGTGATGCGTTTGCCCTCAATCTACAATAAGTGGAAGCGGAAAAAGGAACATCATCATACTAATTAATGGTTAAAGCCTAAACTGGTAGATCCAACCCGTTGGGCAGTTTCCATTTTCCATCTCAACTAATGGTCTCCTCATCCTCGTGGGATCTTGTCAACTCACTTACTTGTCTTTCTGGGGCCTGAGCTCCGGACGAATAGCTATGGGGAGCCAGATGTTTGGGTATTTTTTGAGAACGCACTTTAAGTCGTAAATTCCAGGGTTCAATGAGTTTGGCCAAAGCTGATGCCTGGGATTGTTGTTATAGTGAAAGGATTCTCATGTAGGGCATTTTATAGAGTTTAAAGAATCGAAACAGTGCACCAGGTAACTGAAGTGGAGGTCGATTTCAGGTTCTGTGCTTAAGTTACTGGGCACGGGCACAGATGTGTCGCCGGACACCGGGTGACGGATTCCGATTGTTCTACGATCGCTGAACGCAGAACGCAGATCGGATGGTGGATCTGAGGCTCTGGTGATTTTCCTCGAGAGCGGGGTCGAGAAGGCGTGAGATCGATGGATAGATGGATGGATAGATCCTTTGATTGAATAACTGGATTAAGTTTTTCGGGATTGTCCACCTGGTTGATTTCTTGGTTCCCTGCCTGGAGTGATTCCTGAGTTGGAATTGGGAAGCTTGGTCCAGGGGGGCATTGACGTTGCCAAACGAAGCACCGGCACAACTTTGACGCCAAAAGCGCTCAACCCTCACAAGCGCCGAAGGCAAGCTAGCGCCGTCGAGCAATAACATTGTGAAACTGTCCAAGAGATTCGAGAAGGACAGCCGCTACAGAAGCTGGAACCGTTCTGTCCATATGACACACAAAGCTGGCACTCATCTTAGGCTTCTTACGCAACCTAGCTGCAGTGGTCTCCCAGCATCGTAATCATCTTCGAAGCATGTGCAACCAAAGAAACACCAATCAGCAGTTGGCTGGCGAAAAGGATCGACAAAAAATATCGAGAGGTCGGATCTTCCACTTGGTACTTACTACCCCCCCAAAAGTCCAGGCATTGACCAACATTGTTTCTGCACTTGCCAAAATGTGGCTATATCTTGCTAGGTGGATGGTCTAGCCGAATCCCTTCTTTCCTCTGCTCATAGCACCTCTTCTGATCTATGAATTGAGCTGCCCCAGCTCTTTATCGATTATGCCCTTGGAGGGGACGTATCGGGTTCAAAGGCTTAGACAGATGGGAACAACAGCTTGCAGACGATATGCCCCCAAACTGTTGAGGATATAGCAATTCAAGGGCTTTCAACATCTTTGAACAATCTTCAATGTTATATAAGAGCTTCGGAGGCAGGCTGCAAAAGCATGCATCCCCACCATGATGCCACCCAGATGTTCCCCTTCTCTACTCTTCTCTCCTCTCACCCCTTGTCAGCTCCGTTTTTCTCCTCTGCTCTTCGATGACCTGTGCTGTTCCGGACCCATTCCTGTTGAACAGCATGTACCCGCTATCCTTTCCCCTTTCGTTCCCTTCTCCTCCTCCGCAACATATCACTTGCAAAATGTAAGCCCTCTTTTTTGGGCCCACCAAATTCACCACTAGATTCCACTTTCCTGTGCCTTCACCCCCTTCCTTCCTCGGAGAAAAACAGCAATGAAAAATGACTCGTGCAAACTAGACACCCGGGCCCGACCCCAAGAACCTAGCTTTCTTCCAAAGAAGTTCAAAACTATCAAACGACAGAAAAGAGATAAACAAAAGAATACTCATTGAAGACTCAATTGAGTTGGTATCCCCGCTGGCCCGCCACCTTTCTTTCACCATAGTTTTTACAGCCGCCTTGTGCTCCAAAAGGATGTCACAAACTGAACTGCTGGGCCTGAAAAGCACAGCCGGGCACGGCTGCGGCTTCTGGATTGGGGATGCTTTGAGCCTCGGATTTTTTGAAGCTGTAGGAGTTTGGAGGCTGCCAAGTCACGACGGACACCCAACTCATCCCAACTCTGCTGCCATCTTTTCTTGGCCAAATCTGGTGAACTCACCTAAAAGGTGTGAGAGTTCATAAACAGTCCTTGAGGATCCTTGAGGTCAAGGAATGAATCTCATCTGCTTGCAATAGTGAAGCATGAGTGTTTCCTGATTTGTTTGCTATCGTCTTTTCCTGTACCTTGCATGGCCTGTTGCACCCACAAAGAGCGGCATATGGAACACAGTCAAGCAATGGGAGGTTCTCTGAGCACACCTGAGGCCTTCAGGTTACAGATCTTCGCACAGACGTGAAAAACAAAACACGCCCCTAACAAGAGGCTTGGAGGTGGAACCCGTCCTTCCCTTCCAAGGTCTTCCGAGGTCTTCCCAGGTGACCGCACGCGAAAAAGAAGGCCGTCTGCCCATGCTGATCTGCAGCGTTCGCCTTGAGTCGTTGCTCGCGGAGTCTTGAAGCTTCGACATCCGCGGATGCGATCGAAGGGATGCGAAGCTTTGGGTGCTGTTGTCTTGGGTTCACGTTGCTGCGTAATTTAATGGGGAGACTCACAACTTAACTCACAACCCAATGGGTTTTGGTCCATTTCCATCCATTTCCCTTCTTTCAGGGGGGTCTTTGGAACTTTCCCTATTTTCATACACACCCATTGGTGTTGTGTTTGGGCGACCTTGACTATCTTGACTTGCTGATTGACTTGCCCAAGATCACCAGGGCAAACCAACCTGGGTGATCGCACCATGAGTCACATGCCAGTCACATGCCGGTCACTTGCCGATGCCGAAATCGCGGCTTGCGCGGACTCCTTGAGTGGTGGGATTGCGCAGGTACTACGGACAACGCCTTGGACCTACTTGGAAGTCTGGAAACGATGGACACCATGCAAGAAAATGGTGGGACTGCAAAACTCCCCCCTGCAAAAGACATATTCCACGGGAAATGTGATCAAGTTTCTTTGCCCCAACCAGGAATCTACCAGAGTGCAGCAAAGTTGCATCAGCTCTGCCTTTCAGCAGGGTCTGGCAAAGGTCTGTTAGGCCATCGAAGGAGGCTGAATGAAGTACCTTACTCTCAAACAACCAATTGCAGCCCTCAGGACATTCACGGCATGGACATTACTGCTAGAACAGCTTCCAGTACTCATTTGAGATTTGCCAAACACTTCTGGGTTCGAGATGAGAAGCGATTTAGGTTCGGAAGCGATTCATTCTTTCCTCCTCGGAGTCGAATCAGGCCCCTACATCTCTAAGAGACTGCATGGTGAGTTGAGACTCTGCACACTCCTAACCCAGGAACAAAAAGGACTGTCGACAGGTCCCTATTCCTCCCCAAGCTCCAACCAATGAGATTTTGATGAGTGTACACATGTCTACACTGTGGCCGGATGGGGTATGTTTTCCCACAGTCTCCAAGAGAGAAGATGCAAACAAACTACAAATTTTCAACAGGGCAACACCCCTTGGCTTTGCCCCTTAGAGCACCAAGCTGCACAAACACCTTTGGCATCTTTCTCGTTGGGGTCGGCCCTGGCGTGAATCAGCAGCCGCGCCATCTCGCTGCTCTGTGCGCCGACGGCCGCCCTCAGGGGTGTCTCAGGGCCATCCCAGCGGTGGGGAGAGGCGCCCTCTCTGAGACAACGAGACAAGGCGCCCAGTGCTAAGGCACGCTTCTCTTTGCTGGTGTGCCTGGGCTGACAGGAGCGCGAAGAAGAAGCGGTTTCTTACGGGACAACATCTGTTCTTGCTGGTGTGCCTGGATTTGAAACTGTGGTCGAGGAAAGAGAAAGGGACCAGGAAAAACCAAGCTGCTTCAAGCAGCACCTCTACACACACACACACAGCGTAGGCTTGTTAAGTTCCATTCCTGGTACCCTCAGCCCGTTAGAACACATCCACCAAAACTCGGGCTTTCATGTGCACCTCACCTCTACTACACCCTGAAAAAGTTGCCAAGCAAATCCAACTTGACGGTTCCAGAAGCGGTTGTGCCACCTCAAACAAGCTCTTCGGCTCGCGCTGTCGGGGTGTACGTAGCGGCGACGAGCTCACGGCGCGGCCCGTGGGGCCGGTGGCACCCATGCGACGTGGTGTGGAGGGTGTGGCACTGGCTGGGCGAGTGGGGCTTTGACTCCTGGACGATGGAGTGATGGAGGGGGGACGATCGGGACGATGGAGCAACACATTTCGGAGCACAGATTGGTCAATGGATGGAATGCATCCTCTTCAACTCTTCAACCTCTTCATCCTTAGCCAGCCAACCAGAACCTGAATAGTATGGAATTTGCGGTCACATGTTCGCGATGATGTCACACAAATGAAGCCTCAAAGAAGAACCAGCAGTGCTGGACCAGCTGTACAAGATCTCTCTGGCAAAAAGAGGTACACTCATCCAACCAGTCACTGTGTACCCAGAATTGGTGCACCTTTCTCTCTCTAAGCTTTAATGTACCCACTGAAGAAGGTACTTGGAGACTGCAAAGCTGTTCTTCCTACTACCCAGCTGAGTTCATCCAGTCTTTGGCATCAAGAGGAGTGAGCAAAAACGACTGCAATTTCCTTCCACACGGAACGCGCCTGGTGGGAAGAAGGGTATATAATTACTTCATCCAAACTCAAAGTTCAAGTTAAGTCTAATTTCGTTTATATAATTTCCAATCTTCAAACTGCCAATTCAGTCCACTAGAGAAGCACCATCTCGTGTAGGCACGCGGAACAAACAAACATATCGGCTCCTGATCCGCGTAGAAACCGCACCTCGAGAAAACGCATGTGAAGCATCGTCTTTGGGCTTGGTGAACTTTGCAACCTTCGCCTTCGCACTCACATTGCTGTTGGCGCGCCTTCACAGAGCGAACCGATGAAACAGCGGGGTGGAGGAGACTGACTGGAAGGCTGACAGGCGGGCAAACAGGGAGTTGGAGCGGGGTGGTTGACCTTCGCATAGGCAACAAGTTGTGTTGTTGGGTGGAGGTTACAGCCGCCCTCAACCAGCAGCAAATTTCATGACTTCAGTTGCAAGGAAGGCCCCCTGAGGGAATGTGGAGCTTTAGTGATGGTGGATAATATTCTTTGTGCCTGCGTTTTTCGCATCATCGAGAGTTCCTGAGAGTCACACACCACAATTGCCATCGTGGTGCCAAGGGTCCCTTTGAAACTGAGACAAAGCAAACAGGAACACCACCGCGCCGAGTCGCCGAGTAACGACTCCGCTCATCGTGTGAAGCCTTGAAGCAAGAAATCAACTTGCAGCTAACTCTTGCAGCTTCATGCATCCTCACCCTCCCTCCCTGCATGCTCACTCCGCACTCTTCGGCCAGGCCTGCTGGCCGTGCTGCAGCCGCTTGTGCAGCTGCTCGCGCAGCCGCTCGTGCAGCCGGTCACGTCGGAGCCACCGGAGGAGGTGCTGCAGAGGCTGGGCCGCCGCGACACGTCTGTCTTGGCGGACGCCGTCGGAGCTCTCGCGGTCGTGGGAGCGGCCGTGGCTGCGGGCGGAGCGGCCTTTGGTGTGTTGCGAGTGGTGCAGCCTGGCGGCGTGGGGAGTGGGGATTCACAAGGAAGGGGAGACCAAAAGTGCCAGAAGAGATCACCTTTCCTGAACAAACATGGAACGTGACAGAATATAAGGAACAGGATTCTTCTCTGTTGTTGGCGACTCGTCACTTCTATGTTGCTTCTTCAGATGGTATGTGCCCTTTGATTGTCTTCAAAACATCTCTTGTGAACACATACAGTCCAACTACTGCAAACAAATTTTAGTAGAGTCCTGGCTTAAAAGCAAGAGGCTTAGTGAACGCTTTCGAATCTGCATATTTTGATTTGAATAGGACATCCTGAATCCATACCTGGACATCTACACTATGATTTGCCAATGTCGCAAGGTCCATCAAGAGAAAAGGAATTCCTCCCTGCATGTTCAACATCCCAATCTCCATCTTCGTAGCTTGCGGGCACCCCTCTTCCAGCTCTGAAGGAGCCCTCTAGCCTGTCTTGGAGCCACACTTCGCCACTTCCTGCGCTGCGCTCGGAGTCTTGGCCGCACCGGAGCCAGCCAGGGCTGTCAGGCTTCGGCGCAGGGCTAAGGTCTCCTTGCATGTGGGAAAACAAAGATCAACATGTGAGATCTTTGTGAGCTTCATTGAGCTTCCCAAGCGCTTTAAAAAAATTAGGCAATGAGGCCATGAAACAAGAATGCACCATGAAAATTGCGATTAAGTTTGCGTGCTTTGACCATTAATGTTGTTCATCTTCAATGAACATGCTAGGTAGGCAATGCATCAACATATTACTTCCCTCCAGGCACAAAATATATCAAAATATGTTCATCGTGGCTCTGGGTCAACACGACCACATTGGTCTACCAGAAAAACATCTACAAAACGTCGCAGCAGCTGCCCACAAGGCCGGTGCGATCGATTTTCTCCTGCTTCAACTCCTCAAATCCTTCTCTCAATGAGTTCAACTGCAGCTCGTGATCGCTCACCAGCTGCAGCAGCCGGCCCGCGCCCATCATTCCGCCCGCTGCACCAGCAAACTCGGAAGACCACGGCTTGCTGCGCACAGGAGTGCGAGGACGAGAATCACGGAGATGGTGGCCGTCTTTGGCGAAGGCCATCGGAGGATGCGTTTCTTTAAGAACTTGAAAAAACCTCTGAGCAGAGTCTGCAGCCTGTGATACTTGACTGGTTCTCCTTGGCACGCAAACTTTGTGTTTCGTTTTTTTGCGATTGACGTTGCAGTGAAACCAGGTTCCTCTTGATAGAACAAGCCATGAGCCACTGGTCATGATGCTTCATTTTGTGTCCAATTCAACATCTGGGCTGGGGCTTCTCTTCCTGCCGTGAAGCCAACTGATAAATGCTTGAAATGCGATCGTGATCTTTCTTCCGGGCTGAAGTGGAATGGTTCACGAAACCCAATACCAGTCCCTGAGATTGTCATAGCAACCGTGTATAACCAAGTCCTTCACCAATGGATGGTCCTCAAAAAATGTCAGCTCATGTCAGCTCTCTGTAGTCATCAACCTCATTTGTTCATTCCAACAGCTGAGTAACCTCTTCTTCAACCATGCGAATGCCCATAAAACCATGGGATCCTGAACGCCCATCGATCACGGGTTCCACGGCGGTGCAGCATCGGCGCTCCCGCTGGCGTTGGCGGGAAGCTGTGCCAGCGGCGTTAGCTCGATCTCCCATGCTGTTCGACTTGGACCTTCGGAGCTGGTGCGTTGGGTAGGACAATGGGAAGAGGTCACTTTTCCTTGCCGAGGTCAGCATGTTTATTAAAAGGCGCATCAGCGTATCGCAGATGGATCTGCGCCCGCTCTACGGAAGTGGCCGAACACCGCCCGAAGTTTCCGCCCGAAGATGGAGCATCCGAGTTTCGGTGGCAAGTTCACTTCCGGCTGGATTCAATTGATTGATTGATTGCTGCTGAACACGAGAGCTGTTGGCAAAATCAAGTCTGAACAAACTGGCCGTTGCTTTCTTAGTGACTTAAGCAACAGAGTGTTGTTGAACTTGGTGGGGCCCAGCATTCCCTTGCATATCGCTTCAAACATACCTGACACGGCTCAGAGCACGTTGGCCCTTCACTTCACGGTTGGACCCACTTCATCCACCTGCCATATACTCTGACTCTGCAGAACAGTCGGTCTGATAGGCGACTAAGTATCTTTACCGCAAGTTTCGTAGATCTGCAGGAAGCAATCGTGCATCTCTGTAGACATTTCGATAAATGAGTCGTTTCTTCGTTGCGGAATTGGAGTGTCCTGCAAACAGCGGCCAAGTGGACATTTTTCCCTTACATCTTTCCTAGCCTTTTGTCATAGCTGAGCCATGCAAAAGCGATGGCCTGCAATGCAACTAACCAACCCGGGCGTCCCTTCTTGCTATTCCCAGTAATTCGATGCCTCACTTGTCCAAGTATTTGGCCAAAAGCTTCTTGGTTGGTGCCAAGAACCTGAGTTTGCAAAGGGTAGCTTGTGTGGTGTGGGAGTTTAGATGTGGTGCGCTGTGCGGTGGGGCTTCGGCAAATCATCTTTCTTTCATTCATTCTTTCTCTCCTTCTCTCTTTCTCTCTTCTCAAATTCAAGTTCGAAGGTCGCCAAACTTTGGTGAAATAATGCTCCGATCCCTTTCTACACTGGTTCAGAAGACCAAAGCAACCGCAAACATGTCAGGCTCTTTCAAGCGCCGTCCTTGAGTCCAGCGGTCATTTCGAGCATGCGAGAACTGCCGTCCACAACGAGGCTGCCACTTGGAGTCATCAGCTGATCCTTTCCTTGCTTGGCTGAGATATCCTCTCACCTGCAAACATGTGCACCCCCAAAAAACAACCAGCTTGCTCGCAATGCCTGCTGCAGAGATATGATCCACAACGAACAGGGCCGCATTTGGGTGGAACTCGCGCCTCCTTGGCCAAGACCTTGCCAAGCTCCACACCCCACCTGAGCAAGCCAAACAAGCCACGCTTGAAGCGTCTTGCAGCAGAATCAAACTCTCAATATTTCCTCTTAATGCAGGGGTTTTAGCAAGGGGCTTTTTTCAGGAGCGCCTTGCGGGGTGTTTCAGGGGCCCATATCTCCTAACTTTGCTAAAGCTCTAGGTGACAACTGGTCCTTGCATGAGTCTGGTCCCTCATCTTCTTTGGGTCCAAGGCTGGTCAAAGGAGTTGACGTTCAAAAGCCAACCTGGCCAGCGCTCAGCAGATTCGCTGGATGTGCCTGTGGCTACCTCAAGCTTGCTTGCCTTTTCCGTTGGCAAAAATCAGAAGACAAAAGAGAAGCACAACCTGCAACATGCGATTTGCTAAAACTGCTAAAGGCTAAACTTACACTCAACGCTGACCTTGCTTGCTGCTCGGGGCTCCAGGCCTATAGTCGCAGTCCGGTGCTCATACATAGCTAGCAGTTGGCCAAGCCTGAAGCTGGTGTTGATAAGATTGCATGTGCATTTGCTCATCCAAATGCGGCAGGAAGCGGCAAACAGTATTTGCCGTACTCATGGCTCACACCCAAACACAATGCTCCATAGATTGCCTGAAAGTCAGTTGCTAAAATGGAGGCTTGGGACATAGCCGCCTTAAACCCCCTTGAACCCAACTCTATGGCGTGCTCTTGCCCCAAAACGCTCCGTGCTTTTTCGGTTTTCTCCTGGCCCCAGAGCTCCGTAGCCGCGGGTTTGGGCTGTTTTGGGGGTCGCATCAACCGACTGGGAATTCTCCTTCTCCCGCCGAGACTCCAGTGTGCGTTGCAAACTGGAAGTAGCAATGACCTCAACTTGGCGACTTGGCGATCTTGAAAAGGCTGGCATCGCGACGGTGTACTTGAAGGCAACGGCCAAGTTCGTAAACATTGCTTATGGAGACTCCAAATGAGCAACAGTTTGGTGATTATTATCTTTTGGGAGAATAGCGCAACAAGCTGCTCTTGTTCACACGACCTTGACTGCTTCCTTCATCTGGTGCTTGTCTGCCTATCTATTTCACGCGAGATGGTTGGTTTTCAGCCCACCATTCAAGACGGTAGTGCAAGAAGTGCCGAACCGATTTGTAGGCATTTACCTGATGCTCTATCGATCTACGTACTGCTGCATTGGTCTTGAGACTGCCACAAGGACGGTCGATCTCCAGGAAAGGTCTTGTGAGAAATGAGATTGTCAGGGACCTTGTCTGCCTGGCAGAAGCATCTCGACACAGTTGGAGTGAGGAGGTTAGAAGCTAGAAACTTGGTCAATCACACCTCCAACTTGCACAGAGGCCACATCCTACATCTTCCACGTCAAGTTAACTCAACTCTGCCGTAGCAGTTTACTCAGCTCTGCCATAGCAAGCCATCCTCAAGAAGACCATCACGAATATACAGCCTGGTCAATGAGAAAGAACCCGCTACTTCCATTGACCAGGTTCCCTTCAGCACCTTCAACTCATCGGCAGTCTTGCCCAGGGCCAAAGCATCTGGGGAGGAGGATTTGGTAGGTTTTGGAGCTTTGGGAGCTTTTGCAAGAGGTCTCTCAGCCCGACTTGTAGGTCTTGCTTGAACAGGCCTTTGCATAAACCTCCTGTGGGTTTTGTAGGTCTGGTCTAAGGCTCTAGGATCTACTCCCCACTGGGAGAGGTGAGACGTATCTGAAAGAAGCCTTCTCCGGGCTCCAAAGTCGACGTTTCGACTAAAGCAACCAATCTACAATGTCTCTTTTAGCCTCCAAACGATTGAGTTCCAGTACTTGCAGAGTGCACATCTGGATAACACAAGAAAATCACTGCGAAGTCAGCTTAGACTTCATCTGCAGTTCTGTGGTCACACGTATCAGCCACTCGTCGGTCCACTCTCACCTCACTGGTTCACAGTTCCCGTGCCTGGCTGTGCAAAGAAGTTGGACATGAGCTCATCATGATTGGCCACCGCCTCCCCCGGAAGCTCCACCTCTGGCACACCGCGGCGGAGCGAGATGAACAGTTTTTCGGCGATTTGTGTCGTGAACACGGTTTGGATGCCTTTTCGATCGGGCATGCGGCATTCTTTTTGATCGGCTGCTTTGATGTTTCAATTGTTCATGTTCAGACCGACAAGGACCGACAAGGACCGATATCGGCAGCGCTTCGGTTATTTTTTGTGAGTCGCGATCGAGAAAAAGATTGTTCCGCAGTCTCCTCACCGTCTCAGAGGGAGAGGGAACGTGGATGCACACTTCAGTGACAAAAGAAGTTCCAACAAGCAACAATAACTTCCACGAAGACGTCCCACTTTTGCATACTTCTGCTCGTGGAAGACATACCCCTAAGCTTGGGCCCAAAAATGGCATCTGACAAATCTGACTGCCGGAAGGACCACCTGGGCTTCAGCCGAGTGGCAGGGTGCTGAGAGGCAGCAAAACCAATGAAGTGCGAGGGGACCACACGGCCCTGGTGCAGCAGCTGGTAGAAGGAATGCTGACCTCGATCCGGCATGCTAAGCCAATGTCCAGAGCCGTAGAAACCCACGACCTTTCCAGAACATTGAATGCCAGCGAAAAGAGTCAGTCCGCCTGTTCTGTACCCACTCATTCTAACGACCGAAAAGTCGACCACAGGAAACCATGGGCGACGCGTCGTGTCACGTGTCACATCTCTGACCACCGCAGAAAATTGCGATGCGCACCAAATGTGGCTCCAATTGCAGCCACATGTTCCATCATCCTGCCACTTCGAGAACACCCCTTCATGCCCTTCATCCTACTTCATACCTCCGTGCATTCTCACAGGTCCCTTCTGCTTTTTGATGCGTTCCATTGCATTCCAAAAGGCCATTGGTGCCAGGCTCACCAAAGTTGATGGCACCCGTGGGCACTGCCACAGGGGTTCCATCCTCAAACCCAGCACGTACAGCTCTGGAGGGCCCAAGGGAGTTGCTTTGAAGGTTGGAAAACGGAGCTGATCTATCTGGAAAAGACTGGCTTGTTGCTACCAGTGGTATTGCCTATTGAGATGTCAAAGGCCTAGATTCTTGTTCCTCGTTGATCCAGCGCTTAAATTCCTAAAACACTCCCTACTAAGCAGCTGCCGCGGCCACCAAGTGTTTGCTTCCTTCCCTTGCACCCCAGGCAATGCAGAGATGAGCAACTCCTGGACTGCCATTGCAAGTTTTGCACTTGGATTCTCAATCAGAGCAACATGTCAATCAATTCCAGCAGGTTCATGAACTGTAGGGTCGTGTAGGGTCTTGTCACCAAGTGTCTCTGGACTACAGTTTCGTTTGGGGCACTTCTCGCTGATGGACATTCTCTGTTTGACCACCTTTCGAATGACCCTTTAGCAAGTCAGACGACTTGATAAGGCACGGGCCATCTGCACTCCCTTGCCATTGCCTCAGCACAAGCTGAAGCATTCCCTTCCACCCCCCTCTTTGTGCCCATTTCCACCTGGACGGTGATCCTGCGCACGGTGGAAGCATGCTGATGCATGCGGAAGCTGACTCAATCTGCATGGTGCGGAAGCTGACTCAATATGTGATCTGAGTTTCGAAAACCGCAATCTAGCAATCTGACGCCTGGTCAGCTTGAAATGGACAAGTTCACCTGTGTGGATCCACTAGTTCACCTGTGTGGATCCACTGGCTTCTGTGACATGGGCTTTGTTGATGGACGTGTCAGTACATGTCAGGGGCAAAGGAAGCAGTGTTCTCCTGACCCAGTCACTGGGCCCGCTGGGTTTGGGTGTCTCAAAGGAGACGGTGCGGTTTGGGTTGGGACCCTCCGTCACCATAAGTCCAGAGGTCGTTGATGTACCTCGCCGAAAGTGATGCCCATCTGCCTACAAGAATCACTTTAATAAGATAGATGCTCAAACATGATTCGTCAAGAATCAATTGATGTTGATTTTTTTTTCTGCCACAGGTCTGATTCGTAAAACGACCTGTGTAATGTGTTGCAGGAGCAAACGGTGGATTCGCTCCTGTTGAACAGCGGTGCTTGTGAGATGTCTCCTCCATGCACGCGCATGCTATAGAGGATTCAGACTCTGAATCCAAACCGCACCACAGCGTCAATCATTCCATTCTAGTTCTGCTGGTGTTCTTGCAACTCTTGTGGCTTTGTAGCTGGCACCTTTATACACCGGAAATCAGCAGAAAAGTCTACCACATAAACCTCAAAGCCCTGTCAAGGAAAGCACCAATACCCGACAAATTTGGTCGAACCGGAACAAAACATGCCCCAGGCCCCAGAAGGGGATCGATTTATAGGGAAAATACACATCATCCAATCCACCAAACCAAGTGCCCATAGGTACCCCATGTCACCAACCTCCAATGCCCAACCCATCGAGCAAACCGGCGATTGGGACCGTAAGTTGGGGGCCAGTCGAGTGGCTCTCCATATCCAACTGCTGGATGTGAGGGACAAAGCGCAGCAAGGCCTGCGCAAGGAGATTGTAAGAGATTTGTAGAAGGGGATTGAATAGAAGGGGATTGAATGAGGTGCATACGCAGAGAAAGGTGAAAATGACATGGATTTTGTTTACAATGCACGTGCCGAAGAAAGGTTTGCATGTTCGGTCCCACACAGGAACTGCAACACACGTTCTCCTTCTTCCCCTCAAAGGAGGCCAGGTGGACGAGGTTTGAAGGGTCGGATGCGAGGGTCGGTGGGCAGGGCAAACGCAAAACACACGTGTTGCAGTCCGAACGGAGTAGATATGCCTTTGGAGCATAGAAAACTGCCAGCGCATCTGATCATCTTGACGCCAGTCGTTCCCTCTTTCAAAACCAAACATTATGCGCGAAGGGAGGGGGCTCACCCATAGTCCAACATCAATACTTTGACAAGTTTTTGGCTTGCCTCAAGCTTTAGAGAGACCGCATGGGACCACCAAACTCTGAGCAGATCGGCACTTTCTGGCCTTGCGCGCCGTCCTCCCGTCCTCTCCGGTCGTCCCTTTCCGACACGCAGGGATTCACGACACCGCCTGACAGTAGGGAAGGATTGCAACGCCTTCGTAGCCCAGAAGGCTGCCGTTCCAGACCTGAGGGAGCGAACGGAGAAGGCTCCCATCGACGACGGAAGAGTTTTTTTCGTCACGGCCCAACATCCGTGTGCATAGAGAAAACTATAGAACACCCATAGATAGACAAGCCGCAGGACAAGTACGCTTTTAACTCACGAATGAAATCATATGCGTATCAAGAGCATCAGGTGGTTGGTGTCCCATGTCTAGCTTGGTCATTCTTCCAGTCACAAGCGGGGCCCCGGCATCCAGCAATCCCAGAATCAATGGCATGTTCTCCTTGGCCGGAGCCTGCTGGAAGTGCTGGTCCATGGCGTGCCTAGGGAGAGTCTTCAAGTGAGTTGAACATCTTGCAGGCTGGAGTTGGAACACGGCATTTAAACGCCATGTCTTTCTAAGTGCAAAACAAACGTTCACAAGAACTTGAGTGGACAGTGGACTTCTTCAGCTCTTTTGTTGGGGATGAATCACACCTCCAAAGAAGCACTGCCTGGGACTGGGCTGCCCCAACCCGCCCTCCAAGAACTGATTCACCACATCGAATCCGTACCTTGGCGAGGACGGCGTATGGCGCGCATACTGGCGCGCATGCGGAGAACGGAGCTCACCCTGTGAACTGACAGGTTTCTGCAAGTGACCTTGGAGAGAAGCCCTCTGTACTGCCCTCTGTGACTTAGACATCCCTTTGGGGAGAGAAGCCCTCTTGGAGTCCGAACATTGCCAGCGAATGCAGCTGCACACGGTGTACGCAAGTGCAGCTGCTGAGCCAAGTGAAAAGAAATACCCATGTTTCATGGATAGCAGAGCCTTGCAATTCTACAGGAAATAAACGGTTTGGTCGATCAATATCCCATGCATCTTTGAATGAACCAAACAACTCTGTCAGTGGAGGTGAAAACCTCCAAGTTTGCATGCGGGGGAGTGGGGTCGCCAGTGGGCTCCTGAAACGAAGACATTGTCTCGGCTTTTTAATTTCTTAAATGCACTAGAAGCACTTACGACCGCCTGGATCCATGGAAAAAACAACATGAACAAACACACAAAGATACGTAAAGCAAGGTGCCAAACGAGGAAGAGTAGAACTGCATTCAGCTTTCAAGGCACTGCAATGGACTGTTGACCCCTCTTCTGTTCGTCCATCAAAACGAGTAGCACATTGGATGTAGAGTTCGTTGTGCGACTATAAAGGAGTCATGATGCCTGCCCAGAAAAGAAGGCCTGATTTCAACATTGTGCACCCTCCTGGGATGCCTGCATATACCAACCTCAACCCACGACTCTTTGACCTGTCCATTCCAACCGCTATTCCGCTATTTTGTTCACAAGAAACTGACAAAATCAACCTTCCCAACCAGAAACGGACTATGACCTCCAATTAAAACATCGTCATTCATCATTCATTCAGTCAGTCATTCAGTCAAGAAAGCACCAGTTGCCTTTACATCTACACTCGTCCTCCCACAGCGACTTCCTGGCTTTCCCAAGCTTTCCCGGCCGATGAAAAGACCCGAGCTGCTGGAGGGACAATGCGAGCACTCCCACGGCACTCCACACTGAGAATCGGCCACCGACCTCGCAAACTGTTCTGCAACCGCTTGGCGGATCATGGCGGTTCTGGGCAACGTCTGGCAGGCTTATTGAGGGAGTCAGGATACTAGGCCTCATATCTTCACGTTGAGGCTGTAGTCATCCATGGTCACTCCATGTCACTTCAGAGGTGATCTTGGCACTGAACCTCTGATTCAATGGAACACCCACGTCAAAGAATGTCGGTGAAACCACTCCGGGGACTTGTGCAATCCGCAGTGAACAGTCTGTCAAAAAGGTTGCGCTCCTCAGGCTTACTGGTTTCTGTTCAAGCTGTTGGTCCACCATCATTCCCTAACCCAGCAGCCACAGAAATTCGCTCAAAACTGCGGGTTTTGAACATGATGGTGCTTAACCAGGTGAGTGCCATGCTAGTTTTAGTGAGTGAGAGAGATGTGATCTGCTTTCAACACCAAATGGTACATCGCTTCGATTCGGCCTTTTCTTGCACTTTGGGCGGCCAAAGGAGTTCTGTCTGCTGCTGTTTTTGCTTGACCACACCAATCAATATCTGGGAACCAACGCCAAAAAGGAAGGCCAAATTCTGAGAATCCTTCAAACCACGTCCACCCAGTTCACCTCTCTGAAAGGACCTCTCTGATCGGGACCTCTGATCGGGAGCTCCCCAAAGAGGTCCCGCCGACCCTCACGCCGAGCCCTACGCCGACCTACACCGACGGTCGCCGGACGGGCACCGGGACTTCGCTCTGCGCTCTGTCCGAACGGAGCCATCTGAGGCTCTGGGCCCAGTCCCAAAAGCCGAAGACGTTGTTGGAGTCGATTCCGAAGGCCTACGACACGTGCTCCCCCGTGCCCACCCCGCCACGGCCCTTTTCACGAAAAAGGGGTGAGGCGCAGTGCTGCGAGTCGAGGCAGTTGGTCCAAGGAACTTGAGCTCAAGGAAGAAAGGGGCAAAGCAAAAGAAACAGAAAATAACACATGGCCAACATCTACGTTCCAGTGTTTCGTTTGAACTCTGCTCCACATCAATCTGGCTCCGAAGAATGAGCCAAAGCCATGGTGTTTCGTTCAACACCTCTGGTGTTTCACGAGATGGTTGCCAGCTTGAAATGATCCTTTTGACATGTTCCGACTCAAGTCGAACCTTCGGTTTTGACTCCAAAAAGACACACCCAAGCTGGACGAATCGGCCAATACGCGGAATCCGATGGGACCATGGTGGATAGGTTGGCCCCTCCAACACCCTGCGATTTGACTCGCCTTGAAATCCGACCAGTTCCAAGAGGTGGTGAACTCCACTCCACGTGACCCACGGCTTTTCAGATCGGACCGGAGTGTACTGTACCATACTGTACCCGCTGCTTTTTCGGTCTGTTCGTGGAGTTCTTTGGGTGGCAAAACACCCGAGAAAAAGTCCCAACTACTGACCCCTGACAGCTAGCCATGCAGGCGAGCAATCCAAAAATCGTCCACACAAAGACGGTACTCCCTTTAAATGGAATAACAATGGGTTTTAGTCTGTTCTAGTTCATCAGGTGCTGCAAGGATGCCAGGTGCGATGGGCGAAAAAGCGACCACGTGGACTCCGGACACGGGCAAGACGTGATATCCCTGAGCCCAAATGCATGCAGCTTCATGCAAATGGATCCAGATTGGTGACTGACCAAGACCGCCAACTTTCATCCTCCATCCAAGCAAGGTCGCTGCAGTTGACCAAGTGACCACCTATGACCATCTCAACCCCATTTTGAAGGTCCTGGGGCCCTAGGGCCTTGGTCTTGTCCAGCGCAGTGGAGCAAGCGACCACGTGCTTCGCAACACCTTGGGTGAGGGAGATCGTGGGCTACGGATGGTTATGGTGCGGCCAGGTCAGTCTTTGAAGTCAAGTCAGTCTTTGAGGAAGAGTCACTGGAAACACAAAATATCTAGAAATACATGTTGATTCTTTTGGAAAGGCTGCTAAAGGAAGACAGTCACCTCTCACACCTGGAGTTGTAAGCTGACGCTGAAGAACACCAGGCAAGGCCCCTCGCGCCAGCTCGGGGCCCTCACAGTCCTCGGTGCCCAGCTGCTTCACGAGCCATGCCTCACAGAGAGGAGACTCTTAGTTCACAGGGAGGAGAGTCAGTTCATGGCCGCATGAGAAAGTTCACACCGATTTCATGGCCTGTGAAATGCTTGATTTCAGCATATTTCAGCCTGATGGAGATCTGTGAGATCTGATCGTGTGCTAGTCCTTTAGAACATTGAAGCTCTCATGGGACTCTTGTGACACTTGAACTCTACGCATGGCTCGCGCAAAGTTGTGGCTCTGAAGGCGAACAACATGACAGTTCCAGCATCTTCTACTGCTGCTTGTTGGCCAGCAGTGCCATGTGGCTGTGATTCTATCTGGGGGCTTCATTCCAGATCCCCCTTTGAGCTTCGAACATCACACTCATCCAGTGCCCAATGCGATTGACGCGGGCCCACTGAAGCATGCTTGGTTTACACCCCAGCTTCGCAATTTATGACTTTACACGCAAGTCACGCAAGTTGGGATTTTTGGGTGTACGGTGACTGGACTCAATTTTTCGGGTGAATGGCAGGCGACCGGCAGTTTCTATTCAAGATGGGTCGGTCAGGTTCACTACACTCTATCCATGTTGTGGCAAGTGATGGACCCAGAACTTGGGGCAGAATGAATAATAAGCTCGACGGCTTGAATTGGATCCGAGTAGACCATGCGACCCTAAAGGATGTGGATGTCAGCGTGATGATGTTGCGATGTGGCAAAATCACCGCAAATCACCCAACCCGGCAAGGGTGGCTAGAGGATTTGTTCTACATTCTACATATCGAGGACAGCAACTGCCCATCAAGCAGCACTGCTCGAAGCCGACTCTGCGGGCTAGTCTTCAACTCATGCACCATGCCCCAGTGAGTACCCGAGGCAAGGTCAGACACACGCGCTCTCAAGCGCAACACCTCATGTCCGGTTTACGACGGTCTTGTAATGTCTTGTACCATCGCATTGGCTATAGCTGGCAATTGCAAAAGTCTAGAGCTCAAGCAAGGACTTCAAGGATGGACTGTTGCATTGACCACGAGAATGGTCTCGACGAGCAACAGCGCTGCCACCACTTCAAAGAAGCACTGGCCATGAGAGTCTCCTGGTGTAGGACATTCTCTCATCCAAAGGTGGAAAGTTGCATCGGCCATCACTACCCTGCCATCTCCTGCAGAACAAGGGGTGTAGGACATTCTCATCCAAAGCTGGAATGCTGCAATCACTGTATAGTGCACTGTATGTAGCTGGTGCTACAGGTCGTGAGTTGCTTTTGGTTCAGTCAAAGTCACTTGGGTTTGCTCACTTGCCATGGCAAGTAGACTCAGTCTTTTGTACCGTCCATTGACACCCCTTACTTCTCACATATTCTATCTACTTGAGGCTTTTCTTGAGGATTTCAGGGTGTTCAAATAGCCATAATTTGGAGACCACACACTCCCCCAAACATCAACAGAAACTGACCCTTCCACACATCTTGGACCAAGTCTTGGTGAATCATCTCGCCCACATCCGACGAACCGGCTTCCACGCTTCGACGCGGACGGAAGGTCTCTGGCGCAGGTCTCTGGGTTGCTTAACGGTGTTTTGTTCGAGGACGTTTCGCTCGCGCCCGGGCGGGCCTTGACGGTTTTGGCGTTCAGCATGGTCTCGGCGGTGGTGAAGGTCTTGGAGATGATCACGACCTGATTAAGAAGAAGCCATGGATGAGCGGAGCTGCCGACCGCGCGGGTGAACTGACGCGAGCGGGAGAGGACACGGAACGGGTGAACTGACGGGTGAATGATGTCCTTCATGGTTCTCGTGCGGACCGCTGGGAGTCAAGGAAGAGCCATCAAGCTTGTTGGAGGTTGGTCCAGGGTCTTGATCCCGGGGGAACTTCGGACTTCGTAAGCACTTTATGGGGCCAGACAAGTTGCTGAGGCTCCATGTGTATCCTTTTGTTTCATTCTCGATTCTCCTCAACAACTTTGCAAGATATGTCAGCAACCCAACGTATCATGACAAAAAGATACAGCTGGACTTGGGACTTGGGGCTTGGCACCAACGAATTCTAAGAATGATAAGTATGTGTGTATGTGTACATATATATATATATAACTATATAATATTATTCATACTGCCGCGCTTGGTAGTTGATGGAAGAACATCACCCGCTCTGCCGTGACATCTGCAGCACTGGAACATATGGAGGTGGATCGACACCTCCCGTCTCTCACAGCTGGTCCCTGTGGGCCCCATGCGAAGGGAAAAACAACGCTGGCGACCAAGGGATCTGGCGAAGGTAGGAGGAGCCCGGAAACTCACCAGGTAAACCCTTGGTCCTCAGTCCTCTCAGAGCATTTGGCAAATGTTTCAATCAATGAAGCCCGAAAGTGAACGGTCCTAAAGGTAACACATGTGGACCATGAGCTTCCACCCGTCCGGCATAAAGGTTTGATGTTCATTTTTGGTAAGACATGGCAATACCAAAGTTTGGAGTCTTAAACCTCCAAAGTCATTGGTCTGGCCAAAGGTTTCTGCCAGCTTGATGTATGTTGCACGCCAAAGGCCAACCACACACGCATTTTCGGCTTGAGACAAACTTACTTAGATATCGCTAGCTTCCCACAAAAAAAACGAACCAACCGAAAGCGATGAGTTGAATGTTTGAGAGTTCTCAGCACTCACGAACCAATTCACGTAAAACAAAACTAAAACTTTGACACCTGGTCGCCTCTCTTTGCACATGGATTGACCGCAGACTCGCAAACTCTCTTGAAACTTCTCAGCATCATCTCAGCATCCCACCAATGTGGTCTCTGCGTTCAAGCCTTCCAAAGCCTCAGTGGCATCTTGAGAGCTCTCTGAGCCAGGTTTGCGCGTCTGAAAGCCTTCGATCGATCCAGCAAACAGGTCAATTCGTCAGGAGCCTCCCATTTTCTTCAAGCGGCTAAGCAGTAAACAAATTGGTAAATCTTAGCGGTTTTTTGTCTGTATCGACTCTAGCTTGTGATCCGTGCCCTTTTGTCCTGCAATCACCCTTTTTTTTTCTAGACCACCGACCCAAGTCCTTGTCTGGTCTAGACTCCTCGCACCCGCAGGCTGTTCTCCCCCTCCAGGCTGCCAGGCTCTGCTGACGTCGATGGGGTCCACATTCGCCAGGAAGCGCAGTTTGCGCCCGGCCGCCGCGCTGGCGGCCGCTGGGTCGGTCTTGAGGGCCTCGTAGACGAACTCGACGCCCAAATAGGAGCCACCGATACTGGCGCATCCGACCAGTTTGGGAAAGTGGTGTGATGCTATGTGTTTGTTTTTCTGATTTGCGCATTGGGGTTGACCAAGTGGGGGGCTAGGGCAGTTGATGGGGGGTCAGGGGTGGTGCTTCCAGCGAAGTATGTTTCTGGGCGACCACAGCTATATTGTTGCAACTCTTGCTGCATATTGTGGCCCAAAACTGTTTACTCTGTCGTGGGGTTGTATGACACACACATATCATGAACATCGCCAAGCTGGTGACAACGGTGCTTTGTGGAGGGATCTTTGTGGAGGGATTGGGCGGTAACAGTGATTGCTGGTCAAACTGTGCTCCCTTTTTTGTGGATGCTGAAGCACTAAGACGCCTGGACACATTGGGCAAGAATGTCATGATTTCTCTGGCAGCCAGGTGGTACCATGAAAAGGCCGCCGTTTTCTTTTAGGATTTTTCTGGCTCCTGTTGTGGGCGCCTTCCTTAAGGCCCGTGTCTCCAAAATGATAGGGGAAGTTTTCGAAAAGAAACCTTCTTTGTGTGAGACCCTAGATGTGACGCAGGAATCCTCCAAAACGAGCGCTTCGCCCAAGACTTCCGCCACAAGTGACAGGGGAAGTCTCCAATACGGGCGTTTCGTGTCTCGTTTGAGTGCTTCCAAAAGTGACTTGGGAAGGTCGTTCGAGACTTGTTGCGCTTGTCTAAAAGTCTAGCACATCAGAGCTAATGTGTGAGTGCATGAAGCAATCGGACCGCAGCTATCCTCTGGGCAGCGGTCATGCCCTGGCAACATAGCAAGATGGTTGGAAAGATGGTGAAAAGAAGAACTTGGACTTTGGTAGCCTGAAGCAAAGAGGCCTTCCACAAAGAAGTGCGAGCAACAGCGTCAGCACTCTCAGAAACGCGCCAAAAGAAAAAGAGCACGCTGACCCGGCAAAGTGAAGCGCATGAGGAAAGAGCATGGGGGCTGAAGCTGCAGGAGGATGAGCTTTAGTCGATTGCAATCCATTCAATCGTTGTGGACCAGACCTAACTAGATCACGTCGGCAGCATGCGCTGAGGCCCTGGGGCGGAGATGACTGAGCACGCCCGCCACTGTCACACGTAACCAAAACCTCGATCATGCGGAATCATGCGTCAGCCTTCCTGCAAGGCCATTTCAATGCGTGGGCGTGAGCTTGTGGCAAGGTGAGATTGAAAAAACTTTGGAAGTCTGTGTAAGACCACAGTCGCTTCTTGCCGCGCGAAACGCGACCGAAGACTGCCAAGACCGGCAGACTGGAGCAGAGTCATCAGATGGTCAGGCCCACGGCGCTCCACCTGAAAATTGAGTAGGGCCTCCTGCTTTCTTTCTACTTGGTCGGCCAGCTTGCGATCGTGGCTTGGCTAGGGGCTCCAACGATCAAATTCCTTGGCTGAGCAGGGCGCAATATCTGTGTTCACATTGCCATGACTTGCCGGCCAGTTCGCAACCAACAAAGTGTGCGCATGTGGTCATTGCCTCCAGACGCATGGATGTCTGCCAACAATTGGCAACTTGAGGCCCAATGAGAACAGAACGCCAATCATCAAAGACTGCCCTATTTCAGGTATGTATGCAGGCAGAAGCCAAATCATAAAGTTCAAGAGCAGCTAGGGCCTCACAGGCAACATCAGTGGACTTCGCAGTGAAAAGGATTTGGATTCAAGCCACATGGATGGGCCCTTGGCAGGTACTCGCTTGGACCAGAAGGTCCTCCAAAACGATGTTCCCCTGAACAAAGAAGGACGGTCTTCTGCCAAAAGTCTGTTCGATTTGTAGTTGCGCACGAGGTGGGCTGATGAGGCCGGCAACGTGCAAGAAATTACATGTTGACTCTCGAAAACAAGCACGCCGAGTGCTGAAGCTTTGACGCCAGCTCAAAAGGAGTCGGGCTTTTTTGCACTACCAATGTTTTGAGAAGGTGCATGTGCCACGACCCTTGTGGAGAGGAGCCACAGCGGTGCTTGACATCACCCTGTCAGGTGCAGCGCGCCAATGCGCATCCCACAGCCCGTCCGCAGTACGGTGGAAGTATTGCTGCTGAAGAGACCGAAGAACAGGATACTCTCCAAGGACATGTTCCCAGATGTTGACCCACACGATGTGAAAAGGACACGCTGGCATGTACCGAGACAAGTGGAACCAGCAGAGGGGCGCCTCCTTCCATGTCTCCATTCAGCCGCTCTTCTAAAAACTTAAAGTCACTGACATCAAACGAGCCTCTAGCCTGCACAGGTTCTTCAGGCGATGCATGGCCCAACACGGCCTGATGTCTGGCAAAAGCCTGGTGGCCCTTAGCATCCACCGTTGTGGGCCTTTGGCGTATGCTTAGTTTAGCTTAGGTGAATTAGGTTGTTAGGGTTGGTTAGGTCCAGCGCACATACAAGATTGCCGCTTCTGAGCACATTGATTGAGGGACTCTGAAAAAGCCAACAGAAGCCACCTAATGAAAGCGAAAAAATATCCTAAAAAATCCTAAAAACATCCTATAAAGACATGAGTTCACCATGAAAACGCCTCTCTTTCTTTATAGGACAGATCTTCAATTTTCAGTACATCTCCCAAAGCACCTCAAACCTACAGGCCATAACACAACCTGACTAGACACAAGAAAACCAAGACTCTGTAGCCGCTCCGCATTGCACAGATTGATGAAAACATCGGAACCTCCGAACCGGACAGCATCGGATGGTCGGCTCGAATAGGTCGGCGGCACCCGATGCACACCACGTCCGTGAGGGGCTTGCCAGTGTGGCCCTTCCATTCGCCCGAGCGGACCTGAAGGACATCGAAGGACTGGTGGGTGGAAGGACGATGAGACACGTTTTGCCAGGATAGAGATGTGTGGCGCTCAAAACCAACTGACGACCAGCACCAGCTGCTAATGCAAGGAGCACAGCGAGCAAACCATTGGTCGTTGATGGTTTTTGACAATGGAGAAACACAGACACGCACGCTCCCTCTCTAGAAATGCAATTGGAACCAAAGTACCAGAGTTCGAAACTTACTGAATCTTCAGGGATTGTTCTTTGACCCTTTTTTGCCCTGGTGACCTGGTGCAGTGCAGAAGAAACAGTTCTGGTTCGCCATCTTTAACCCCCTTCCAATCGTGAATTGTCACTCATTCTTCTTCGTTTTCATGGCTCCTCCCAAGCCAACTTGTTTTCCTCCCCCTTTTTCAGCCATCTTTCTCCCACTCGTCTCGACTACTTCGACTGGCCTTGTCGGAAAAGCCTTTCATGGCATCCAAGACCTTCCAGACCTGTCGCACAGCGCAGAGAACGCGTGGACCAAACGCGGCAAAGCGCGGACCTGGGAGACCCGGGTCTGATCCAAACGGACCCGTCCCGGTGGACCGAGTTCACATGGGTTTTTGACCCACTGTCATGTCCAAAACCACTGGAAGATCGTCCGTCTGAACCAAAAGGCTGCGGAATCCAAGGGCACCACATCCAGTAACTTGCCTTGCGTTTTTTTCAGCAGCCTGGAAGCCTACGAAAGCAAATGGTGCAACCAATTCTTTTGCTCATATTTTTGGGATGTTCACTTAGGTTCTCTTAGGTTAACGCAGATCAGCATGGGAACGTCTTGGAACATCTGGAAGCTCAAGCTGGTTAGAGCAACCCAGCGGTAAAATTCACCGATGCGCCCATGTTACCAGTCCTATCCCTATGGATGGCGAGTCTAAAGGCCTCCTGCATAGACACCCACCCGTCCACCCACCCACACAGCAGGACAACCACCTCGAGAGCTCCGACTTCATTCTGCTAGGGCAATGACTGATGTAGCGTCACGTCTGAGGGTGTGGTAGCATGTGCGCGGCTGTCGTGGTAACATACATGTTTCTCGCAGCCACACAGTATCCCGGGGATCCATGCCAACCTCCTGACTTACTCTGCATCTGCCTGGCCTCAGGGACGACGTTCTGGCCATCCACTGAGATGTTGGCAGTTCTAGGTGCCCGGAGGGCGCAATGAAGCACCTCAGTCCGTGCCAGGGATGGCGTGCAGAAAAGCAATTGGCACATAGACCCATGGAAAAGGAACCTTCTTGTCTTGGTGTAGGGGAACACTTCCTTCAAGGATTGTCTGTTGCTTTAGCTGGGTTTTCTGGGTGTACATGGCTAAGTAGTCCCGTTCAGTGGCTGGAAAGACCATCCCAGCTAATTTGCATGGTTTACTTTGAGCAACTCCGACACCACAAGTGACCAAAATCCAGTTTGCTATCTGAGTGAGGAGAGATTTCAACATTCATCCCTGCACGGCTGCAAGTCTTGCTTTGAACATCTTCTAGGATATAAGTATGGATATGTCTCAATATGAAAACGGCCAGACAAGGCTTTTCGTTTGAGAAGTGTTCGAAAAAGGACCTCTGTTTTCTTTGAGTCACCTCTATGTCTGTTCAATGAGGTGCCAAAATTTACCAAACTCACGCTGGCGCCAAACAGGCCAAAGGAGGACCATCAGCCGTGTCACGCTGCGTAGACGTCGCACTGAGTGGAGATGACCGGTATGTCGGTTTGATACGCTGACTGCAGCCCAACAGGGTTGGCGTATCAACAACCGCCCAACAACAACTTAGACTAGACCTGAAAACTGAAGGTAACACTGGCTGACCTCCAACCAAGCTCATACTTTGGGTTGCTCCTCCCCACCCGGTACTTTGCGCAGTCGGCACATTGGGTTGCTCGGTACCATGAGGTATCCAACTTACATCAGAATACACCGATCGCTTCATGACGCAGCGCAGATGTCCATCGCTGCTGGATTGCTGGTTGCTCTCAGCCCATCGCTGCTCGATTTTCGGTCTCATTGATCTTTTCGCCTGAAAACCTCGGAGACACTGAAAACCTCGTGACACAGGGAGGGGGACGTCCATCAAACGCTTGGAAGGAGACACATCGACAGTTTGGGAGATGAGTGGATGCTCACAATTCGGGGAAGAAAAGCAACTGGTGACCATCACCCCCCTTCAATAACTAATATATTTTGCCAAGCAAATGTAGTAAGTGACAGCTCCCATCACTCTCAAAGAAGGTTTTTTGGGGGGTATCCTGGACATGTTGACTCCCCTGTCTTGCTTTTAGTCTGTTGTTGCTGTTGTTGTTGTTGTCGTCATTGTCGTCAAGTTTTCACCCGCACCCATCTATCCAAGACGAGGAAACTGGAATGCTTCTTGGGTCTACATTCAGAGAAGCACACATTGCAGACTCAAAGAGCAACCTGCAACTGAGGACTCGGGCATCTTCTGTTTCTTCTGCTCCACGCCGGCCTCTCCACCGCGCGTTTGGCCACATGACTTCTCCGTTTGGCCACCCAAACAGTGGAACTTTTCGAGAAGGACATCTCTCCTTTGGCCCAAAGACAAAAGGGATTCGTCTCCCTGGTTTTTCCAAGTGTTCGGTCACTTGATCCCTGGTTTGAGATCACAAACAGGCCTCTAAAAAAGGTAACCTGGGGACTCCAAAAAGGGTCACTTTTGAAAAACATGGTCCACATCAGTTGATAAGGACTATATACATACACGTGTGTTGCGTTCGACCTGCGTTCACTGTTGGCAAAAGGAATGGCCAACATGAATTGGTTGGACCACATAGTTCCATCTTGGATGGCAAGATCCAGGGCTATTGAGCAGGGGCACATCTAAGCGACCCAATTTTTGTGCTTAGATTCCTTAAAGGGTGGCAGCTTGTGTGCAGACTTAACACAGACAATTTCCATGGTGAGTGACTAGGGCATGACGCCATTTCCATGGCAAAAAGTGCCAAACGGCTTGAGGTGCTGCCGTAGCTTTGGCCATGTTTGTTCTTTTCGGATCTTGTTGGCCACTCAAACACGCAGGGCGGCTGCAGGCGTCTACCAAAGCTATGAGGTCCTAGTTGTGTGTTGTCCAAACATCTCGGGCTATGTCGGAGTATGATTAATTATCTAGGTTGACTCCCAAGCAGCAAGGGTAACAAAGCACTTTTGGCTGTTTGACTTGGCAGGATCATGTATGTAGACTCAAGGGTCTTCATAAACGATTCATAACCTCCCTCGATTGCAACGACCACTTCGACGTGTTTCTCTCTTGAATGACTCGAGGGTCGTCTTCCAATCCCTCGGACTGGTCCGTATTTTCCCTCCACGTCCCGCGGTCGCACGGTTCGCACGACCCGGAGAGAAACCGCCTTCTCGGCGAGCTCGAAGAGCTTTTTCCTGGCACAGCCGGTGCCCGAACTGCACAGCTGCTCTCTATGAAGGCAGGTAGATGTGGGGTGCCCGGTCATGGTGGGTTTTAGGACCTGAAGGCTCGGACCACTTGGGAAAGAAAGACATCCATCATCATCCCAACTTTGAGAGGAAGGAAAGGGTCGACTCTTTGAGAATGAACCATCTATCAGGAGATTTGAGAATGATTTTGCCAGCAAAGTGCTGAAAGCAGCTGCTTGAAAGAGGCAGGCACGGCAGATCAGAGTCCTCGTCCTTTCAAAGGAATAACTTCGATCACTAGAACTCAGAACTCGTTCACTCGGACATTCTCGGACCACATCTGTTTTTGAAGATCCGAAACAGGCACAAAAGGGCATCGTTTGGCATCCACATGGCAGGTTGCTGGGCACTCCCACATGGTCTCGACGTCAACCTTTTGTCGACAATAGTCCAAGACCTGAGCAGGATCAAAACATATCAAAACGATCCCAGAACAATCACAAATCCCTTGGCGTCTTCCCTTCCAGCGGCAACTTGAGAGAACAACATCCACCTTCCAGAGGCGACCTGGAAAAGTACACCCGAAGTACCTGAAGGTTTGAGGTTATGTATTTTCCCTATCCTAGGGTGAAGTTGGGCGGGGCTACCATGTTTAGCAACACCCACAAGCTGTGCGTCACAACCTGCCTGAACATGAACAAAGAAGTCTTCAGCTTGTGAAATCTACGAGGTTTCAACGGGCTTAGCGTTTGATACTTTAGCGCATTTGTTGCATGTAAAGCAATGCGCCCCCCAAAATCTTCCAACCGAATCGGTTCTGTCCAACTTTTTGTCTTCAAGCCATCCTGAGCCGCTGGCCATCTGGCCACTGGTGACGAACATCTCGTCGTTTCGCGCCTGGTATCGCGCCTTTTTCTTGCACTTTGGTTCAACAATAAGTCATCTGCCGAACCGACGGGTTGTGGTCTGTCAGTCTATTGCTTTTGTGCCCGAAGTGTTTGGGTAGGAACTGAGAGAGACCTTTGAACGAGGTCCCACCTGCTTTTCAAAAGACAGGTGCGGCCTCTTCACATCTATCCAGGCATCTCTTGAGACTTTCACTCGCTTAGGGCTCTAAGGGGCCTCGCTTAGTTTGAAACCTCTCCCTCAGGTAGGGGATCAATCAAAGTGAGGGACTTGTGCTTGACGAACCGATCGGCCTCGCTTGGGGCGACTGAGAAAAGCGGAAGGAACATCACGGTGAGTTGGCCAACGAAGGTGAGACGACGGACCGACGGGTCTGTCTCCCCGTGTTTTCCAACGCCGGTCAGTCACTCCATGTCACCCCACGTCAAGCAGCGTCGATGAGTGAAGCAGTCACCCCATGTCACCCAGCCCGGTCTCCGGTTGAAGTCTCCGCCTGGTCTTGCATCAAGGTCCGCAAGTGGGTGGATCCCATCTTGGTCACCTGACCTTGTCCCAGCACGGTGTGGGCGGAACGAGGTCAGAACGAAGAAAAGAACCGGCGGCACACGACACACGACGCGTGGCGTGCCAACGGTCCCGAGACCCAGGCGAAGCAAAAACAACATGAGGTCATATTCATGGAATGTCATTCTGCTGGTTTGCACAGGATAAATTAAGCTACAGGATGCTTGCGGCTTGATCACCATGAAAAACCAATGCTATCATTGGGCCATCGGCCATCACAGTTTATTTCCTGCAAACGTGTCTTACTCGATGGCCTGGACGCCGTGCAACCAAGAGGGCAATACAATTAAAGTATATGGGCATAATGCCCTTTGTTCCTAGTAGCAAAGTATATGGACATATATGGACATATGCAAGGCATATCACATCATGCATAAGTGGTCCGCCGGGGCCTCTTCAAACTCTCGCACTGCCATGGCTTTGGGGGTCTTTGGGGTCTTTTGACACATGGACATGGCGCTTCGGCCAGTTGCAACGTGTGGTGCCGGCTTTGCGCAGCCAAGGTATCAATTCCACTGGTCCGGGCTGGCCAGGGGCAGAGGGCTGGCCCTCCGGTCCGGTGACGCCCAAAGGCGTTTTCGCGCTTTCTTCGGAGATCGAATGTTATTGGATGGTATCGGGAAAGGACAGTTGGAGGAAGCCAGTGCGAAGATCCTCCCTACACCCACCACTATAGCCACCACTATATGCATATCGTGGCGTTTCTCGCTGGTTCTTGATCTCCTTTCTGCCCAGGTTGCCCCAACCTTTCAGATCGTTCCAGAGGGCAGCCGCCATGACCTCACCAGGTGGAGGGCAGCCACGAACCGAGAGGGGGCCCCTGACGAAGCACTCGGATAGACCCCTGGTACTTCTGAAGCAAACCGAAGCAACTTCCAAGATAGGAATGAAGAGAAGTTTCTGAGAGAGAGAGAGAGAGAGGCAGTGACAGGTAAGAGAGGGGGATGACGCCAATCCTTTCTTCTTGACTCCATTTCAAAGGTCAATTGGAAAGACAAACAAACAGTCAATTCTCTATTATGTGATTGGATTTCAATCAGTAGGTTTATATTCAGTAGTTTTATTGTCAGTAGTTTTATGTAATTGTCGCAATAATATCATTGAATGCCAATAGACGGGGACACGTTGGACGATTTCTTAAGAATGTCAAACCCTATCATTCATGTCCTTGAATCTACTATTTTCTGGCGATAGAAACATCCAAACAATGTAATATTATCTTATATTAACTTTAACCCCCAAAAGCCCATTATTGCTTCTCGCTTCTTTCTATACTTATTGATTCTTTTTGGAAAAACAAGTCATTGAGAGACTCCTTCATACTTCATCAAACTCATTAACATCGTTAGTGTTTTCAATGAACATAGTAGTATTTTTTGTGGTCAAACGTGACCTATTGTTGCTTTTTTTCGTTCTTATTTGCATTCGTGACCACATAAATCCATCCAAACACGGGGAACTTATGAATCCTTTGCATCTTTGCCATGCAAGCGACATCTTCATTTGAGACGAGGTCACGTCTGGCAGGTTCTGGATATCCAAGTTCTCTGAATCTATATGCACAGTATATGTTCATAATCTATCTATCTATCTTTCTTTCTTTCTTTCGTGCTTATCATTATCTGTTCTGGAGATACTTGTTCCTTCGTCAGGAAGGGACACCTTTCTCTCAGCTCACTGTAAGACCTCCACAAATTCACACTTGTTGGCACCGAGCCACCCAGCTCTCCAACCCCAGGTTCACCTGCCTCGTAGCGATCTCGATGTTTCCTTCTGCTCGTAGCGTGCTCGTGCCGAGCGGTTGAGCCAAAGACACCGATTCCGGCTGGGCATGACATGCACATGACACCTCGACCTTCAGATCCTCGAAAGACACGGAACAAAACACGGTGCCACCACGGAGTTTAAAGGCATGTCTTGACTTGTCAAGGGGTTGGGGAACTCCCTGTAGCTCCGAACAGATCCCGGATGCTCCACCCCCGGCGACCCTCAGTCGCTCGCTCTTCGGTTCATCGTACCAGCTAGTTAGGTCAAGGAGCTAGCTGGTACGAGCTCTCTGCACTACCTTCCAAACCACTTCGCCGTGGCGGAAGGAGAAATGCAGCGCCGCGGCTGCGCGCCGCGCCGCGGCGGCCCCTGGAGGCCCACATCGCCTTACGCAGCTACAGCATGATGTCTTTGGATGTCTTTGGTATTCTGGGTTTGAAAGTAGTGTCGGGGTACTCAATCTTGCAGTCTAGGACAACACAACGATGTCCAGTAAAGGAATTTAAAGGAACTCCTTGTAACTCATCCAACTCTGGAGCCCAAGAACTACCAAACTACAAGAACTAGGACAGGTAGCTCTTGGGCTCCTCCAGGTAGTTCTTGGGCTCATCCAGCTCATTGAAAGGAGCCCAAGAGCTACCTGTCCACCCCTTCCCGGTCTTTTGCTCAACGTCCGAATCTGCACGCCCTGAGAGTGCACGTGACGTGGCACGGTGCTTCCGCGTCGCCAGGGCCATCGCAGCCTGTGGGGCCCTGAAGGAATGAGCACGAATGAGCCATGGACGCCCCAAGAATTCCGGCGTCTGAAGACAGGAATTCCATCTAGCCTCTGGTGATCTTCTTCTCATCTAGAATCCAGACCACTAGAATCGTCTAGAAGCAACAACCTTCTTTAGAAGCAAGTCCCTCTGTTCATCAACCTCTCAGAGATCTTCACATCAACACCTTTGACCCCCTCTAACCGCCTCTATGACTCGCTGGCCACGGCCTTTCACCAGTGACGCCCCCTAGACGAGGCGTTTTCGGCGGCCCGAGCGGCGATTTCTGCACCCTCCTGACGCTACGAAGGAGCCAGGCTTTGAAGCCATTGGCCGGTGAGCTGGTGGAACGACACCAAACACAAACGCAAAACACCGAGGACGTGGAAAAGCCGCGTAGCGGCTTAAGAAGTGTCGCCGCGGCATGCCGTGGCTGTTAAGAACAGAAAACAGCAGTGGCTGCTTGTGGATGCACCATGTTTCATGTGCGAATCTTTTGCGGGTCTTGTACTACTGCAAGCATTCCGAGAATATCTGTGCCGTGCCGCTACATTTTGAGACCTCCAGATCGCCACACTCCAACATCCACGCTGAGTGTTCAAGTTCAAGCACCGCTAAGCAGTGATCCGCCACTAATATTCTTGTCTCTTTTTACTTGCTCTTTCAGTGCCGTGTTTGCTTTCTCTGGAACCTGATCAAGCCATTTCGAGTCCATTGTGGCACACTTCAACACCTCAGACCTTTCACAGCATCAATCAGGAGCCCTCGACCTTGATCCACATGTTGCCATCCACTGATCCGTTTCGTGTTGATTTTCACGTTAAGCACCAGTGATTCCCCGCCCTGCCGACTCTGTGCAGCTGTTCTCACCTGGAAACCCGGACGTGTATACGTAGGATCATGGGGTGCCATTGGACCAGAAAGTTGTTCATCACAGGCAGTTCAGTTGGTGCCACTGTGCCAGCAGCTCACCTGTTGAGGTAGAATTTTAAAATTCAGCTTATTCTGGCACTTTGCCAGAATCGCGCCACGCTTGCTTGGCCTGATCCACGTCAACCACAGGGAGAAGTTCTTGGCTTACACTTTCTGAGGAGGATGTTCTTAGGATCGAATTTTCGAGAGCCGTTGAACACATAGAACGTTTGGCCACATTGGAGCCGCTTGGCCACACTGTCAGTCCTTTTTGAGTTCTGTTTATACTTGTCACGTGTCTTTTGACATTTGCCATGAAACTCTTTGGAGTGTTCGACCACCTCGAGCCAGTTTGCTTCGAGCCCCTGCGAAAACATGATCGTTGGCACCTGGCAGTCATTGCATGTCAGCGCTACCATGTGGCAATACAATAACCCCCGCTCTATTTCCAAAAGAATAAGGACCCAGAAATCCCTTGGTCAAAGTGTAAACACCTGAATTCCCAATATGAATTCACCCATGATCTATGACGATCTGCTTCATTTTCAGGATGTTCATCGCTCTTTGTCATCCCCATCAATCATCACTCCCATGTTTCTTCGTCGTCGGCGGCCTCGTGCCAGGACCGGATCTGCATCGATCACTTCTCAGTGGCGCCCGGCTCAGGGATTGGTTCTTTCGGGGCCTCGGCCACCTGGGCCTTGGAGGCCTCCGGCTCCTTCTCAGCCTGAGATGGAATGAGATGGAATGAGATGGAACGATAGGCGTCCACGAAGAACATGAAACGAAAACTTTCTTCAATACCTCATGCGTTTCTGGACACAAACTGCAAACTTGGTCTGGACTCATCCTTGATGTGGGAGAGCCCTCATTGAGGAATACTTTTTCATCAGCTACGATCAAGCTACTGCAAAACATTCTTTGAAAGCATTCTCCGTTGCAGCATCTCGCCAAACATCTCGTAAGACGAGTGTCTGCTTCTGCTTTCACAGTCCCGCAAGTTTCTCGTGGTGCATGCAAATTTGTTGCAGCTCCAGGACTGACGCCTTGAAAAGGAGTTGAAACAAAACAATGTTGCTTTAGACGAGCTTTCACAGAATAAATCGCCCGCACCTGGACCTGCAATGCTACTCTTGAAACAAATGACCCGAGGAAGTCAATGCCAGAGTGGACTCAATGATACTCAGTGCCTTGACGACCATCCAACATCCATCATTCTGTGAGATGGTCTCAAACTCTGTGAGTGGCATGTTGCTCTTACATTTGGTGTCATCAAAGAAGCCTGGCAGACTTGGGTTTCGTGGTGCCGAGGTAAAGCAAGAAAGAAAATGAAGTGCTTGGAAGACTTTGCTCCAAACACAAAGGCCGCTCTCTGGTCATCTCTACTCACTGCTACTCAATGGCCAAGCTGTGCGAAATGTCTCTTACATCACCAAAGTGAGGGCGAGAACCAAGCCGCAAGCGGTGGCATGCACTGCAGCATCCTCTTCCTCGGTGGTGCCATCATCCATGGAGGTGGTCTCAGATTCATCGGTGGTCGACATATCGCCCGAGGTGGTGGTGGTCATGCTGGTGGTGCTGTTGGCGCTGGCGATGCTGAAGCCCGAGAGTTTGCGCACACCAGCATTGCGGAGCCAGTTCATGGGGTTGCTGATGCCGTCCAACAGCTCTTCCTTGCTGCCAACCATAGGTCCAGCATACTGAGCGGTCTCAGTCTCACCAAGATTGAGTGCGGCCACCTCATCATCCAGCCTGCGAACCATCATGTTGCCTGCCTTCCCATCCAAGCTGACGCCACACAAGGGGGTAGGAGATGATGGGCTTCCCTTGTAGACGGTGAGGGCCAATGGAGCTGCGAAGGACCAGCCGTTTTCGGTCTGGAAGTCCCACTTCCTCAACACGGTTCCCTTGACAGCATCTTTCACGTGGTCCTTGGCCCGGGCCAGCTCGTTGGATTGAAAGTCCTTGTCCTTGAAATTCCCATCGGTCAAAGAGATTTGCTCCCCATCTGCATCATCCATCAAAAGGATGGCAAAATCATCCTTCTCTCCATAGATGCCAACGAAAGCACAATCCCCTGGTGCCAAAGACAAGGAAATGCCGAACTGTGTCAGGAGCGCGATGGACTTCAGCAAGAACGCCATTCCGCTGGTGATGGGCCAGTAGCTACAGTCTGCAAGAGGTCGCCCCGATCCTTGAGTTGCTTCTGCAGCTGCAGCACCTCTCAATCTGCAGTTCTGGCTAAAAGGACGCACCTAGAAGGTAAACTCTCGCCACCGCCTCTCCCCAGATGCTCCCGCAGAACAAAACAAACTAGACGACGGGTGGCCCGAGAGCGAGACATGTGATTGTCCAGCACTGTCGAAAGGATATATAGAAAGAGAGAAAGAAAGGGTGGATGTGAAGGAGTGACAGTGTGGATGTGCAGGTGCGACACAGATGTGTAGATGTATGGAGGTGGAGAGGTAGATCTGTGGATGCGAGCGTGCGAAGATGTAAATGGACAGAGGCGAGAGAAAAGATATGTCTTAGGTTCGTAAGAAGCCAGTCTCACTTCAATCGGCTCAAAACAAGTCAGTCCCATTTCCAAAAAACGGAGTAAAACGTAAGCAGGTCGAAGCGCACACAAAATGGATTTGTGTGCGCTTCATCCTGGTCCCAAAAACAAGCGGCGAGCAGATATCCTGCGAGCAGAGGCTCAAAGCAAGTCAGTCTCACTTCAAGTATCAGACAAACAGAAAGTACGCTGTAAGTGCGCTTCAAGTCATCAGTTCCACTCTCGCGGACAGGCCCTTCAAACAATGGAGCAGCAGCGGTAATGACCTGCGATGATGTGTGGTCGCGAAGCTGGAGCCAAGCGTTGCATTGTTGCATCGAGTTTCACATCCAGTGACAGTACAGCGCAAGCCAGATGAAGCGCCCGTACAGTACATTTATGTGCGCTTCATCCTGGTCCCAAAAGCATGATTTCCAAAATAGTGATTTTGTAACGAATCTGGGTGCCTCTCTGTCAGATTTGCTGCAGTCTCCTCCTCGGCCTCAAGTACGGTGCCTTCTTACTATCAAGGTGAACACAATATGAAAGGCAAAACCTCGGGAGCAACATACTCTGTAGGCATATCTGTTGCAGTCATCACTACCTCTCGCTGTTCCCGGTACTCCAGCTGTTCCACAGCTCGACTCCCCAGCAGCTTCTTCAAGCTAATAGTCAGTTTATGACCACCTGGCACCAAGTTCGTAAGAAGTCAGCGTCACTTCAAGTATCCAACAAAAGAGCTTAAAACGTAAGGAGGACGAAGCGCACACAAAACGCTTATGTGTGCTTCCAGCTCCACAGCTTGCTCCGCGTACTACAGTTGTAGTACAAAGTCGCCAGTTCTCATCTTCCAGCTCCCCAGATACTCCGTGTACTTACGTTGTACTAGACAGTCGCCAGTTCTCAGCTTCCAGCTCCACAGCTTGCTCCGCGTACTACAGTGGTACTACAAAGCCGCAACTCCTGCATTTCGTGCACTCGACACGCACGATCTCCGCAGAGGTGTCCCGGACCAGGTCCAATCGCACTCTCGCCTGCATTTCGCGCACTCGACACGCACGATCTCCGCAGAGGGTTGCGCCGGACAGACGCAAATCGCACTCTCGCCTGCACTGTGCGCACTCGACACGCACGATCTCCGCAGAGGGTTGCGCCGGACAGACACAAATCGCACTCTCGCCTGCATTTCGCGCACTCGA
>CAXAMN010025717.1:354702-366878 GCA_963970005.1 Durusdinium trenchii
GGGGGGGTCTTCGACCTGAAAAATCAGGGGTTAGGATTTGCACCCGGTCGAAAGAAACCTTGCTATCGCAAGAGTAACTCCAGCTAGCTTCGCTAGCTTTCGTGATAATATGGAAGTTTTATTAATCAAGAGTCAGGTTACACTATCATATCATTCTTCTTGTGGTTTGTAGGACCAATTCACCGCTGGCGTCGGTCTCACCCCCAAAACACCGGGGCTTCACCCGCTTCACCCGGTGAAGCTTGGCTCCTTTGTCATTTGGCGGCAGTCCGCTCCGAAGCCTGAGCATCTTCAGAACGGAGAAGGGATAGATGGAGCATTGATCATCTATCCCATGAGAATGCTGATCCATCGATAGCTTCCATCGATAGCTTCCATCCATCCAATCATTCTATTTATCCATGATAAACAATCATTTATCCCATGAACACCTATCTATCTATTTATCTATCTATAATACTGGTGCGCGGTTCCAACCGTGGCCTTCGAAAGGTTTTTTTTTTGAGAGTTCTGACTTGATTTCTCCTCCTTAACTATACAACTCAAAACACCCACACCCACACCCACCCACACACTTTAGTCCGCATACTTTTTGCAAGACGTGACTTGACTTGTGCCGCAACGAACAAATAGATGCGTACCTACATGTACCTACAAACTCCCAGACTCCCAACCCACAAGAAGACACGTCACTGCGACACAACAAGTCACGTCAGGTGAGTGATCGCCTGCGGATCTCGTCTTCCATCCGCTGGATCCTCTGCTCCTCACGCCTCTTTTCTTCGTTGGCCTTCCTGGCGTTTTTTTTCCGCGGGCCAATGGGCCACACACGCCCGATGTGAGTCCGTGGTGAAAAGGGGGGACAAGAACAGAACAGCGGCATATAATTACATAAGAGGTGGAAGATCTACCATGATCTACCGAAATCGCAGTTCCAGTGGACGATCGCAGTTGGCTGACATTCATCTCATTTCACATACTGCGATTATGAGCCACAAGTGCTGTACACAGGCCCTCAAGTAGAGAACAAGCCAGCTTCCTCTACATCTCCAAAGGTGATGCACTTCACTACTCATTTCAGAAAACTGACAAAAGCATACAAACGCCTCAAGATTTCGCCCCAAAAGCGTCCCGAATCCTCCAAAACCATTCTCACCAAATCCCCACCTTCGACCCCCTACCTTGAGACCACACCAGCCTCCCTGGTGACACATGTGACACCCCTTGGGGCTTCCGGCTGGAGTTCCTCCCGCAGTGCGGACATTTCCTGCCAGCGGTCGCCGAACTGGTGCATTCCAAGTTTCCCCCAAAAGTGTAGCAGAAACATAGGTAGGCCGGACTCTTGATAGATGGACTCTTGATGGGCATGGGTAGATGGACTCTTGATAGTGTAACTAAACATAGGCATAGGTAGATGGACTCTAATAGATTTCTCTTGATGGGAGGCCCAGCCTCAGAAGCCTCAAGTGATGTGAGAAGCATCTGAAACAATTCCCTCGTGCCTTGTGATGCGCCTCGAGCTTGGTCAGGGAGTCCGTCACCTGAAGCCGGCGAAGTTCCTGGTGCCCCTCTTCCTGTATGATTTGACCTCAAAGAGATCTACAATTTTGCGCGGGCGGGATCGCATTGTAACAAGTACATACAGTAAGTAATTCTACGGCAACCAAAACAAGGCCATAAGACTCATAAGACCACAGCGACATGCTGCGCCATGCTGCGCCTCCTCACGTGCTTTCATGGCGTGTTCCTGCAGCGAAAGGCTCAAGGCTCAGGGACCCAAAAAAGCTTCTCACATGACATTTCGTCAAGTACTAAGCAGTTGTGCAGGGTGGTGCAACCTTTCTTCTTGAAACCTCAAGGATTTCCAGTACGAGTAGTGTCTCTCTTATCCTGCCAGGCAGCCCCACAACCGCCAGCGAACATGGACGTTTGACCGCACGAAGTCAACTGACAACTGGCATACAAACCTCAAAATGCAGCAAATTCTACCTCCCCAAACAAACATGGACCCAGCGATTGTTTTTTTGGGGTGTTCCCTGAGGTTCCAGGGGATCTCAACCAGATCTGTTGGGAACGTTGGGAAGAAGGCTCCTTCGAAGGCAATGATGATTCGACGATCCATCACTGATCCCATCCAATTCACCCGGCCTGGTGCCGCTTGGCTGCCTCGGCGTGCTGGTCCCTTTCCCTCTCCAACGCTTCCGCCCGCTGCTTGTGGCGCTCCAACTCCAACTTCATCTCCGTATGCCTCACCAAAAGCCCCACCGAAGGGTGCGGTGTCATGAAAGACCACCGCGGGATCTCACCACGTAGCGTCTGTGCATTTTCTGTTTGAAGTTTCGTCAGGGAGGGAGGGATGCCTTAACCTCAAGTGATCAGTATCTTGGCCTTGTAGGCCTCCTCTTTCAGGAACCCAAACGCTTTTCGCCACAAAAGCTTCGTTTGTTGAGGCTCTGACCTGTCTGAGAGCGAAGATGCCCGGTCAGCTTCTTCCTACCGTCCAAAAGCGCGAGGATTTGGCAATCACAGCTCTTGATCTACAGGCACTTGCACCATTCAGACATAGCATGAACAACATCTTTTCCTTCAGAATGACTCATATTGAATATTGATTCATCTCTTTGACCGTGTGCTCACCGGCACCTTCTTGGGACCACCGGCATGTTCACCGAAGAAACGGCTCGGCTCACCTCGTGTTCACCCCGTGTCCCAAGAAAGCACATGACCTCCCTGGCGCTGGACCGGTCCGACCGCGGTCCCGGTCGAGCGGCTCGGATCTCGGGTCCTGTGCTCGCAAGACGCTGGACCGGTGTCGGCTTTCCAGCTCGTCCACCTTCATCCTCGGATGGACTCAGATGGACCTCTGGTGGAAGTGAGTTGAGTTATGTTGATTCCAGGTGTTTGTTGAGGCTTTTTCATAATTAGTTGAACCACATAGACTTGTGAAAGGGTGATTGGGACATCTGTCTGCTTGTCTCTGTGTTCCTTCTCTGCTTTCTTTCCCGAGCCCTTTGCTGAAGCTCGGTGTGGTTCAGCTGATACTCGCGATGCTTGTCCTTGCAGAACATTGAACTACCAGGCCACTCAAGGACAAGCGCTCTGTGGTAGCCTATCAGCACCTATACATCAGTCTATATATTTTAGCATTGAACATGAGAATGGTGTGACACCTTGTGACCACAAGGAGGGTCGATTTCGATCCTTCGGTCGTCCATCGAAGCATTCACGGACTTGTTCCACCTAGTGTCTGCAACTGTTGGGGTCTGCTGGCGGCATCCGAAATCCTTGCGATCCACCTGGCCATGGAGGGACCGAAACCGCGAGCCTTCGCTTCGTCCAAGGCTTTCTGTTGCTCTGCCTGCTTCTCCAGCAATTCCACCTTGGCGTTCCAAGTACGCGCGGTGGTTGTGCGCGTGACCAAAACACGCACTTCGTGTTCTGCGACCAGCGGCGATTGACTAAAGCAAGCTCGGAAGCTTTTGAACTTTTGAATAGGGTGTTGAACCCTCACCCATACCTCTTTTTTGTGCAAAGATCTTTCCACACATGGACTTCAAGGGTACAACAGTGCCAAAGGCTCAACATCTGGCAATGGGAGCCATCTACCACATGCATGAAAGAAACCCTCCAAAGGATCAGAACGGTCTGCAACAGGATGCTGACCTCACTTTGGACATTGTTTTCAAACAGCCCCTTTTGATGTAAACTAAGTCTGGCACGATCCTCTTCTGTGACTTCAATTCGGCCTGGCAGGAGCGCCTTCTTTTTGCGCAAGATGCTGTGCAAGCTGCTGACATGAGCTGAACAAGGGATGTTGGCCCGGCTGAACGAACATCTGCGGCAGAAACATGTCTGCAGAAGTGTATGCTGCTGGTGTGATTACCGTATATATGTTAACTTATATGTTAATATATATATATAACATATGACATATATCATATACCATATAATAGTCCATATAATAGGTGCATGTTCGAATAATGCAACTCTACATCATGTATTTACACCCCAACAAACACATGGAAGAGATTGGACAAGGACTATGGCTCTTTGGAAATCAAACGCACTTTTCTTCGGACAAGAGTGGAATCATTGCTGTTGGTTATATAGTGTTTTCTCCGGTTTATCTACGATCGATCCTGATGAAGGATCTGGATTGGACTGGTGACTCAAGTCATCAATGTATTGGAACCTCCACGTCGCCCATGAAAATCCAATGCATCCTGAACGTCATGAGAAAACCGGATAACTTATGATATCTCTTGGTCCTCAAGTGTACCAGGTGTCTATGCCGTGTTCCAGTCTGTACCCCGCATCAACTCGACTGGCCTCCTCATGTTGACGTCGCATCTTGCCCAGCTGTTCTTCCAAGGCCTTTTGGACAGAAAAGGTACCAGCAGGTCCTGTTGAACTGTGGTTGTAGGTAGCTCACAAAATTGGAGGAACCTCCAAGAAATCCTTCACCATAAGTTCACAAGTGATTTTCCGCCGCCACAATACCTCACGACCGGTACTTGGAAAGAAACATGAAACACATCTAATGTGTCACCTCAAAACTCCTTTGCAGCAAGTTCTTGCACCCGGTCAATTGCTGGTCTGGTTGTGGGATGCACATAATGAAGAGACTGCACATGGGGTGCGTTGCCAGGTGACAGCCCTCGTAGCCCACAGAGTCAAGAGTAACCCAAACTAACATAGCAACCGTGAAGTACAAGCACCTCATCACTCATGATCATCACCCATGCCAATAGCCATCCATAGCCTATACACATACCCATCCACCTACTTAGGAAGTCACCTCTGAACCTTTCGGCTTTCTTCCTTCAACTCCCCCAACACTTGTGCAAGTGGAAGCAGATTGCTGTGGGATCTGGACTGATGGAGGGCATCTCTACATGGGAAACTTCACCAATCTCTACAGATTTTCCACTTTGAGGGATCGATCTCTGACTAGGCTGGCCAGAGATCAGGCTCCATAAGGTCAGCGAATCCGCAGCAAAGTGGATGAGCATACAGCATGGTGGCAACCACTAGGCAACCCTGATCTTTTGTGAGAGCAATCACCCCCATCCCTTCTCCCTTCTCCCTTCTCCCTTTTCCCACGCCCGAAAACACTCCCGCCCCCTCAAAAAAAACAGCTAGACATCCTGTCACATCTCCATGACTCCATGACCTTCCCCCCCCAACCCCCCTACGGCTCGCGTGTCGCACCCGCGTGAACCCACGCGGGGCGCGCGGAGGCCTTGCGCTCCGAGTCCGTGATGCCGCCACCGCGCTCCACGGCGGAGATGGAGGGTTCGAAGTCCTGCAAGCGGCCGTGCTTTTGGGGCCGTGCAAGTGAGAAGCAGGTGCGGGGTGCGGGGGTGCGGGGTGCAGCAGCTGGAGCAGCTGGAGCAGCTGGTGATGAGCACTTTTGTGGGGCGTTTTTTGGCCGTTTGCTGGTTTTGCCGGGTGTTCCAGCTATGTTGACATGGTGTCATCCTACCAGATCCTACCTCTTTCAATCTTTTTCATGCCACAACCCAACACCTCAACAAAACAAATCATTTTGCATCTGCATAGGTGTTGATCCCACTGACCTGCGGCAAATCTCTTCTCCAGGTCTCTTTTTGCCTCGTGCATTTGCCATGTCTACCAATTGGTTTGTCTTTGAAGTCTCTGCTCCGGCGAGCGGAGTCCTCTGGTGGCCACATCCTTTTCGAGCCAAAAAGGATTCAAGGAAAAGAGTGGTATGCTGAGGTGTTCAGTTGGTCCCAATCAACAAGAATTTGAACACCATCAAATCAGCAAATGAAATCGGAATCATTTCAGGGATACTGCGCAACGCCCCCGAGGAAAGGAAGAGACACACAAGGTCCCAACAAAAACTCGCCTTTTGTGTTTTTTTGTTCTCACACTGGCTTCTGGATGTGGCAACCATTGCAACCCATGCAAACCGATGCACACTCCACGAGTTGCGGCAGCAATTTGAGTGATGGAGACATTTCAAGACCTGCAATACTACATGCAATGCAAAGACCTATAAAAATTATTGTCAATTTGTTGCTGCATTCTCAGGATACAGCAAAAAGAAGGCGACTCAAAGAAAACTCTGAGGCGTCTCCGAGTTCAAACTCATCGGGGTTGGGTTTTGAGGGACGAATTGAGACATTTTGCTGGTTTTCCAGTACTCCCTGACAAGTCTTTGCCCAAATCACCTGTTGCTAATCACCGTCAAGACCTCTGACTCGCTGGATGAGATCACCGAATCGCCGCGTATATTTTCAGAAAGCCCACCAGGGTGATAGGAGGCCAAGGCTTTATAGATTGGATTGTCCCAACATAGATAGAGAAGCAAACCCTTCCAAACATGTATCGGACATGAAACGATCAAACTTGGGGATTCTTGGGATCTCTATTAATATACAGTGGAGGGTCTTTGAGTCTTTAGGGACTTGATTTCGTCTCAATCCTGGGTGCAAACCTTCCGACAGCTTGTGGAGACAAGGGGTGCCCTTGGGCAGGAGGCCACATGTAGCTTCCAAAAGCCACATGGCTGATGGGAGAGAAGTTCCCCGCTACCCAACAGTCATGGAAGTTGATCACATGGCCCCTTAACACACCACTTCCTCTTACATTCAGGAGCAGGAGGTATTCTGCTTCCATGTTTGTGGGAGGGAATGTTGTTTCCGGCAAATTTGATCATCCGGCGACTGGTTTCTGATGATCGATGGTTCTGGCCATACACAAGCACTGTAGCATGGCTGTGGGGTTGCTGTTTCCTGTCTTCCACATGCAAGAAACCGCTCAACATATCACAACATATTTTTATTCCTGCAACAAAATGGTTGTTTGATATTGCTTGGGGTTGGGTGACCCATCACACCCTGGAAAAAACAACAAACACCTTCAATTTGAAATCAATTCGGAGAATGTGGTGTTTGAGATGTCCACCCTTCCACCACCAACGCAAAGAGATTGGCAACAAATGTATATCCAATTATTTAAATAACTAACTAACCAAATAAATAAACATTTATGTATATAGTATTATATATATATGATTATGGGTGTTTGTGAATAGGGAGACCTCCCAAAGACCCCCTGGAAGAAGGGAAATAGACCAAAACCAATTGGTTAGGGGTCTCTCTGTTAAAAATAGAACCCCATATGATACTCCATAACTTTAAAGAAACCGCCCATCATTGCACGGGGCTTTCTTATCTTTCTTGAAGATTCACTGCATCAACCGGACTGCTGGTCCACATCTTCAGGAGTCCCGACCCGAACGAAAGACGTCTCGGGGGTGCCGAGACTTGCCTCTCGGCATCGCGGTGGAAGTCTTTGTTCCACCATCTTCCGCCCGCAGAGGCTGTGCCGAACAGAAAGATTACCGCGGCAGTGGATTTGGGCGAAAAACAGGTCCCGAGCAAGGCGGAACATGCACATCTTTATGGCAACGTAGCTGGCATCTGATTGTTTGGCTCAAAAAACATTGGATGCTTTGGTTGAAGTTAGATGGGCTTACCTTTACCTGAGCTAGAAAGAAGGCATCAAGGTATCATCAACATCTCTACTGAGCACATTCTAATGACACATGTCACGATGAGGAGCAATGGTATACCACGGACACCGCACACTAGCTGCCAGCCATCAACACCCTCTAGATCTCCTTTTCAATCCCTTATATATATATATATCTGTGAATGCATGCTCCCTGTTGACCCTGCTGTCCCCACCGCCATCTAGGCACAAGGGTTCTTTGAAGGTAAAAGATAGCGTGACTTTGCGTGTTTTACATCGGTAGCGTTGAGCCTGTTCCGTGCTCTGTGAGCACGGCTTGGTGGAGATCGGGGTCTTCGTGGGTGGCTCTGGGGGCTACGCGGTGGGGGCTACGCAGTCGCGATGCCATCGCCAGGCGCCGTGGATGGCGCCGAGGATGGGGAGGAGCAAGGTGGAGATCGAGAAGATGAAACTACTTCTCAAAGAACCTCTGAGCAGTCCTGGGGGCGAAGGGGCTGGTCAGAAGAGGAAATGGAATAGCTTCTATGCCTGGGGTCCTGGACCTAGCGGGGAGGTGGTTCGACTCAGGGGAATGGGCAAGGACCATCTTTTTCGATAGACGGTTAGAGGGTTCAGCTGCACCTGCAGCTCCACAGGTCTCCCAGGGTGACCCTTGGTGGACCGCTTCCGGTGGAGATCCATGCATGGGTGGCGACGACCGTCGGCATGGAGGTGGAGGACAAGACAAAATCCAGGTTCCGGAGTACTCGGGAGAAGATGATCGTGATGGGTTGAAGGCCAAAGGGCACATCCAGAAGGTGGAAGCCTGGAGGAGAGTCACCCGCCTCTCAGGAGGCAAACAAGCTCTCATGTTGTACAACAGCCTGCCAGGCAGCACATGGACGTCTACAGCTGGTGCAGCACAACTTGGACAGCTGCTTGTTCCTCGTCGTCGACAAGGACAACTCATGTGGACGACATCCTGATCACCGCTCCGACACCCATCCGCAAAGCTTTGGAACAAGCCCTGTCAGGGGTATTTCCAATAGATGCTTGGGAAGAAGCATCAAATTATACTGTGGAGTGACCGTGAAGCAAGACAAGCAACAGGTCACCTTGAGCCAGGAGCACTATGTGAACACACGCCTGCAGACGGTGGACATTCCCAAAAAAGCGCTCCTGGAAGACCAAGCTGATGAGGTGGCCAAGATGGACAACCAGTCCACAATTGGGGCATTGTCATGGCTGGCATCACAGACCAGGCCCGACATTCAGGTGCCCGACATTCAGGTGGGAGTTTTGATGGCGCAAAGAAAACAGAAGTCCCCCACCTATGAGGACATCAAGGCAACGAACCACGTGGTCCGGATGGCGCAGAAAGAGAAGAACGAAAAGCTGGTCTATAACAAGTTGGGTAATTGGAACGACCTGGCCATCATCATGTACCACGATGCCGCGTGGGCCAATGTGACCAACGAGTACGACCATGTGGACTACGTCGAGACCAAGGACGCCGGCATCTACTCCCAGTTGGGGTATGTGGTGGTGATAGCTCACCGAGATGCCCTACTTGGAAAGCCCGGTCCAGGGATTGTGGCAGCCTGGAAGTCCCACGCCTGCCAAAGAGTTTGCAGGAGCACCTTTGCTTCTGACGATGGCAGCCCTGGATGGCTGGGAGGCTGGAATCGCCTTTCGCGACCTGCTTCGAGGTTGCTTTCGGGCTGGGTGCCCGGCCGCTGCTGTCCATGACAGACTGCAAGAGTCTGTACGACTCCGTGCACCGCGTTGGTGGCCCGCGCGCTCCATCGGAGAAGCGCCTCCTGGTGGACCTGGCGGCTCTGAGGCAAGTGGTGCAGCAAGAGGTCACTGCTTGGAGCCCGGAAAACAGGGCGACTTTTGGAAGATCCCTGAAATGGATCCCAACGGATCACCAGCTCGCCGATGGCTTGACTAAGATCTTGAACAAGGGCGGTTGGTGGTCCAATTTTGAAATCCCTGAGGGCAGCAGGGTCAACAGTATAGGTAGGGAGTGTGAATACATGCTACCTGTTGACCCTGCTGTCCCCACCGCCATCTAGGCACAAGGGTTCTTTGAAGGTAAACGATAGCGTGACTTTGCGTGTTTTACAATATCTATTTATATGCACATATACAGTTCGATGGATCAATGCCTCCCAACATCTCTCAACCATCAATATTCATCCACTCTCCGACCGCCTCGTCCACTCTTTGTCGCCTCCCCCACCTCCGAGCAAGGCCGAGCGGCTTCACTCATGGGGCTCGCGTCTCCCCTCGCGTCTCCCCTCGCGCTCCCAGGCGCACGGAGGGGCGCACGGGTGACCAGGCACCTGGCGATGAGTGGAACACAACACACGGCCGCCAGTGCGGACGGTGGTGGAACTTGCGGGACTTGGGGGGAACTGGCTGGAACTTGCCGCTCAGTTTTGGGTCAACTGTGATCAACTCAAGTCTGAAGATGACTCGTGGTCCACACTTCCACTCTAGTCAGCCTTACAAAAACATGTGCTCCTTGAGACGATGGAACTCCAAAGGGTTTTTCTTGCTCTGGCTCACTTTATTGGAAGGGAATAATATGGAATAATCCCGGCCTGGAAAGGAGCTTGGTCTTCCTTCTATTGTTTTTGCCGAGTCCACAACACACCCATTAAAGCCAAGTTGCGGGCAGTCTTCTAGACAGGAGTTTTTCTGCGCTAACTGGATGCAGGAATTATGCCATGTGGCCAGCAGGGTTGTCATCCCCATCATCTCAGCTCTTATGGGTCCCATATCATAAAACAACCCATTATATGGTCCCATAATATGGGATAAAACATGCAAAAAGCCCGATCACCAATCCACTGACCACCTCCAATCACAAAACGCCGATCCGTCCCCCACGGTCTCGGTCGTCCGTTCACCTGGTGGTGGATCCTTGAAGTGGGCCGGAAGCTGCCCAGGCTTGTGCCATTGAGCGGTCTTCCCCGCCAGCGGCGAGCCCTCACGAAGGGGCTCCATGGCTTTGGATTTGGGGCCTCAAGAGAGCGCATCCAATCTTCATGGAGAGCTGGGCACGGAGCACCAGGCTCACCCCAATTCAGCTTAGTCAGCATGGTGTGTGATGAGGCTGTAGGACTGGCTGTAGGTCAAAGGTTCGAAGTCCTTGTTAGGTCCTCCAAATCCTCACATCTTCATGCTCCTCAAAGGAACTTGGTCCTTTCCAGCTCCAGTTCAACAAGTTTGTCCTTGAATCGTTACCGACTGCCTGCTGTCGTCCCCAGTCCCCACTCCGAGGTCTTTACTGCTGGAGCGGGCTCGAGCCTGCGGACCAAAGAAGCACGCGTCACACGTCTGGGGAGTTTAGGGAGCATTCACTCCGACCCATCAAGGATCATGGAATCATGGATTTAATTGGCCCTGTGCGACGACCTTCTTCCACAAACTAGATGTTTTCTTCCACGAAGAACAGTATTTTGGTCTTCATTTCCTGCTCACCACTTTCATGCCCAACTCTGCGAAATTGCCAGGTTCCCGTTCGGGTGGGGAACCCAGCAGCCTTCAACGGAACACGCAAAATGAGCACAGGAGTGGAGTTTGCCACGGAGGGGCCTCCAGCAGCAAAAGATCCTTGCGAGAGAGCCGCTTCTTCAACTGGGTGCCCTTAGCCATTAGCATGTGCACTCATGTGCTATGCTATGCTTCGTGAACACAGTACTGGCGCACTCGGTCAACAGAACATAGTGACATAGTCTTCTCGCTTGGAGGAACATCTTCCATACTATCTTCCATATATGTGCATGTGTGATTGCTTTGAAACTGGAGTATCCTTGCCCACTACTTGAGGGCATCCTTGCAGTGCTGCGTGCTGCGTGCGGTGCGTGCGACCTCTAAGGTCCCGTGCTCTGCGTGCCTTCGCCTTGGTGTGAAGCTGGCTCCAGGATTGCTGACTTCTCTGAGACATTTGCGCTGGTAGTGTGCAGCTGAGTTCTGCTACTCATAAAACTCTCGCGCCATCAAGCTTCTCAACACTTTCCTCTTGCATTGATCTGGAAAGCCACAACCTCTTTTTTGGAGAATACCCCAGTAGAGGGCCCTCGGAGTTTCGGTATTTCTTTCTTTCAACAAACCCATCTAATGAAGCAAACACTGCAGCCGGACCAGTTTGGGAAAACCGCTGGAACTCTAGGACCGGACGTGGCACGCCGAACCTGGAACCTGGGATGAACCTGGGACTCGCACCGCTTTCTGCATCCGCCGTAGGACCTGATAGCTTTCAGTTCAGCTAAGGGATGCAGCCAAGATGTTCACCAGATTTGAAGAGGGCCAAGGGATGCTGTGGTTCTTTCGCCTCAAGAAACAAGCTGTCGCGAGTCGCTTGTGTCGAAAAACAATCATGTTTTAGCCTAAGCAGGGCTGAGCAACGAGTCTAACCATGACCCCATGCTGCTAACCTGCCTCTGCTGGCAATGCCATCCTCCCAGGTGCCGTGGTCTCCTCGAGTCGATGGGCAGCAGCTCGGTCGGCTGCGCTCGGTTGGCTGAGCTCAGGTGCACACAGGACCCCCAGGAGTTGGGTGGTTGGACACCCCTTGCCTCACAGCGGGCTAAGGGGCTAGACACCCCGACAGGAGGGTCCTGGTATGTGTCATGAGATGATGATGATGATGATGATGATGATGATGATGATGATGATGATGA
>CAXAMN010025717.1:366888-403797 GCA_963970005.1 Durusdinium trenchii
GATGATGATGATGATGATGATGATGATGATGATGATGATGATGATGATGATGATGATATGTTATGATATCTGAGATAACTGTCGTCTGAGAAAGAAAAACTGATAGGGGGTGCTAAATAACACGCAAAGTAAGGCTGAGGCACATTGACATGCTGCTGTAGTCGCAACTAAGAATAACTACTTTGCTTTCACTGGGACTGAAGTTTGCTACTGGCGCCCAGTTGCTACTACCACAACTGGTGCCTGCGACAGCCCCCCCCCCAGCGGTTCCGGGCCTGTGCTTCCTCGTGGGGCTGGGGCAACTGTTCAGCTGAGCTCCTCAATGACACATCCTCCACCTCAACGGGAGGTATGCGCACATTGAGAGACTTCAAGTAAACGGTTTACGATTGGATGAGTTCTTGCTATGCGGAAGACACACATGTTTTCTCTGAAACAAGCTACTCAGGCATTCCATCCCAACGTGATTTTCACCATCCAACCTGCGAATCGAAGCTCGACCGATCACACTCACCTGCCTCGCTCTGCCTGGCTCCCAGGCGTTTCTTCTTGTTTCGTCTTCCGCACCTGCTCACCCTCCTTCTCCCAGGGCCGATGCAAATGGATGCCCAAGGGCGACATGGTGCGCGCGCCCGGCGTGAGTAGAGTCTCTTTCGGGGACAGTGCTCGTGCAGCCGAGCACGGCATGGTCGCCGCCGTGGACGCCGGTGCAGAAGGGCTGGAAGGGCCGGAAGGGCGACGCGGGGTGGTGGGCCAGAAGCCAGGAACAGCGCTGAGCCTTGGGAGGACATGTTGGAAAACATGTCGCGACCTTTTAAAGGTCTGATATATCTTAGGATTATTTTGTACGCGTGTGTCCACTTCTTTTGACGAGGTGAGACCAGTTGGGAGGTGAGTAAGGAGAAGCAGACCCAACAGAAGCTGGTCAATGAGGATACAGTATCTACATTTGACTCTTTTGACTTTAAATGCTCAACTGCAGTGAAGTGTTCTTCTTCTAGTAAAGATGACACAACTGGACCTCCTACAGCTGATTCATGTGGTACCCAGTTTCTGATTCCATTTCCCACTGAGCATGCTTCAACTGGAGATGTAACAAATGCTTCTTCTTATGCTTCTTCGCCTCATTTCGAGGTTTCGCTGAGTGACCTGGGGCTCGTCAGCACCGGCCTGGTCACTGGCTCTGTGAATGCCAACGGTGCGAAGCCGCGAGCGCAGGCGCTTCCGGGCCGTGGCGACACCGCACTGCCCACACCACTGGATGCCGTGCTTGCTCGCGGTACGCGCGGGGATAAGCCCAGAGTCTGCACCTTCCCAGCCGGAAAAAGTGCTCTTGGCAAAGGGACAGTGTGACCCTTGAGTTCCCAAAGATGTCCTATCATGTCCTATGTATTCCTGAGTCCTGTTGCCTACCATCGTTCATCACCCCCAGCCAGAGCCTGCGCCACCGGTGCCCCCACCGCCAGCATCACCGGTGGCCCAGTGCTCCGGCGCACCGCGCCCGGAGCCACCGCAACGGCGCCCGCCGTGGGCTGGCGCCACACGCGGCCGCCGGGGGCACTGCGGCTGCGGAGGATGGCTTCGCCGTAGGGACGATGGCCCAAGTCCGCACAAAGCCTGACAGGACCGGAGGACCTAAAGGGGTGGGTGTAAGAAGAAGGTCCCAAGTGAGACCAGTCCGCACTTGGTCTGAAGACCAGACCTTGGTCTGAAGCACACCAAAACTCACTCAAGTGGAGATTTGTAGTTCAGGTCAGGCCGGCAAGCTTGAACGAGCTTGACTGAGCTTGGTGAGACTCAACATTTCACGGCTTTCCGTTCAGCCTTCGAAACCATTTGCCCTGTCCAGCATTGTCACGTTCACCACTAGTTATGTAGCCTTCATTCATCTTCATTGATCTTTGCCACAAAGACTGCCCTCCTGTAGAAATCACCACTTCAACACGAAAACCCCCTAGGTCCCCTAACCATACCCAACCTGCGAGAAACCGGGGGAGGTTCCTAAAGTTTTCGCTGAGTGACTTGAGAGCTTCGATGCCGCAATCGGCCAGTTCTGAGCATAAGGAATTCATCTTTCGGCGCAATGTCCGGGCCAGCTGTTGCTCTTCAGTGTGCTTGAGCTGTTGGTCCACGTTCCTCAAAATGACAGATTCCAGAAAGAGGGCTTCACAAACGTTTCTGTCTCAATCTTCATGCACAGCCTGGGACAGAAAGTTCAAAGTTGGTGACAACTTGGTTGGTCGCATCCTAGGGGCCAACTCGTGTTCTCCTGGTCTTCTGGGACTTCAGCAAATGCATCTTCAACGAACAACTAAGTCTGGTGGATCTCCTGTTCTTCCTGCTCCTCTCAACTTAACTTCTGAACCTAGCCTTGACTCCACAAGGCATCCATCCCTTGACTTACGACCACCCACGTGTCGTAACGTGGTGCACACCGATGTGCACACTGATGTGCTACCCAGTTCTATCCGACCTACTCGACCACCGATCCCACGGTCGTCCCACCGTCCGAGGCTCTCGCGGACCTGGTGCAGATCCTTCCGAAGGCTGCCAATCTGATCCTTGAGGTCCAACAGGGCGGCGGCTGCCTCGCCTGTGAATTCTTCGAAGTGGAACTTCCAAAAACATCATCATGGATATCATAAATCTTCCAACCCGAAAAGAAAGAACAAGTACTATATATATATAGAATAGGCCCAGAATCATAGACCTTTCGATGAATTAATGAATGTCCTGGCTGGAGAAATTGAAAGAAGTGAGATGCAGTGAGGCGGATAGTCCAGGTGGCATGAATTGATAGATCCACTCTTGGGATCCCCTTTGTTGAACAAACAGCTCCACACGCCTTCGGGATTGTCCGTGATGGGCACCACTGCAGTGGACGCCGCCGCTGCGGGAGCCGCGCCCTGCGCTGCCGTGGACGCCGCCCTCACCACGCCCTGCGCGGCTGGCTGAAAGGCCCACGGCGCCACGCTCAGCCGGGGCGCAGGTCCCGCCCAGGGTCCGGCCCCACGCCCGGGTCCCGCCGGTGCGAGTGTGGCGCTGGTGGGCGCCGTGGTCGGGGCGGCATAGACTGGGGCAAAGCCTTGCATGGATTGTGGCGGAGGCAGAAGAGTATCTGGAAAAAAACTTCTATCATTACATAAATATAGAATACAATAAAACCATATTATTTACCACAATGTATAAAATTGTATACATTTTGTAATTTTTGCCCCATACGAAATGCTGACTTGATCGAGAAAAAAAACAACAAATCAAACCACTCTCACTCTCCAAGAACACGCAAATCAACCTTCACATCAGGCGCGTGCTCAGGAGTAATTGACCAGCTTTCTGGATGATGCGTTGGTCAAACTCCCCCTGATAAATTGAACATGGAATGCAATGGAATGCCCATTCCCATCCATTTCCCCTCTTCAAATCAAGCAAGACTTTTGAGAAAACCAAAAAAGGGAGCACCAATCAAGAACCTGGCGAGATCACTTCGACAGCTCAGCCTTCCTCAGATCCCTCAGCCTTCATTCAGCCCAGTTCAGCCCAGGCAGCCTGGCCAATGGACCTGCGCGCGAGCTCCTATGCTCGGCTCGCTGTTGTCTCCCGTCCGACAAGCCATGGGCTGCTCATATCCGAGGAGCGGAGGTGGAGTTTCAGTGGATGAACATCTGTCTTGCTGATCATTGAGCTAGTGGGCTAGTTGGTCGATTTTGCTTGACATCGCACCACTGGATTTAGGCCGTTGGCTGGTCATTGCCTTCATTTTTTGAAGTGCGAATCATGGCCGTTTGTTGTTCTTGAACTATGTGGATGGGAGATGCTGAGGCCTCCTAGTGCGGTGGAAGTCGGGCTGGAGCCGAAGAACGCGTGTGGAAGCTTGGTTGAGCAAAGCTGGTTGGTGAGACACCTATGGTGATGGTGAGCACTCGACTTACATCAGCATGCATTAACTATCTTTGAGCCCGAAATCCTTCCAGCAATTTTGACGCTCTCACAGGCATTGCCACAGCATTCAACTTCACAGTCCCTCGTCAAACGTATTCATATAGCACCACCCCGCCTTTTAATATGACCACGTAAATCAAAGGAGGCAAATGAGGAGCCTGTCTGTTGTTGCAAGGAGGCTTCAGGAAGGATACCCTGTGTTGCTCCGGTAGATGTATTTGGCACACTTTGGAATTTTCTGCACAACAAGCTGCATTGTCTTACAAGGCATCCACTTGCCACAGAAGGATTGAAACAAAGTTGCGGGTGTCTCGTTCAACAAGAATGGAACCTCCTCCAGGAGGATTGAACACACCAAAATCATGAACGCCCAGAGCATGGTTGGTCAAATCAGAGCACCCGCTCCGAGGGCATTTCCCAGGTCCTCTGCATCCTTGTCATGTAGGTCTGCCTTGCCCTGGCAGGTGAGCAAAGCAAGTTTACAGCATCAGCTCCATAGGCCCTAGACTCAACACATATTGAAGGTTCATACGACCGATTGGTGAGTGGAGAGTCCAAGCAAAACTGGAGGTTCCAAGCAAAACCGGAGCGATAAAGCCCAGTCCTTCAACCACAATCGGCTCGTGTTCTGTAAGATTCTGTAAGTATAAGTACACACGAATTTCCTCATTCTGTAATTCTCAAGTGAAAACCAACAAAACCATGTTTGTTTTTGGTGAATATCAAGTCTTGTGTTGTTTGCCCCCCATGCAGAACCTCACGTGGTCTGCCCTTTAAGAGTCATCACGCCATGCAGCAACGATAGCCTGCCAGGTGTTCTGGAGTTCCTGAAGTCCAAAAACGTGGGAAAGCGTGCCCTTAGGGCATGTGGGCCGTACCACGTGATTAGCATCTGATTCAAATGTGTCAAGTACACAGCCTTGACAGCTTGTCAAATAGATTCCGTGAGACTTGCGTTCGTTCGAGACTTCCTGCCTCGGATGATCATTTTCTTGGAAACCTCTCTGGTGTGTAGCTGTGTGTGTGTATATATACATACAGTATATACCAAGGCCCAAATGTCTAGCCTTGACGCGCTTGGCCTTCTCCTCCTACAATCGGTGCTCACAACGTCGGGATGTGTGGAAATTCCTCGTGTTGGAGGAGCCATCGTGGTATCTAATGAGGTTCCAGTTACGGAGACGCCAAAGATTCAGTTTGTTCAATCAGAGACGTTTATGGGTACGGTACAAGTGCATTTATTCGACCACTCAGCCTATTTCACCAAATTAAAAACAACACCACACAAGTTTTAAGGTTCTCAGTAGATTATCGCTGGCATGTTCTTTTGTCTGCATAGGTCAAACCCCTCATTGCCACAAACAAAAGCAAGCACAAACACCAGCTGTAGCATTCCCACCCGCTAGCTGTTCTTGAGAAGGCCTCACCACAGCGGACGGAATGCAACTATAAAATCCTTTCTATCACAATGGTCCCCACACATGGTAAGGCTGCTAAACAAAGTCAAACACCCAAGCCCCCCACACACGCCACACACACACACACACACTTGAGATGGAAGCTTGGAAGGAGCCGCTTTCAGTAAATTTCGAACATGACCCATAGCATTGACCTTTATTTTTTCGTTTGACTGCAGACCTCAAAGACCTGATGATGGCCCAAACGGAAAGGTCAGGACGGTCAGAAACACCATGGTTTACAGAATTCATACATAATTCTGATTCTGCAGGTGCAGGTGCTATGAGCAGCCTAACCCTAAACTCATCCACAAGCTAGTAAGCCTTCGCGCACGGTTGCGCACGGTCCGGGCACGGTTGGTTGTGGATGCCGTGAGCCCCTGCTGATGCCGACCTATTCCAATAGGCCGACCTGGTTGCGCCGCTCCAAAGCCTTTGGAAACTAAAGAAAGGACAAACTTAAAACACACACACACAAATATATAATATGTATATATATATATATACAGTATATATACACACACATCAAAAAACAAGACTTGTGTCAGGCCCTTTGGAACAGGGTGTGTCAACAAAACGGATTCGACCACCATCAACCAAATCACCGATGAGCCATATCTTACAGCCTTATGCATTGCAACGCGCAACCTGCTGCGACACCATCAGGCGGTCCTTTGCTTTCAAGGCTTCCAGATGTTCCTTGATCTTGTCTTGAATCGCCTGGATGAGGGATGACTCACATGACTAGGGGGGCACGAGAGCTTGGGCACCAATGGCGAAAATTGGGTGGTGCGAAAGAGCCGAAAGAGCTTGGAATTCTGCTTGGAATGATGCAAATGGATCGTATTCTCCCATGATGTCCCACATTATGGTATTGGTCAATGATGCAGAACACATAGACTTTCACGAAGACCCAAAGACATTGGAGACAAGGGCGTGAACTTCCCATTTGGAGACGCGCGCACAGACACACACACACACGTTTTGGGTTCCTTCTGCGAATGCACGTTGCCCTGAATGTGTCCTTTCACTGAAAGTCAAATAGAAAAGCAGTGGAAAAGCAGGGCTGCAGCCCAATCGCCACTCAGTTCGCGAGTTTGTTCTCGAATGTTGTTTCTTTCGCCGCCTCCCTTCGTTTGCAGCGCCGGTTCCATTGAAATCCGGCATATCTCCACGAACAATGAAGCGATTTCTTGATTCTAGCTTCTTGTTTCTAATAGCTTCTTGTTACTACTAGTAAGGCACTTGTTACTAGTAGCGATGCACTTATTAATAGTAGCTTATTGATTCTATTCCTCACCCTGATTTCTGAATGCTACACTCTGAGACATTCTGCAGCACCACTGGCACCACGGGCGTACCACACCCGTGTCTCATGGCCTTTCTGCTTTTTGGAAGCATAGGGAACACTCGGAGCAGTGGTAAGAGAACTCTCCGAGTGCGAGCGGCACACGGGTAGAAACGACCTCAAATGTATCAAAACATCTCTTTGTCTCTTTGCCTTTGCCTGGTTGTATGTTGCAGTTTTCTCAATTCAACCATCCCTGATTCCTTCTCTCACCCTTGCAACCCTTGCGTTGGACCTAAGGCTCATTTCCGGCATTTCGTCCAGCACTGAACGAATTCGACCCCACAATAGCTGGTCGCAGCAGCCCCTCCAAGAGCAGCCCCAGTGCCTGCACCTTTCACAGTGCCGCAGCCGCAGGTCAGGCCGTGTGATGCGCAATCGACACCGAATCCAACAGCACCTCCGACTGCACCGCCTACCGCAGAGCCACCTGCAGCGACCTTCCCACACTGGATGATGGCTGAATCACTCCACGTTGTCGCATCCTCACCCTTGTTGGCAAGACATGCCCGGATGCAGTCCCGTTGCTTTGTGGTGCAAATCAACGGCATGGTTGGCAGGGTCGTCGAATTGAGGATATTTGAGATGGAAAGCAGCTGCAGGACCAGACTGCATCTGACACAGCACAAGGAGCGGCCCCCACTGCACCTTGACTCAGAGTGATTCCAAACATTCTTCGTTGCAACATTCATTCCGTTACAGAATGCATCGCGGGTTTTGAATGTACTCGCAGCTACGGACATCTGCTAGGATCCATCGGTTGAATCAAACATGTGCTGCACAGTGGAGCAGGAGACTTCCAACAATGCATCCTATCTTTCCCGTGGGAGCCAATGGGGTGTTCTCTTGGTCCTCCTTCATGAGTAATCGCTAGGAATTCTTCCTATCTGTTACCTTATCTTCCTCAAGACCTGTAGATTAAGCCCGCAGCTGCAGCTCTAAACCACATCACAATCTTGGTAAGCAAGTTTGTGCCTGGTTGTTTGGGCAACTCCTGGCAACTCCTCAGCTCCCACTTGTTTCTTTTTTTGTGAGTCTTGGAGCACCCGAGCCCCTTCAAAACCACACCTCGAACCCCCAAAGCCTGGGGGTCCCCGTTCTTCACTCGACTCCTCGCTCTCGGCAGCTTTGGCCAGGCCGGTCCCCCCCCCGCTCCGTCTGCACCTGCGCGGCGTCCTCGTCCGCCTTCTCCTTCTCTTTGGCTCGCCTACCGAGAATCTCGAGGACCGCGCCACCCGACGTGTGGACTTCCGAGCGGAGCGGAGCGGAGCGAGCCGACCCGGCCGTCCGAGCAGGGAGGGGGTATGGTGCCCCCCCGTCACCAAGAAGCTTGGTCTCAAAAGGTACCGTTTCCGTTTCAACTGGTTTCAATGTACGAGTGAGTGCGAAATCAATGCGAATCAGGATGATGCATTGTCAGTGCTCGGAAATCATGGGGGTCCAATTTACTGTTCCACCGATGGGATGTTCATCATGACACCTCAATTAACTGTGCCTCAAGACGACGTTGGAATTTGGATGTAAGCTTTCCGCCTAGTAAAGGATACCCTCATGTTCCCAACACAGCCTCCAGTGATTCCCTTCGCTTCTTTCACAAGTTTCGCTTGTTGCTTTCGATCCAAATTCCTTTGCTTAGCAGTGGCAAAGCCTGTCTTGGGCGCCCCCTTTTTTACGACTTTCCTTCTCTGAACTGGGTGCTAAGCATGCAATGCATCTGACCCAAGAGGAGATGTCAAAATCTCCATCGAAATGCATTCAAGTCAAGGGGATCAAGGGGATCAAGGGGATCAAGGGGATCAATTCCATCATATTCCATCATGAATTTCTCCCTTTTCGAGTGTTCTAACAAGTTTATCAAATCCGCCTCTTCACGCGTCACGGCTGTCGTGTCACCACCGGAACACCGACCACCCCTTTCCGGCCTCCAGCCTTCCCCCCCCTCCGTCGCTCGGAGCGCGTGTCGCTCGGCGCCTCTGGGATCGGGTGGGATCTGCGCGGTTCAACACATCGGCCACCCCCTGAAGGCGAGCTGAGGTGGAGCTGAGGAGGGAGCTGAGGAGGCAGGTGGAGAGCTGGGGAGAAGTGGAGCTGAGAAGTGGTTTTGGAAGAGAGATCCCTGCGTCACTGATACTATCACTGATACTATCATTGATATATCGCTGATATCAACTCGACTCATATCACATGTTTCAGCCAGCTGAGAGTTTGTTGGAACCCCTCGCGGCAATGCCACGTGAACGATGTGCCCAAGCAGGTCGTTGAGCCACCCAACTTGGACCAAAGCTTTTCACAGCCAGCCACGGCTCGCCGGAGAAGCCTTATACTTGTTGGACATGGCATAGCTGGCTGCAGTGTGGCCATAAACATTTTTGATTTCCTGCGTGGTTGGCAGTCTAAGAGTGGATGGCACAGCTGCGTGGATGGTCTCCGATTTCAAGTCGCACATAGTTTTGGACTGGCAAAGCTGGCTTTTGGTATCAGAGAGATCCACTTTCAGCAAAAATGGCACAACACTTTCTGGCTATATAATTGAATCCTACAACATCTGCAAATGGTAGCAGTGCTACTGCGGCACCTTCTCTTTTCTAACCCCAAGAGCTAACAGCTAACACGTGCCACAGAATGAGTTGAAGCCATGCTTCCAGCTGTCTCCTTGTTCGGATTGCTCTTCAAGAGCTCCATAACCACTGGAAGGTGCCCATGGTAAGCTGCATAGTGAAGAGCCTGGGACCACAAGAGGCCAGGAAGCAATTGCTTCGAAACATGACAGGTAATAACCAGGTAGTATTTTCCACATCAGAAGTCCTGTTGGCAGCGAAGAGGTAAAAGCATCTCACAACTTCCACAGAAACTGCCACACTGTCGTTTCTACGACACAACAAATATTAGACCAACGATCTTTTCTGGCTACCCAACCATCAGCTAGACCTTCATTGATTCATTGATGTCAATTGCAGGAGCCCACATAAGGCTACAAACATCGTTTTGGGAATATGCGTTCTCCAACGCTTCAACTCATCAGTGAATCCTTGTTTGATGGGGCACATCTCGCAGTTCCACCGCAACCCGACTCCGCGACTGGATTGGAGAATCGCCCCGTGGGCGTCGCGTCACGCGCGGTGTCTGGGCCCCGCCGTGTTGCCATGCTCATCCTGCAAGTCCACGGAGACCTCGCGACAGCGCAGTGGCAGTCAGACGGTGGATGTCAGGAAATCAGGGGTCAGCGGAGACCTCGCGACCGGAACCTGTTGTTACTTCAAGCCCTCCAAGCTGAAGACATGGTGCCGCACACAAACGCACCAATGGTGCCAAGGAGTGAATCTGCAACAGAAGTTCACCCCCCCGACGCCGCGTCCTTCAGATCAAGAAAGTCCAAACAAAGCCACGCTGCTTCTCTGAAAGCCACCAGCCCTCTCCTTTCCCATCCTTTCTCCAAATAGACCAGAGAGCACATGCGATGCGTGCTTGGCACCAAATGCCCAAATTGAGGCGCAAACATTGGGCATCATGCGAAGGCCTGCGACCTGCCGAAAAGGAGACCATGATCGACGATGTCCGGTTCAGATGTTCTTTCATCTTCTCAATGCTGCGGAAACAACGACCAAACAAATACTCCGGTCATGGGGGTGGTTGGGGGTCACTGTATGCATATATCATATTGCATACACGGAGTGTTTGGGCATAAATTAGCCACCAATCAGTGAAGCTGCACAGAATCAGTGGGGAAGTCTCTGAGCAAAAATTTGCTTGTAGATGGGTTGCAAATTCAACTGTAAGGTGTGGGGAAAATGATGAATTTAGTTAATAATTAGATGTTTAAATGACTTCTATCTATTTGTTGACTTCGATCCAAACCATCAGCTGGCGCATGGAACACATCTCAAGACATGGAACACATCTCAAGAGTACATAGAGTACCCTGTAGGCTCCGAAGCTGGGCGTCCAAAGAGCACCACGTTCCGCCCCCCCCGTCGAGTGGATGAACGTTCCGTCGCCGAGCACGCCGAGCACGCCGAGCGTCGAGTCGAAAGCGACGGGTTCCATGTCGACGGTGCACAAACCAGAATGGTTCGATGATGAACCAAATTTGGATTCGATGGATTCGATGGATTCGATGGATTTGTCATGATTTGTGATGCCCCACCACCTTTCAGACCACTTAGTTAAACCAACCATACCAACGACAGGTTTCGGAGGCGCAGAATCCGTTGGAACTGGTGCATCTCAGCTTTGACTCGCCGAAACGTCCACCATGCCCGACCACAGCACCGCTCAGGCCCCTGCGATCTCTTTGTATCCACCCCCTGCCGCTTCCATTAAAGGAGTTCGGCCACCTGAAGTGGTCTGCGTGGGGTGCCGTGACTGTGACAGGCGTGACATGGCGTGATGTGAGCCCAATGGGGTTCAGAAAGCCGAGTAGCTAGGAGTGACGACTGAGTGTGTGGCTCAGTCCTAGGGAGACCGACCCCCGTTGTTCCAACCAGTCTACCCTTCAGGGTTTAGTTATCGAATTCTTTACAGTATAGAAGATGTCAATCACCAGATATCACCAGTGACATTTGGACCACCCAAACCGGACACTCCATTTGCCTCTCCCTCACACCCAACTGGTTCCCGCGCCGTTGCCCGTGTTCGGCAGTTCTGGGTCGGCGCCGGCGCGCAGCAGCGCGGCGGTACAAAGCTTGAAGCCCTGGAAGCGACGCGAAAATCACGGTGGAAGCGAGTGAACTGACCGGCGAAGCCAGGGAAACGCATGTGAGAACTGTATTGTCTTCCCCTCTTCTTTTCCCACCCTTTGGTTGCTTCGAGACCTTGTTCCGGGGGGATTGTTCATTCTCTGCTACAGATCTTCACCCCCAAAGCAGTTTGGTGAACCGCGACAAGAACCGACGGATGTCTCCGGACAATTGACAACCCATCATGAATGACTGGTGCAATCATGAGACATCAGGAGGCACTGGTGAAAACGCGGACCATCCTATGGTTCCGAGGACGCCTTGCCAGCATTTTTAAGCGTAGCATTGCCAAATCCTCCGTACTTGAGGAAGCCAAAGTCTTTCGACCCATTTTCACCCACTCATGGCGATCCTGCGCTTGTTCGCTTGTACAAACCAGAGACCCTGAAGGCCCTGAAGCTTGTGGATCTTCACTGATCCTCATACACTCCAACAATCCCCAACAGGCATGTCATTTTTCGACACAACGCGTGTCCTTGGCAGCAGCATAGATGAGGGCCGTGTTTCCGCTGTCGTCGCGAGCGTCCAGCAAATCCCTGCAGAACATCGAAGTGAAACCAGAATATGGGGAGTTATCAATCTTGAGTCTACATTATGGAGGTCTTGTCCAGATGTCTAGAGAGGAACCAGGCTCGAAGTGAGCCAGGGTGTGGTCCAGGGGCAGCCCGAAGAGAATCTTCTCTCTCTCTCTCTCTCTTTCTCTGTGGGTCTTTGTGTTGGACATTTTGCAGAAGCAAAGCTTTGCCCCTTCCCGTTTGCGCGGTTGAGTGGCTAGAGCGGTGGGTTATGAACAAACCGTATCGATCTCCCGCAGCTGTCCGGAGCAAGGCGGACTATCGATGATGTACCATCATGGACTTAGAAGCTGTTCCTTTGGTGAACCATCATGAACCTCTTCAGCTGCAACACGATTGCAAGTTTCTTGTCTTGATGTGAAGCTGAAGTAGAGGTATCCTGAAAGTGATGCCTTTTCATGCTCTCCAAGCTACCTGCTCACCTGCTAAACAACAAGTCAAAACCAAGGTTCTATACATACCGAGCGCATCTGAGCAACCGTGGTAGCAATCCAAAAAAGAAATCATGCTTCTCCAGGTTCTTTCACGCCACCCAACCCTTTGCTCCACAAACCCCGGGGACAAGAAAACTCCCATCAAACCAAGCAACTTCCACTCGCTCCCTTCCACCATCTTCAACTTGCAACGCCTGTATCCCAACTCCTCATTGGCCAAAAGTTCTTTCACAATCTGCGGGTACCTGCCCAAGCAGGCGCACGGGTGGTGGTTTCTTTTCGCTTGGGCACCGCACGCTGAAGGTGCGAAGGCTTAGAGATCTAGAGAGTTGTTCGGACCCCCAGTGGAAATGAACTACCTGCCCCCCCCACTGTACACCCTGCAGATGCGGACCCTTATGAGGGCGAAGACCTCCACCGTGTTGCTTGGATTTCCATAGATTTCCCGTAACAGTCTGGTGATGTCCGGTGAAAAAATATCCTCACATTCCTTACGTGTTTTTCACGATTCGGCCACGTTTGCTCCCTTTCCACCGGGCACCCGTCGTGGGTGGAGAAGATCAGCGCCTTGTGGGTAGAGATGCCGACCGTCGACGACCGAATAGATGGAGATCCTGTGCAAAGATCAGGTCCATAGGCGTCCACAGGATCGGGTCATGAGACACAAGATGTCCTGGTCTGCAGAGAAGTTATATAGTTCTACTCTTAAGGTTTTTGTTGAAACCTTGCTCTAAAATGGAGATCAGTTCTGTTGTTCCATGGCCATTTTCCAGACATGCTCGGTAGGTGGGTTCGGCATGACATTCACGCATGATGGCATTGGCGAAAAAACCTTCTGGGTGTCACCATCAGTCACCCCAAATCTCAGGCCTTTCAGAGCCTTGAACATGAAGCCCCCTGGAACCATGTTGTTTATATACACGGCCTTGAACACGACGAGTCCTGGAAACCACAAAGCCGTTTGGGCTCTGACCCTTTTCCTTCTGGCGACATGGCTCTGGATTTGTCCTCCAAAGTGCTGATACAGCAAAAACTGAGGTCTCCCTACAGCATCTCCATACTGTTGCACGTAGCTGTCTGTGTACCTGGCATAGCGCCATGCATCAGTGGCAAACATGCAAGAAGAGCTGGCGGTTTCAATGGATGCGGGGGACACTTACCTTGATTCCACTTGTTGTGTCGAGGATCTAAAGAAAAGGATCGAAAAGGTCATGAAAAACATCTACCCTCAGCCCTAACATGTCCTGCTGCATACCCACCTGTAGAAGACTAAGAGCACCGACTCCTTACCAGAGATTCTTAACATATTAACACCTGTTAATCCTGCCACCATACAAGTTCAGTAAGCCACTTCCTAGAACCTCCCCACCAAGCAAACTTTCAGACCCCCCGCGTCTTCTCCCAGCCAGTCGGCTCAATCCGCGAGACTGGCTTATTACAAGGGCTCAAAATACCCAACTAGCTGGGATTGTTGGTCTTAGACTCATTCTCAGTCGATCCGTCCAGCCATTGGGCCAATTCCCGTCAAGTTTGATCAACAAGGACGCTTCGTAGAACATTGCGATTGCTTGAAAACCACCACAGCAAGCCTCCGCACGTTGGTTTTGAGCACGTTCGCTTGACATTGCCCGAGATGGCCCAGAAGGGACGGCAAAAGAATCAGGACAATAGGTATCAAGATTGATATGTGGCCCCGTTTGAGTTCCCTGGTGGTTGAAGTGCCGCTGTGAGTGCTTCAGAGCGACCAAATCAGGTGACTTCGCAGTCTTATGATTCCATGGATGTCCTTCCACAGGGAACTGGAGGCCTCTTTTGCTCAGAGCCAGATTCAAGTGCGAATGGAGGTCTGGCAAATCTTGGAGAATGTAGCAGGGCCGCAAAGATCTTTGCAAGCTCAAGTCCATTGTGCCGCAAATGTCACTGCTGAGTAAAGCTGAGAAAGTGTGAGGAAAGCTGGACCACGTTCGCCGGCAGTGGAACATGTTTCCAAGTGCTTGCATGACGTATTATTTTTGAGCAGGCAAAGTTCCGAAAGCATGAGAAGGACCTCATTGATGTTTTGACACACGTCGTAGAGCAGCAGAAGAAGAATCAGTCCCAATTGGCAACTTTTAGCATGGCAAGAGAGCGGCCGATCCAAAGCCTCGAGGAAGAAGCATCCAGATCGCTTTACACTACGAGTGCAAGGCTGCCGCCATGGATCACTGATGTGAGTGTGATCACGGATGCCTTGATAGAAATCGGTGGTTCTGATGATGAGATGATTGAAGGTCTGGATGCTGCTGAACGACGGCAACGAGCTGAAGAGAATGCCGTTCGTGCAGCCAGACCTGCGCTTGGTGAGGCTTTCCAGCCCCAGAGTTGCCAATTGAACAAGCATAATTCAGGGTTGATCTTCATGGGTGAGCAGACGGTTGCTGCTGCTAAGCATCAGATTCTGTCTGCGCTACCAACTAAGAGATCCATATCCTTGTGGTTTACAACAGTCATGGCCTTGGGAACGCGAGATTACATCCATTGCAAATGCTGGTTTGCAACACATGCTCGAGAGGTTCCATGCGTAGAATGCTGAAAGGCGCAAGATGCCTGCCAGCTTAGCAATTAACACCGATGGCCCCTGCACGTTCCAAACATTTCAGAATGTTTCTGGTATGCAGGCACGTTTTGGGTTTGTAGTGCACGCTGTAATGCGAAATTCTGCAAGCCTTGAGGTGGCTTTCCCACTGGGGTTTTATGCAGCTTTGGTTAGCGCTGACCCAGTGTCCTTGCAGAAGAACAGTGCACTTCAGGAACGGGCAGCTGACCAGTATTTGGAGAAGCCTTCCAGCCGAACTTTGTTATTTCTTTGCACGTTCACTGGCGGACAGCGGATGGGAGACCTGAGCACCTTAATGTGTCGTTTGGAGCCCCCTGCAGGCACAATTTTGAGTTTGCTGGCAGTAGACCAAGTATGGCAGTCTCCTCGACAAAGCCATGCCACAGCTAGTGCTCTCTGGCATGTCCCTTTCAGATCGTTTCGTCCTGGAGCATTCCAGTATACCTCAATTGCCATATGTGGGCGGCTCCTGGCTGAGTGGCGCGATGCTTTTGCTTACTACTTGACCGAATGTTTGCTGACTTGTTTTCTGGGCCGGAAGTTCCGAGGGACCAAATGACACACTGATGCGGGCTTTGTGTGATGGCTTTGCAGTTGGAGAGGGCGACTGGCGCCAGATGTTTGATTTTGGTCGCCAGCGTGCCATGTCTGAGACACTAGCCATGGACGACCATGTTTCGGGCCGAAAGCTGTGAAAAGCGCGATGAGCTGCGAACCTGATCGGCTACGGCCATCTTCGATTTGCTTCCCAGGATGGCTTGACCGGCAGTGGTTGAGGACGATGGCTAGACCTGAAGTGTCTGAGGAGCCTGGGCCACACAGCATCCCTTTCCGAGCTTCGGGTTGAGTGTTGCATGCTAGAATTTACCACGCCACGGCCGATGATTGGCTTTTTATGCCAGAGGAAACATGAAAAAAACAGACCGGTTTACGCTCGGACCACCGGTGCCCGGCGCACTGCGAGACCTGACTTTGAGGTAACATCGCCTCCTGGCGCAGTCTTTCTCGGCTGAAACAAAAAGAACCATACATGGTTTCGGTCTTGGAATGCTTGGTTGATACTCTTCAAATGTATAGCTGTCCAAGTCGACGATTGGAACGTGCCCCGCTATTGATCTATCGCATCTGTTTATCTATCAAGGCTCGAACAAATATACCGTATGTGATTGGCTGACCTTGGCTGTAGGGGCTGTGCACTTGCCCCGGATCACTTCGGTCGAAAGCAAACGGCACCAAGAGAGTCGATGAGAGTCGTCTAACGGACACATGTCGAACAAACAAAACACCGAGCAGTCTGAGCAACGCAGCTTCCAAAGCAGCGCAGTCCTCAACAGGTTGACCATTGTTCAAGACTGGTGCTCCTCTGCTGAACCTCATCAGTTGTGGCCATTCAGTTGTGGCCATTCACTGAGCTCGGTAAAGAGCTCCATGGAGTTCCTCTTTTAGAGCTGAACTCCCTGCAGCTCAGCATCGCCCGGTCATCACCAAGTGTTTCTTTCGCGTCGATGCTCGGAGCGTCGTTCGTTCGTCGACGCACGCCCTGAGGAGGCGGCCACCCGGTGAAGAGCCACGAAAACCAGGAGAACGGAGGAAAGGACCTCGAACACCGGCCGCTTCAAGCGGCGGTCGAACATCGCGGCGGAAAAAGGCGGGTTTTCGATCTCCGCACCTAGTTTGCCCAACATGCACCCAAAAACGCACTACATCTTACATCTCAGTCGAGTCTAGGTGGATCCTTTTCTTTTCATATGTGAACACATGCAAAGACCAAGAAAGATTGTATGACGTGATTGCCACACCTGAGTATTGAAATACACATTGCCCAACTGAGATTTGCTTTTCCATGCAACTCCATGCAACATGTTTCACATGAACCATCATGAACCTGTGCTCAGCGTAACCTGCACCACACCAACCATCTCCGCCCAGTGGCAGGCAGTAACTGAAGAGCTCCAAGACCTGGCGCCGAAAGGGTTTCAAAAGGGGTAGCTACCAGCAACAAGGGCATCGCTATAGTAGGCTTGAGGGACCACCGGCCCTTAGCGACGAGTCTTCGCTCCGAACAACGTCGCGGGCACCGAACAAGGTCGCGGGCGTGGCCGTGGTTGTTTCTGAAAAGGGTTTAGCTGGGCGGTGAATTGGAGGCCAAAGGATATGTGGCAAAAAGAAAGCGCTCTTTGCCGATGACTTCTGTAATAGATCGTTGCTCTTTTCCTTTGTATCACGATGATTGATCTCTGACTTGCACCAATGCACCGTGACCGGTCGAGGGGAGTCTCTTGAACTCCATTTTGACAGATACTAGTAGATTAGAGTTGGAAGTTGAAACTGTTGAATCTGCACCCCTCCGCGTACTGCATTCAGCTCAAACAAGCACAGCATATAAAACCCACCCGAATATGACGAGATCCCTTCGAACTTCGAAGTGACGGGAAGCAGCGCACCAAGTAGAGAGGCCACAGAACATCCCACCTAGGATGTCAACAGGGCGAGGCTTGGATAGAAGGACTTCAAAACAAAACACAACTTCTTCATGTTAAGTGTAGCCAGTGCGGTTGATTGGCAGTGGACAGCGAGAACTCTAAGCATCTGGTCGAAAAGGCAAAGACGAAGAAAGCATCATCAAAAACGGTCACAGTCACATCAGTAGCTTTGCGGCACAATCTTGTCTTGGATTTTGATGGATTTTGGGATTCGTCCTCGACCCAGTCCAGAGAGAGTAGAACATTCGCCAAGCGGAACATGGCAGTGACCCTACAGCAAACAAAGAAGCTTCTCAAGGGGATATATATATATATACTATATACTATATAGTTCACGCGCTAGTTCACACATGTTCACACTTCCCCGTCCCAAAAACCCATGGCTCAGAAGTGCTACTGGTGGTGTCCCAAATGGCTGTTCCAGCTGTCGCCCCTGGGCCTCCGGGCCCCAGCAACAGCCATCCGAGCAGCCAAATGCCCGCCACACCCATGCCAACCTGCGTCGCGGATAGAACACCACACACACACAGCTATGAAAAACAAGCTACGAAGTTGGGGAGTCAATTTTGTTCAGACAAACAATCGATGATTTCCTTGGAATCTGCTCTAAATATGGTGTCAATTCTTAATCAAGGGTGCACTTGACTTTGGCATCTCCCATTCTTCATTCTTCCAGTGTCAGAAAACCTTCTGGCTCGAAGTTGAGTTCAAACAAAGACTATATTAGACTTGACTATAATTTTCTCTCAGCTCTTAAGAGTCTCTGAGCTCTTAGGAGTCTCAGCACCCCTCCGCAATGGGGTTCCCCAACATGAGCCAAAAAGTCAACAAGTTACTGCTCATGCATCTGCGTCATAGTGCAGCACATTCAATACACCACGTGATAAGCTTGTCCGAGACAAATTCTTCATATCGCGGTGGTGTAGGATTTTGCGGTGATGACTTCATATCAATGCCTCCCCCGTATGGGGCCTTGAAAATATCGCCGTGGCGCAGAATCGGCGATCTGTGAATAGTCTGTGGCTTCGGGACATTTCGCGGTTCCGCAAAAGACTCAGGACCTGAGCGCCCAGGTTTCTAAAATTCTTGACCTTCGACCTGACTTGCGCATCATCCTCAGCCATGCACAAGAGCAGCAGCCCATGCTGCTTGTTGACGGTCACCGGTCTTGCAAAGGCTACAGTACCCTGTAAACCGAGTCTTGGATATGTAGCTCGGGACACGCCCCAGTTTACATTCACAACTCTTAGGGCCTTGCAGGCTCTTCATCGGCCATCCTGTTTCCATCCTCGCGTCGCCTTCGCGTCGCATCGGGACTCGCGTCCGGACTCCGACCATTCCGAGCGGGCGGAACGGCAAGTTCTTCGCATCGTCAGGTCGGCCTTCTGGAGGAAGTCTTTGTCGGCCGTCATGCCCCTGCGGTTCGGTGCGCGGTGGTGCGCGGTGGTGCGCGATCGCGATCTCGTGATCGTGTGCGCATGGTTTTTTTTGGTGTGACAACACCGGTGATGGAGAACATCTTGGTGCGAGGTGCGACTCACCCGACTCGGGGCATTCAGGATCTCTATCGGCCTCACTCCACCCATCCCTTGCTGGAACTTCCAGCCAAACGGCCCGGAACGTGGGTGAAACAAAGAGTGTCGCTGCAGAACGGTGAAAGACAGGCTGAGAACTTGAGATAGGAATGAACGAAAGGTAGCTAGTGGCCAGTTGCATCATGTTGTTATCATGTTGCATAAGCACGGCATTTGTCTGTACTTCATTGACACGATGGATCAAGGTACGTCTCAACATGGATTCGGTTGGGTCGAAGCTGAGAGCACCTGGTGAGATGCAGAAGATGGAGCTGATTCACTTCCCATTACACTATCTTTTTGCTAAAGCAAGGATAACTTTGGCAGTAGCTACCTTTCGTGATAAATCTTTGAAGACCTTGACCAGCATCTTTGCACTGGTGTCATTTCCAGAACGTCTTCTTTGTTGTTTTTCTATTTGTCCGGGGACCCGTCGGGTGTGACCCGTCGGGTGTTTGCAAGAAAGATCGACGGGCACGGTCTGTCCGTTGCGGCGCTTCGGACAGTCCGGACATGTGTGGCGGATCTGACCAACGGATCCAACTGCTTAGGTGCTCCAGGAGAAAGCTCAAGTATGGTTGGTGGGAACCTTGTTGAGGCTGTCTGGAAGTGAGAAGCAGGATGGCAGGATGACCCCCAAATCCACTCGTTTGTAGAGGATATGAGGTTCTTTGTCTTTGTTGCCACTAGCAATGCTTGACCTGGAAAAATATGCATTGCAGGATACAAAACTCAAAAGCTCTGTGGGAAGCAGGGATGGAACTGCTCAAGGATTCTCGTTTCCACCCACTTCACCAAAACACCACCACTTTTTGCCCTCATCTGAGACCCATATTTGGACCGTCATGCATACGCCTCTTGCAGAACCAGCCCCAGAAGCCCCACTTCTTGGCCTCTTGCCCTTGGACTTCCCGTCAGCACCGCCAATCCCCTGGTGGCAAGATGTGCCATGCCAAATGTTCGTCTCAAGATCACTTGAGCATCTCAAGATAACTGAGACCCTGCGAGGAGCACCTGGAGCATCCTAGAGGCCTCCAACTAGGAACCTCAAGATTTCAAAGGGTGCCAGAGTTCCTTCGATCAGCACATATCACTTGTAGCTTACTTAGTTGCTTTGACAATTTGACCCTCCTAGACGGCCACATCGTCTTTGGCCAACTCTGGTGTTCCGCTCGGTGGACGAAGTATGAGGGGGGTAGACACCCCACCCATCGGCAGGTGGGACGACCTGATGCAGAGTGCCTAGTGAGGGCCTAGTGGGCCTGACTGTTCGTCCATCTCTTCCGATCTGTGTCACGAGCTGCTGCTGCGCCGCACACCGGGGCTCACCCTCACAGGGCTATGAGTTGCCAGTGTCATCCGTGGCATAAACACACACGCGAAGAACGCCGAACACTTCGAGACCCAAGCCATCCCCCGGCAACCTCAAAGGGCTGGATGATGGGCCGGCCGCCGGAGCCTCGCAGACTCCGTCCGGAGGACACCCAGCCCAAAGGAGGACATCAGAACACCGGAGGATGACACCAGGGATCTGATTATATAAGCCTTCACCCGAAAAAGAACAGCTTCAAATCTGCCAAGAATCCACTCTCCACTTGAGGCATCAAGTGGTTCTCAAACATCAAGACGGACCGACCCCTCCAGAGTGCCCTCTATTTCGGTGGACCCCTCCACCAGTACTTCACCTCGAAGGGCTCTCCGCTCAGCCTCTGCTCGGCCTCCGCTCCTTTCGTACGAGTACCGTGGCCTTTAGGTGGGACTGTGTGGGCTACGTGCCTCATCCATTGGGCAACCAGGAGCTCCGAACAGAATGCTTCAGATCTGACAATCACATGCTCCCATGTGTTTCCCACTCATGCTCCCATGTGCTTCCTATATAAAAGAGTGTACTTTCTTTTCCTAAGAATCATGAGATGGGAGATCGTGAAAGGACAGCAGCTGCAATGAGTGGGCCTGGACACCCATCGCACCTCCCTTCCTTGCCCGTTCTCTCTCGTGCCACTTCAGGACTACTTATATATGTTGCTCTGTCTCTTATGTACCTAATAGCGATGGCCTCCAACCTATTGCATATCACTTGAGTGCCTCTAACAAGGCATAGGGACCTCAGCCGGCAGCCACCAGTCAGTCACGAAAAATCACACCTCCACCTGGCCTGCCATCGAGATGGTCTTTCCATAGCTGTTGCCGCCTCCTCAACAAACGGGCCATTTGCAGTGCTTAGCAGTGCCTGGTGTGAAGTGGGGTGGGAGTTCCGGAGCTCTGACTACTCATGGAAAGACCAACTGCTTGTGGGTGTTGATGGGTGTTGAATGGTGTTGATGTGTGCGTGCGCGCACTGCCACAATGGCTTTATCACCAATGTTGCCCCCCCCAAAGAGTAAAGAGCAGGAGTGGTCGTGGTGGTAGTAGTAGCAGTAGATAATAGTATATAACGGTAGTAGAAACAGTGGCACTTTTGAGGGGGGAAATCCTCGAGTGCAGGGGGTGGGCGGTTGCAGGATCATCACAACTTTCTGGTGGGTCTGGCCTTTCTCGCTCTGAACATGGTTGAGGAAGCAGGTAGATTGCCCTACCCGATGTTAATCTCTTTGGACCTTGATTTTGTTGACTCTTTTGTCTGCAAACTCAACTCTTGTATCTGCCATAGCGCGCTGCTTGTAGAGTGCGAGCATTTGAATTTGATGGTCGATGCATTCCTCCTGCCAATTGCAAAGCAAGAAGGTTCGATTCCATGTGTTCCATGCTCTTGTCAAGCATCCAAGGGCATCACCCCTTGTCAATAGACACTTTGGTGCTTTCAACAGTTCCGAAAACCTCTACCAAGACCAAGACCCCAAATTTGGGGTGCTAATTTGTGGCAGGGTTTGCTCAGTTCAACCGCGTGTTCGGGTCCAAAACCACAAGAAACACAAAGCCACCAGAGATTCCTTGGGGGTCAAGGTATTCCAAGATATTCTGAGTACATTTTGGTTGCCACTTCTCACACTCTGCAACCGCTGCGCGTCAACATGCTGCGCCCCGTCATCGAAGCAAGTCGCCTTCGATGTCCGCAGGGCCGGGAACCTCAGAACATGAGGCAAATGGCGGCATCGACCTCATCCCAGTCTCCCACATCTGAGGTGGGAACTTGACCATGGTGAGCAACACACTCCCTGTCAATCATGGACGCAAAGTGTTCACCACCCTTTTGATTCCTTTTTGGCATTCAGAAGATGGCCATCATGCTGGGGCCATGCTATCCACGTCCCTGACCAGTGCATACTATTTCAGGGAGTGGAGTGTGTGTAGTCTATCTGGGGTGGGCAGGGACAATCACTGCGTTTTAATCCAGCCCTGTACATGCTCACACACACACACACTGCGGAAAAGAAGTACGTACGGTCCAACTGCCATTTCAGAAGCCTAAGTAGACAGAGATGAAGTGGAGCGGCTTGATGAAGCCATCGACGAAAAAGCAAAGTTTCCAAAGCTCCAAAGTTCCAAAGATCCAAGTTCCAAACCAAACATTGAACGATCACCCCAAAGGCCAGCAGAACTGCCAGCAGCTTGTTCTAGTTAGAAAGAGACCCACTGAGTAGTGTCAAGTCATCACCGCAGCTACTGTACATACGCCTCACATCCACACCCAAATGACATCCATCATCTCTCTTGATTCTCTACCCTCTTTGATATCTTTGATTCTGGGCTCCCAACCACCTCGGGAGCTGTATGTCGCGGTCGCATGAGCAAGCTCAAAGAGGCCACACAAGTTGTGGCCGGCCCGCCGGTGTCTACTGATGCGTGGGGGTCGATGTTGAAAGCATATGAACCATGCGATATGGTGCAGAATGTGACCAACCGAGATTTACGAAAACCAAGATCTTACCATATCTTATCAGGCATAAGAGGCAAAGCAATTATACCAAGTAGCTTTTGGATACTTGATCCAGAGCCTCAAAGAGGTTGGAGTGGATTCACCAAACAATCTCCGGTCTCGCAGGTGTATGGCACAAAACTGGAGCCAATGCGCGCCACCTTTTTTGGGGTGGACAAAACCGACGACGGCGGCCTCCGAAAATTAGGAGATTCTCTTGGTGGTAAACCGACGACGTGTCTCCTTTTTGGGTTAGAATACGCTTGAATACACAGAGCCGATGTTTTCAGCTAACCTTTCCACAAACAGAAGTCTCTTGCAGCTTTTGGTGGAAACAAGAGCCTGAAAGTGCTGTTGAAACAAGGCATCCCAAGAAACACGGAACCCCTCTTCCCAAAACAAAGCCAGCCAATCAACCAACCCGACCAAGCCAGCAAGCGAGCAAGCGAGCAACCAAACCAAATCAACTCAAATCAACTCATCAAACAATCAATCAATCAATCAATCAATCAAGCAATTTTTAAAGGACAACACCTCAAAAGAATGCGTGACCATTCCAACCCATCGAACCGACCATCGTGCCAACTGCCCAAGTGATTCAGCCCAACACATTGTTAAGCGCAAAGAATAGCTGCCCATCCGGGACGGGAGCATGGTCTCCCCCTTGGGAGAAGCGTGAAAAGTTCCACGCGGTCCCAAATGCACCGCTCACATGGCGAGCGGCAGCAAGACGTAAGACACCTCGGACCCAAACGGGGCATCTATCTTCCGGGGGCACGTCGTCACAAACTTCTTGAAACGGAACTTGGCATCTGTTCAGTGAGGCCAGCAGGAGATTGGTCGAATCTAGGCAAGAGCCCATGTTCCCTGACTCATAAGTTCTGCGACAAGAGAGGGATTGTCAGCCCCCCGCCCACTGCAACAAACATCGTGGACCCCATAGAAGACGGTCAAACGGATTTTGCTCGCCCTACCCCGCAGTACTAACTGCTCTGGGTGTCATGGCTCTTGATGTCATTGACCCAACAAATGCAGGTTCTCATTGCGCAGGTATAAGACTCCAAAGGACATAAAATATTTTCCACACGAACATGTAGAAGTCAAAGACCTGCTGCGGGTTCTCCGCATCCACCTTCTTCTCCTTGGCTCAAGGCATGCGGCCTAGCTGCATGGCATAGCTCTCAAGGCAAAGGAGATGGACATCTGATCCAGAACTCTTGCTCACAGCTTTGAGTTCGAAGATGTTCTAAGAGAAAACAGAGGACATGTAATCCAGGGAATCGGCCCCCTAACCCGCGATCACGCATGATGAACTGGCAGCAAGAACCGAAGAACTTTGCATATCTTCACCACTTGTATACTCTGAAGTCACAAAACGGCGCCCGACAGCCTTTTTCCAACCAAGGGGCTTTGTGTTGAAGAGCTTTCAGGAACAGCAGTGCCATCAATGCCAAAACTCCTTTTTTTGAGGCTCTGGAAACCGATGCGGCGTTTTAAGAGAAATGGACACTGACACAGACTCGATCTTGCTAGCAACGCTCATCATCCTCCTGGTTGACTTGACTTGGCCACTGATAAAAAAGCAATGGACGATTGATGATCCTCAATGCTTAAATGGCAACTCCATGGCTTTTCGGGGGCTTCAGCTGCTTCGAGCGTGCATCTTTCCTTGTGAATGCAAAGGGTGGTTGGTGGTTTGGGGATGCCAGCGCCTCCCTTCCCTCATACGACTCTCTGCTCACCAAACCCTCGCTCCAACCTCAACCCGTCCTCGTACCGTCGCCAAGGGCCTGGAGCCAGCCTCTGCGGCCTGCGCTCCGAAAAGCAGAAAGCTGCCGCCCGTCACGGTGAGAAGAAGCTTCAAGATCCTGGTCGCCTTACCGCGAGGGGAGGCGCGACGGGAGCCGCCAGCGTGGCGGAAGAGGTCCCAGCCGAGGGGGAGCGGCCATCGATGTCGATCTCAGCCTCCGACATTGGCCGCTTCAAGCCTTTTCGGACCACGGTGGATCGCAATGGTCGAAAAAGGATTGGTCACAGGTCCACGAAAGACAGATGCTAGAAACGTACCCTGGAAGTGGACCAAGTCTTGGAGGGCACCATGTTTCACCTTGAGGCCTACAAAAAGACTGACAGGATTATGGGCTGTCACCAAAATAGACAGGGGATTCACCCAACACATCCCAATGAGGCCTACTTAATGCTTCAGCCAGCAGCCACCTTCCGTGAATAAAATGGATTTAGACTGCGAACATTAATTCGAACACATGGCACCTTTCTTTCACGCGGCCTCCTCACAAAAAACCCATCTTACCCTAACTGCACTAACGACAGAATGTGACAGCATGTGACATCAGCCTCATCCTCTGATTCTTCTGAGGGGCGATCTGCAGGACCCTGGCAGGGCCCTGTCTCACGCTCAAGGAGCGGATCTCGTGGGCGCGATCACCCAGCACATCCGGCACATCCTGTGACCCAGCGCATCCGTTTTCTGGGCGCGGAAATCACGTTTCGAAGCGCTCCACACCAGCAGGGGGGGACCTGTAATGGCCATGCACCGGGCCATGACCGATGTCTCATGAAACATTGATGGCGCTGGCCGTGTATCATCCTTTTCAGAACACCGTCTTCAGACAGGCAAGTCTAAGTCTTGATATGTCGTGATATTGTCGTGATATGTCGTACGACGGTCCTAAATATCTTTTTAAGAGCTGAGGTCGTATGCAGCTCACCCCAGCTCCCAGATCCACCTCTGACACCCACTCTCAGTCGCCTGATACAAAATAACTTACAAGATAATGCCTTGAACTAGTACAGACCTGGAAATTGATCCCCGCAAACCAGTGGAACTTGGGGATTCCATGCTTCAACGCCGCAGGCGTTCGTTTACTGTTCATTTGGCCGAAAGCACGTGGAGCTTGCCAGCGAAAGCAACACGTTTTGGCCTCCTCACTGCTCCTCCTCTCACCTCTCCCGATGCCTATCCCACTGCCAGCCCGCGAATATGCCCAGCCTTCATCAGTGCGATGACGAGACCGAAGACCCCAAAGAAGGCGGCGGCCAGCGAACTGCGCCAGGGTGGAACGAGTCCTCCATGGGAGCAGAATGTTTGGATTCTGTCCAATTTCATCCAATTTCTGTCCAGTTCTTTCAGCAAGATGCGAAAGTTGAAGATCCATCACACTCCCCCCCCCCCCCAAAAGACATACATATGATATCTCACAAGACTTTCAGGACACCAACCTCCAAACTCTCCAGGGGTTCCATTACATCAGTACAAACCACTGCAGAACCTGCTTGCTCTCCAACAATCTCCAACAAATGGGAAGTGGATGGAAGTGGACCATGTCGCCCTTGGAACCAACAGGAATTGGCTCCACTTCCATGTTGGCTGCGAGAAATGAGACGCACATTCGCAAGGCTGCGAGTGTCCTCCAATCTCCATGGCCTGGACAATGTAGGCATAGAAGCCCATGTTGACCACCACACCTCGCACCACGATGATACCTGAAGCCCGCGGTCGCTCCCAGCCCATGCTCCCGCGGTCGCTCCGAACCCCGTCGTCCCGGCAGGTCGAGAGGCGGACCGAAGCGCGGCTGCGGGAAAGCACTGGAACTTGAGGCCGAAACCGATCAGCTTCTCAGCTTGTAGGTATGACTTCGAAGTGACTCACCAGCCGGTTCAAAGATCCTTCCGTCACGGCCGGCACGAGGAAACTTCCCCATCCAATCGAACTTGTGCTGCTCCAGTCACTGAAGGCTGCGAGGAAGGGGAAGCGCTTCAGCCGGAAGGGCGGCGCAGAGTAGACGGTGCCCAGCAGAACAGAGCTGAGCAAGGCCAGCTGCAGAAAGCCCAAGCCAGGAGGCCTCGTTTTGGGGAGACGAAACCCAACATGACTGGGTCATACAGAGATGCTCGGGTCATACGGTCACCAACCTTTTTTGTGTGTGAGAGTGGCTCGGGTGACGTGTTGGATGCGGATAGGATGCGATGGCGAGTTGGGTGTGTTTTGGTGTATTGGTCTTGGTGGGTGGGAAGTAGATTCTGAGTAAACGGGGTGAGGCGAAGGCTTTCCAAAATTCGTTGAAAAAAAACACAGGAGATCCATGGAGATCCTGGAATGTGGTGCAAGCGAGCAATCCCAACACCGAATAGAGCTTTGGTGAGAGCTCCACGTCGCACAACTTGCTTTATGGTGAGTTGGGTGAATGTGCAGTCCTGGTTGAGAGAGACCCAAACATGAGTGTGGCTCAAGGCAACCTGTAGCTTGGTTTCGGACATCCCACCTGGCCAGCACGATGCTCATGGATGCTCATGCGTCAAATCATCTGTCTGGATGTCATGTCGCTTTCGGCATCTTCTAGTTTTGGTGGCTTTGCTTGGGCTTGGCAGCTGGCTTGGCAGCTAGGCTTGGCAGCCTTAAGAGTCTCAACATTCGGCGTTTGATTCTCTCCCTCTGGAACCCAAGCTGCGGGAACGCCAACGTGACCGCTTCGGCCAAGAAGAGGCTGCCCAAGACCACCAGCCATGCAGATTTCACTGATAAGCGGCCAGAGGGTATGGGCAAGTAGGGCTTGTTCCTGAGAAGGTTGGCAATTCCACAAAAGCCGCCCCGAAAGCAGCTGGATCAGGGCTTGTGTGGGTGCTTGCAAACAGTTCCTGAACGTTTCAATGTAGGGCGGCGTAGTGTGGACTGTGGTGGAAGAAACGAAAGCCGGGCCCTATGCCAATGCAACATGTAACTGCACATAGCTCTGGTTCAGCTTCAATTATCAAGGGCACATCTTAACATACTACTTACTTTTGGAGGCATCGTACTTTGAAGCTTCCAGTTCTGGTCAAGCTACTGTTCTGTAACAGACTGCCGGCCGTAGAATCCTTTTGACGGACGCAACCCCACAACACTCAAAACAAACTCCGGGCGGTATCAGTGGCAAAACTCCAACTCCCTTTACCTACCCTGACATACTGCGCATCGTTTGATGATTTCAATTTCTTTTCACAAGCAGTCTCAAAAGGATGATTGGACCACAAGTCCAGAACCTGTAGAGCCCCGCTTCTGCTACGTGTCAGCACCAGCAAATTGGGGACGATAAAGGTTGACAATATTTACATCTGTTTTTGTTGTTTTAAAAGAACATCAAACAATACCAAACAAGTAATGTTTCGTTTCATGGCTAGTGGTGTTGCATCAGGCAGCAAGCCACCGTTCTGACGCTCCAATACACACTACTGTCAACTCTGAGGCTGCGACTGTTTGTCGATTTCAACCTTAGTGATTTCTCCGAGCGTTGAGCAGCAGTACTAGTAACTTGTTAGTAGCTAGTAGGGAAATGAGCATTAAGGAAATGAGAAAGAACTGAATGAGGAAATGAGGAAATGATAAAATTAACGAAACAACACGAGGCATTTCTCCAAGGTGTGAGGATATGAACCTCGCCAGGGCTACCTGAAAGTTGCTGGACATGGGATGCATTCATATTGTGCATTTCCCGTTTCTCGGTGGAAACAATTTGCATCATCCAACACCAGATTTGATCCGTTGCTATGGGAAGCCAAACCTTGTCCAAAACAGAAGTATACATGAAGTATCTTACATGAGTGCTAAAGGACCAGGCGGCTCATATTCTGTAGATGTTTGACCCATCCGATGAATTTTCACAAGACTAAACCCTTGAGAGTCAAACCCATCTGTCACATGTCAGGACTTCAGTCCAGCCAAATCCAACATTCCTGCCGTTGGACTGCTCGTATCTCCTCACACCACAGGTTCGTCCCCATCTCCCCAAGCGTTTTGGTACGAATACCAAGGCACGTCGAAGATCTGGTTGAGGCCAGTGATGTAGACCTGAGGAACAGCGTAGCGATGGCCTAATAGCGTCCTTGCTACTAGTAGCGTTGGCCTCCAACCCAATAGCGATGTAGCGATGGCCTCCAACCTAATAGCGTCCTTGCTACTAATGAGTGAAACTCCTCTGCTTCAAAACTTGGGGACCCATTGCCCCTCCGCCAGGCTAGCTGGATCGGCCAGCCAGATGCCCCTCCGCCAGGCTAGCCGGATCGGCTGGCCGGATCGGATCCCACAGTCGCACACACAGTCGCACAGCTCGGCTCTCACTCATGTAGACTCTTGAAATCTCTAATGACATACCATCAATGACCTCTTCATATGCGTCACAAGCGAGAGCCTCACCTCTTCATATGGGGAGTCTACATGAATCCCTTTGACACGAAGAAAACCACGAGGTGAGCTGATGGATCCGTACCGGATCCCATCTCAGTCAACCTCCGGAAGAAGTGACGCACCCTGTTGATCCGCCATGCCATGGCATCCAACCACGAGACAACAGCTTTTAGGTAGTTCATACTCTTCATAGCGTTTTTTCTCTTGCATTTTATACAGCTTTTCTCACAATCCCATGAGCCTCTGAGCCGTTTTCTTCCTCCTCAAATGAGCGGCTGCATTTATTTGTTACTAAACTCAAATACCTTATTATGTGGAGGGCCTATCTCGTTTAGACCACTTTAGTTACTATTAGTAGGAGGTCATGTCACAGTATCTCATTCAGACTACTTTAGTGTCATCAACCAAATATCTCGTTCATGTAGGGTGGGGGGCCTATCTCGTTCACCAGCGAATACTGATGTTGGACCAACAAATATTCCGCATGCCGCCCAAACGACGAAGGAGTCACCCACAACTAGACCCACAGTTGCGACAAGACCGTCCTTCTCGGGTGTGAACTTCCTTATCTTCCTTGGTCTCTGAAACATGGAATTGTCGGTCTCTCCCCACGCCCGAAGAAACCCATCTCAGCGCCCGTCTTCCTTCGGTCGTCCGAGCTTTGACCAAGGCGCGTTGACCAACAAGGCCGGCAGCAGCGCTTGCAGCGTGAAGCGCAGGAAGGTCGGCCAATCCACGTGCAGGAGACCCAGAGCCGGTGCCACAGCATAGAGATGCACCTGTGGAGGTTTTGGGGGATTTGGGGTTTTTGCTTGCGTGAGGAATCTACAGCCAGTCTGTATTTGTTTGGCTTAAACACGCCGCTGGGTTACTGGACCTTCCCTTGGTTGCACTTCTTTTCTTCTGACGAAACTCGGGTTCTTCAGCACCTTTTGCAGGAATGAGTGCTGTTTGTGCAGCATTTTGGGATTGGGGCCTGCTCAGTAGTAGTTCCCGCAACTTGGGCACAAATCCCTGCCATTTCAGTTACTCAAAGTGGCGCTCACCACTTCTCGAGGGACCAGCGTTGTTGTCCTATTAGCCTTTGGACTCTCTTGTTTGCTTTTCTTGTTTGAGATCGCTTTTTCTTCTTTTCAGATGCTGAGCCTGAGTGATTTTTTTTTTGGTGTGTCGAAGAGGTGGTCTGAAACAAGGTCGCGCTTCTAGATGTCTTTTTTGTCTTGTCAAACGCCTCTGCTGGAACTCCCAGCCCTTTCAGAAAGCCTTTCATCCTTTCGTTTGGTGGTGAAGAAACGAAGCGTTCGCGCCAAGGCGCAGCGGTCACCGAAAGGAGTGTCCCGATCAGCGTATGAGGACGCGTGAAGTCCTTGGATCGACGACGATAGGACAGCGCATCAGATGGGTATAGAACTGGGTATTGAATGAATGATAATGAATGGTTGTCCAATGGGTCTTTTTTGCGAGTTGGGAGATGTTCACGGACATCACTCAAATTGGAGTGAGAATCTTCCGATGAGGTTTTTCACCCTGAAGCAACTATATAGTTACTAGTGTCTTTTTCTTACAGGTGCATGAAGATGGAGCCAAACCTCAGTCATAGTGGTGCCCGTAGAGTTCCCAATGTCAATCGCTTCATTGCCTCCCTGAATTCCCCTGTTGCTCACGACACGTTGGCCGAACCCTTTCGACACGCCCCTTGTGATGAGGAACACATCGGACCGGCCTTCCTTTCGGCGGCATGTTTCCACGTTCCGATGATGTTGGGATCGTTCCAACACTTCAATCATCTTCAATCAAAACGGGCCTTGGTCAAGGATGGACTGGACTTAGGGTTTTTGACCACGAGAAGAACACCGACCGGTGCCACAACTGCGTGATGGTTCCCATCTGAGTTGCCCAGATCGTTTTCGGCATCCGCAGGAGCCTCTCCTTAGTGTAACGGAAGTGAACAGCTGGTCCAAGATAGACCTTCTGAGTCGTTTTGGTGAAGAACTTGCATGTGAACACTATGTAAGATGCATGTAGCATGATGTGTCTGTCCAGGTCTTTGTCTTGGGGAGTAGTCTATGGCGACCATTCACCGCATTCACTGACCCCAAGTCCTGGAGAGAAAACCCCTTGCGGCAGTGGGGAACTGGCTCCCCACATCACTGAGAACTGATGTTGCTCATTTTCGCCACACAAGGCTGATGATTGCATAGCCGCAAAGTCATAAAGGTATTTAAACCTGTAGTGGTCCCAAATAGATAGAAATGGTTTCCAATACATTCATACTGGGGATCTACTTTTCATTAACCTTTCTATCTATTTGGGGGTCTACATCTCATAGCCATAGACATGCGACCTCCGAGTTTACAACGTCCGAGCTCCATGCGGGCATCCGAGCTCGAGTTTGATCGCCCAGTCGTCCGAGCCCGGTAACTTGGCACATCTTAGTCATGTAGACTGTTGAGGACCATACACCCATCGTCTGGCATCCTGTGGGTGGTTGAGGTAGAAGGCTTCGGTCTCCCCCCCAGGCCTGAAGAGGATTTTTCAATTCAAGTGGGCTGGGTTTATGCATCAAGAGTCTACATTAAGTGTTGTGACCCCTGCCAACCACTTGAACCAGAATCCACCCAGAAATGCATTCAGGTTGCTAGGGATGATGTCGTGCTAGTAGCGGAGACCACCTCCACGTCGGACGGTTTGCAAATCGTGAGTGCTGCGTGGCAGTGTGCTGTGACTACAAGTCAGTGCAGAAAAGCTTCTTCATGTTGCATTCACTTTGCCAGACAACCTGAGAACCCCCCAAGCACAACAAGTTTCATCACCCCCACCTGCCCACATGCACTGCTCATGAGCCGGGATCGCCACCGAACTCCGGGCCGCAGCGGCCGCTGCCATCCCGCCGCACGCAGCGCTGGGCGTGCAACGCTGCCGCCCGAACCACTCGAAGAGGTGCCAGCGCCGCCGCTAGGGCCTCTTTTGCGGTGCATTTGTTGGGGTGGGGCCGCCACAAGGCCGGTGGTGACGCTTGGACTTTTGAAAAAACATGAACAAAAAACATGCGACAAGACCCTCTTCTCTTGATTTCAAACCAAACGCATCAAAAGCACCATCACCTCCAAATGAATGTATTCCTCGCCTGGCGCGGAGCCCGTGGCGCCGCCCGTTTTGAGCCCCGTGAGCAGCGCGAAACGGATGGTGCCCGTGCGATAGCCGCGGTTCATGAGGGGCATCACCAGGGCGCCACGGAAGGTCTCGAGGCCACCTGGCGCAAGCTTCGCCGACTCGGCATGGTCAACGCGGGCGGGAACGAACGGTCGAAGCTTTCGACCTCTCACGGTTTTGACGAACAGGGGGTCCATTGGAACTATAGCATCAATTAACCACAAGAAATCCAAAGACGGGAGAACTTGCGCAGAGGTTTCCACACCTCTTGATATATATATATATAATACAGTATAGTGGTGCGTTGCCTCTCTGATTGTTGATTAGATCTACTCAGACATTCGTTTGTGCCAGCTCCATCTTTCGATGTGTGTCGAGACCGCTGTGAACGCCGTGTGGCGGTAGCCTGAGCCTCAGGTGATCCAACCTGTGGACGCTTCACCAGAAGGAAGGCCTGAGGAAAGGTCTGACCTGATTCACCAGATGCTCCATGTATGGAATATATGCCTACATTGACCCCTTTTCAACGTTTTCGTGCCACCCCCAATGTATGTAAATATTCTAGCATATTCTAGCAATACATGGAGCGTCTGGGAAAGGAGCTTCAAGTCGCACCTGAATAGACATCTCTGACCCGGCCATCCCCCCCCAACCGCCCAACCCAACCACAACCGCCACCCGCTCTCGCAACCGCAACTGCCCACCGCTCAGTCGTTGCTCACGTCGCCTCGTAAGAGAGCCCACCAGCCGCGTGGCTGCAGGGCGCTGCGGATCACGGCCGACCAGAAGGGCGCGATGTACTGGCTCCAGTCGTCGGTCCGCAGACCTGCCGGAGGGGTGGATGGCGGGCAAGGCGGTCCGTGGAGGGCGCACCGCGGTGGGTGCGGGCGGTTTTCTGGATGGCGGTGATGGTTGTAGAGAGGAGGGTGGGTGGGTCTTGAAACATGAGGGTTTGAAGTTGAAGTTGAGGACGGTCCACTTGGGCACTGGAAGTCTCAACAAAGCTATTCTAAACATGATCCGGAAGAAACATGGCAACAAACAACATTTTTATACATTTGTCCAATCTTCTCGCTAAGAAGGACTTCCAAAAGGACTTGAGTTGCTCCCAAATCATCCCAACTCCGTATTTGATTTGACAGAAAACATCACGTCGGTCTCCACCTCCACCTTCCCCTCAGCCCAGCCATGCTTTGGGAGTCGTTGGGCACCGGCAAATCGCCGTAGAAGTTTGTCGATACACCAAGGTCCCATTACATGCCCTTGCCCAACCCTCTTGGATCCTCTTGAACCCCCTGGCTTTCAGCGCCGTTCCAGGCGTCGAGCCATTGCTAAACCACCAGCCCAAATCGTGAAAATGGTGCCTGGACCTCAATAGTCCCTTGTTGCAAAAGAGGACTCATAGAGCCTCATGGTCTTATCTAAGATCCCTACCCTATGCCCCTATAATCCCCTATATAATGCATTTTGATGCATTTTGTCATGTACCTGGAGCTCGGATTTCCCGCCCACCCGCCTGTCATTCCGAGCTGCTCCTGCGCGATTTGGCGGTAGTCTGCAATGCCTGAGCATCACGTGCAAGATCCTTTTGTACACAAAAATTGCCAGCATGGACGAGCATGTCTACTGGTTGATGGTTGTTGACCGCCTTTACTGCAACCGTATCATCAACAGATCTTCAATCACACGCAATGCCCCTCAACTGGGATTGGATATGGTTCCTGATGAAATGGCATGGGATGTGCTTTGGAGGTTGTGATTTAAAGCTCTTTCTTCAACGCGCTGGGGTCCCATCCCATCATGAGAAATCCTTTTCTAGACGGTATCTAGATGGCTACACAAAACAGGCAGCACCAGCAAGAAACACCCATCGGCTGGCTTCGGCTGCATCTAGCAAGCTTTTGTCGGAGCCAATATCGATCCGGCTTCAGTTCAATGGACCGTTTTCGTTCATAACTCCCTGTTGATCGCGAGTGCAGGTGATTCACGCAGATCAACATGGATCCCCACCCGGCCACCTGTGAACACTCAGGGCAAATTGGTGGATTACTTGTGACACGAGAAATGGATCACTTGCGACGGGGGAAATGAATCAACTTATGACTCCGGGTAGTAGAGTAGCCTTCTGGCTGTTTGTGAACGATTGTGAACGCTCCCAGCATTTGTCCCTTTCCAATGCAGCCAAAGAAACTACACCAGTCAGGCAAATGGTATGCCTTGCTGATACTGTCAAGCAAGCGTTGCTCCTAGAGGACGAAAATGATTTCGACTTGAACAGACTGAGTCACCGGTTTCCTCCCCGAGGCCGGCAGTTGTGTATGTTGATGGGTCCAAATAGACCACCCCCCTGCTATCCATTTTTCAGAGTGGGATGGACAAGTTTCATCCTCTCACACCCCAAGTTCTTCTATCAAAAGAGAACACATCTGAACCACCAAATCCCCCGTACTCCCTCGCTCCGGTCCCTCCATACCGGAAGCGACCAACACGACCCCCCAGGGTCGCATGGCGCCCCGGTCGCGTGGGGCGAACGTCCGGCATCGGGAAGGTCTCTCCTTGCGCGACAGGGCCTCCGACGCGGGGAGATCGCGGTGGACCCAGGTGACCAAGATGATGCGCCCACCGGGCTTGCACACCTAAAACCGCTGAGTGAAGCGTCCGCGTCCGGCCCGACGGAGGCAACAGATGCCAGGTCGAGAAGAATGAAACGCTCGTTTTCGTTTCGTTTCCAGGTCAGGGGAAGAGGAGTCGTTTGATGTCTTCTGCGAGATTGGTGCTGATTCAAGATCTTGCGAGGTCGTTCCGAAGGTGCCGATTCGGTCTGATATATTTTTGCCAAAGAGATCTGCAGCGAGCAAACTCGATCGGCAGCGAGGAGGCGCTGTTCAAGATCGGGAATCCATCAGGCGTAGTCAAATAGATCTAATTGTATTTAGGTTTGCTATAGGTTGGAGATGGTTGGAGGCATTTGGAGGCCGTCGCTAGTACGTACCGTGGAGGCCATCGCTCTTAGGTTGGAGACCATCGCTAGTACGTTGGAGGCCATTCCTATTAGTAACTCAAAAGAAGATTGTTTTACATTTTTTTAAGGTATGGTGCGGTCTGGCGTGGGGAGTCCGCCGATGTTGCGCCAGAAAGCGCTACGCCAACGAGAGTTGAGTTTCAATGGCTCGCTGTTCAAACCAACTGTCCTACTAGATCACCTGGCTGGTGATCTTTTTCCTGGTGTTTTCTGGGCCCCATGCGGCTATAAACCACCCATCGGACGCTCGGAACGGAGAGCTCATACTTCTCTGCCTCGCTGCCAAGGAGCCCGATGCATCTCCGCCATGAACCTCATGGTGCAAGCGCCAAATCAGCCCGGACAACATAAGGCACTCACTAGCATACCATGAACGTCAGTTTTCATGCTCAGTTTCTCGGTTGGAGCACGAAGCTCAGCACAAACTGAGAACACCAATCTTTTCGCATCCGTCAAAATCCGTGGCTGTGTCATGTCTGGTTGAATTATACACGTCTGTGGTAGGCATGTGCAATGTGGGTGCTGTTCCTTGATTCTCCATACCACCCTATACATGCGCTTCAAGCTGCGGTTTCTTCAAGGGTCCACATGCCACGTGCCGTGCCGAGACCGGCGGTCGGCTTTGCATTGGACTCCGAGGCGCTCGGCTTTGCGCGGCATGTGCTCGCCGCTCTCCAAAGACCAAATGAGATCAAAGGAGTCGTCCGCGAATGGCATCCTGGGCAAATGGGGCGGACTGTAGATCTTGTCTACAGTCGACTTCCTTAGAATAGAGAAGGACTATGGCAGTGGCTATCCAAAAGCAATTGGAACATGAAGACGCCACGCGAGGTGTACGCCACGCGTTTTTGTCCAGAATCAAGACAATTCTTTTGTGAGATCTTCTCAAGAGCTGAGTCTTGCCGACTCAACATGAGCCACGCAAGACATGACAGGCTCAGTATACTGCATGTTTATGTTTTGCACATGCTCTATTTTGGCACCCAAACCTGTACTCTTTTAGGCTCATTCCACAACCACAACCGGCTTGATTAAAAAAAACAATCCTCCTTCTCCGGTCTCACCGCGGAGAATCCGCTCCGTCGGATCGGGGTGGACCCCGCGGATCGGCCCCTTCGACCGGTCCGAGGAGCTTCAGCGCATCAGCGACTTGGAAGTCACAACGCTCCTCCTGGCCTGGGAGGACGAGGACCGTGATGGACCGTGGGACGAGGACGATGCCGGACGACGCGTTCTGATGCAGGTGTAGTGGAGACTCTAAAAGTGCTACGTAGTGAGGACGACTACTAATGAGGACTTTTGCTTCCTTGGAGTGTTTTCAGGCTTTGGGGCATCTCAAGGTTTCATCTGGAACTCATGGGTCCATGACTACTCTCGTGCTCGAGAGCCTCGATGTCTCGTTTACAAGGTCGAATCGCGGCGCACCTGTCTTGCGGGAAAGCTCTTGCGCTTGAGCGCACTGCTTGGGGCTCAAGGTGATGCCTTATCACATCAGATCGGTCGGCTGCGAGCAGCTGATGCGAGCAGCTGATGCGAGCAGCTGATGCGAGCA
>CAXAMN010025717.1:403807-424510 GCA_963970005.1 Durusdinium trenchii
TGCGAGCAGCTGATGCGAGCAGCTGATGCGAGCAGCTGATGCGAGCAGCTGTTTTGCACCGGGAATCAACAGGACTCCCAAAGAGTTCAAGAACGTTCTTGTTGGGTCAACTGGATCCTTGGGGAAGACGGGAAGACACAGTCAGATGGTCAAATTGAGAGTCCAAAATCATGTTCATCAATCCCAAAATTTCTGGGACTTTTGAGCAACACCCAGCATCTTGGGGCTCATCAATGCATTTTGGCCACACATTTGCAAAGCTCTTCGTCTATCTTGGTCCATGAAATCTCCAAAGCACTTGGTGATCAAAGATTTTCATGGGTTTTGTGAGACTTCACGTCGAGCACCCTATCTGTTACAATCCCAAACAATATGTACATACAAGTATATATAGATATACACAGTATATAGAACTTGTTCAAACATGAAGAATGCAAAGCTACAGTGCTAAGGCAAACACCCATGTCCACATGTCATGTCTACAACTTAAAGAACTATGGACGTTGCAAAAACATGTCAAAACATCAAGCCACTGCCTTTTTAAACCGCGCATCCTTCAGAACAGTGATTATTGCCTGATCTGACAACCTTCTTGATCCTCAACCCCAGGAGAGGCAGCAGACTGACAAAATATATTGCACTAGGCAAACCATAGCCATCACTCTTTCATGCGGAGAAAATGCACGAACAGTACGACTGTTTGTGTGTCGGCGGCGGACAGAACACCGGGGCCAAGTGGCCTGTGACTTTGGCGCCATACTTCTTCTGCAAATATCTGGAGGAACCCCCCACGCCACAGCCCACATCCAGCACGGTGCTCACTGAGCTCAATCCGTCCACCTTCGCCCAGCTCAGGACCTCCTGCGCAGATTAGACCCCTCAGGCCAGGCAGGGTGGGCATGATGACATGGGGCCACTGCGGACTGTGGAAACTCCCTCTAGCATCTGTGCATTTTGATATAACATACAGTAACTCTGAAATCTTCACGATGTGAACTGCTGGAAGAGTCTCATCAGAATCAATTGCACCTGTGGAGGGTGCCAAAAAACCTTCGCAGGCTACTTCTAGCGTCCCCAACAAAAGCCAAGCCACACACACAAAAGATGAACCAATGGATCGATCTTCTGATCTTCTGATCTTATTCAGAGAACATATATCATAATATCATAACAAACATATCACCAAACATCACCAAACCCACCAAGAACCTCTGCCAGGTTTTGCCAAACCTTCCGCTTGTGCACAACTCTGGCCCACGGACCCATCGCCCATCCCCACGGGCCCATCTCCCACAGTATCGGCAGTCTCGTGATTTGGTGTCCCAACCAATTTCAGTCCTCAATCATTCTCACTTGAGCTTCTTGATGTTGTTTCAAGGACCTCTCCGAACCGCGGAACCGCGCGGAACCGCGCGGAAAAGCGGACCTCCAACCGAACCGGACCGGGCGCTTCCATCCGGAAGGTGGCGGGGAAGTCCGTCCGCGTGCGGAGCGATCCGCGGAGGGAGAAAGCGGGGGTACTGTATATACATACACACGAATGTCGTGTGCGTACATATTACTGAACAAAAACTATAATTATAGTCCTGGGGCCTGTGGGGTTGCAATTCTAGAGCGGGGCCATACATTGTCATGATGCACGCCCCCATCCATGAAAACACGCCCCTATCAAAAAAACACGCCCCCATGGATTTTGGATGGTCATGTCCTTCCTCTCCACCCAGCCAGCCATCCCCGCTGCTCATGTGACCTCATTGGATCCGGCGACTCATCCAGCTGAGTGCCAAAGGTGCCAAGCTCAGATGGGGACCAATCAGATGGGATATGATTGAAATGGTCGGAGGTCTACCACTTGATCAACATAGAATTCTGGTACCCATCCCACACCTGAGACATTTTTTTGAACTCTCTCTCTTCGGCACAGCTTCCGGACAAATTTCAGAGACCCCTATCATCTGAATCCGAAGCCTGCATAGCATACATGGTACAGATCAAAGATCTTTCCATCACCCGGGTCGGCAACCACTTGGTAGCATTGACGCGTCGAGATAGTCGAGCGCCCTTACCAATGAAGTCCTCCTGTTGCTGCACACAGGTGGCCAAAGGCGAAACGGTCCAAGGGGACCTAGATGATTCTTCAATCAAGCGGATCCCGTCATGGTGAACAAAATGGAGCTTGGGCATGAGCGCAAACCGGTTGAGCCTTTGTCTGTAGCAAAGGCTGGCACAAGCTGCATAGGCCTGCACAAAGCTAATCAAAAGCTGGCCAAGTTGTCCTCCAAGCCGTGCTGGGAGCCAAAACCCGTGGCTGAACATAAACGAGAAGGCCACATTGACTGCTCTGGTGCCCCGGGCCTAGGATTGTTGAGACCCGAAATACATAGCTGAAAGCACTTATCACCCAAAAAATCAAGTAAGGCTTTAAGGACTTACACCCCCAAAATACAAACAAACCACATAGATGGACTAAGTACAACCAAAAAACGATAGCAAGCAAGACCGCATCAGCAGTCTGGCCAACAACCCAACGATCACAAAAATCCTCCAGGTACTGGCAAAAGTGTGTGGAGACAACACCCTTGGACCATTGCCCCAGAGGACATGCGGTGGACTGAGGAAAACTCATGGTTGCCCGCGAAATCTCTGAAAGATAGGGGGACAACCGACGGCGAGCGCAAAAGGCCTTGAAGTCACTGGTGAGCCATGCAAACTTGTTATCCACTGAACCCTGTAAAGGGGCAATCTGAAGCCTCTCAACGATTGACACGAAGCTGGAACCGATCCAGTGCTTCAGACACCCCAAGTGCATGTTGTGCCAAATGTCTGTTGCAAAAAAACCAGCACAATGGCTTCGGTCAACAGGATAATGGCGCAGGATGATTGGTTCATTGGGCCAGGGATCCTCTGTGTGCATCGTGGGTAACCATGATGGTCGCAAAGAAAAATCTTCAAATGGAAAGGATCCTCTGTTGCCTCCATCGGACTCTTGGCCTGCAAGACACAAATGGCATATGCCCGTGGACGGTGTGCGGCTGACAGCAGCACGAGCAACATGCGAATATGTTCTCCTAAAGGAGCCCAACTTGGCCAACGCCGGCAGGTCGCCTTTGGTGGACAAGTGTAGCATGTAGACATGTTTTGTACCATCCGCGCTTGTGATCCCCTCTTCAACCAACTTCTGACAGTCATTTGCAAAAAGGGCCACGAGGATATCTAAGGCATCTGGTCGTTCATGCATGAGTTGCCGAACCATGGTGGTGAAGAGTAGATGCGTTGACCATGTGTTTCCAACATAGTTGATTCCCATTTGCAACCGGTGTAGCGGAGAGCGATGTTTCTGCTTTCGGATGTACGATGCTGTCCCCCTGCCGAGTGCCCCGTGAACTGACAACATCCAAATTGGTTTGGACTTGTAGGTCCGACCTTCGTCGGTGTGACTGTAAAATGGAATTGTCCGCCTCAAATCCAATGGTAAACGAAACACTTCATGTTGAGGGTGAAGTCCCCGGAACCGTGCCCAAAACTCACCAAGCACATCCAGCATCCTGTCCCAGCTATCGACCCCAACAAGCTGTCTCCACAGCCTGTTACTATCAAGGAGCCATTGAACCCAGGAACTGAGCTTTATGAAAGGGATGTGCCTCAAGCCTTCAACAAGCACATATTCCATCTCCACGGGGGCACACATCCCCAACTGCTTGAACAACTCATGACATCCCTTCTCTGCATCAGAGAGGGAAACACCGGCCAACAACCTCACAGCTCGACTGGCATGCGGGTTCTCTTCCAGCTCCGCCCTCGCCAAAGACACCACGTGAGAGCATGGGGCCTCAGACGCCGGGAACACTAGGGCAAAACCAGGAGGCAAAAGTGCAAGACACATCAAGAAGCAAACACTTCAAAGCTACAGAAGGTAAGAAAACAAACATTTTTTTGCCCGTAGTTCGAGTCCACGCGCAGGCGCTCAATTAGATGCAAAATGAAGCAGATACACTTCAACCTACCCAGCGGTGTTGGTCTGCCCGACCTCCAGCGACATAGACATAATATGGAGGATAGGAAACTGTGTTTGTCCTATTCAAGGCACCCTCACCACCGGAATCAGATTTGTTTTTGCAGCCTACATGCTTTGAAAACTCTGAGATCAAAGCAGCTTCAAGCATGTGAATTAAATCCAAGGAATCTGAAGCTGCAATTACCCACATGCAAGTGTACCCTCTTTCAAGGTACCAGTTAAAGCGGCGCGATGGGTTGGCAGTGACTCCAATTTTGAAAATACAAAGCCGGATACCCAACCACTCCCTCATAGAGGTGATTTGCGCTTTTGCGTGGGCTAAGATTTTGCCGCACGTGGGTTTTCCACGAGTCTTCAAACATTTGTTGAGTAAACCCAGCGACCGAAGTTTTTCCCAGTCAGAGTCCACGTGGATTTCATGCTCACTATCTTTCTCGGAATTGGCACCGTGGGCCTCAGCATGTTGTTGCTTGCAATGAAGGGCAAAGCAGGTGGAAGGCAAAGCATAACAGTGATCAGCACTACTTGGCCAGCGTGCGCCCAGGTGCTCTAGCTGGCTGTGGATGATGCACGGTGGCCACAGCAGTCTCATCTCTAGTGAAGTACTCCATGAGGGGATCCCAAGCATCATCGAAACAAACAGGGACCACTTCTTGGGATGTCCTCAGCACATGATCATTCCTCAGCGCATGCTTTTTGGGGGATACATGTTTTGTTCTATATAGTGCCAGGAAATCATACACCGTAAGAGCAGGCTAGCAGCTTTTGAATCTTCACAGCACCGAGTGGGCTGCCATCATCCACAGTCCGCTTGCTTGCCATGGTCCGGGTATGTCAAAAGTGTAGCACAGAAACATTGCGAAGGTGTGCAAGTTTGACTACACTGAGCATTTTATGGCTTGGGTAAAACATATATGCAATTGTTGATTTCATAAACATGATCCCAATATAGCTGCAATAGTCGAGGCACCATTGAACATGCGCAGAGACTTCTGTACTATGATTGCTGGATTGGGCCCCCGACTCCGTAGCTGATCAGCCGAGCGCAATGGTGGATGAAGTCGCCCGGGTCTTGGTGGTTGGGATGAAGCCCATGACCTGGCATGGAACTGGAATACATTATAATTATGATACATCGTTCACATCATTCAGTGTGGAATTTCTCCATGAGGGTATCATGTGGGTCATCTGGGCCATGGCAACTACTCTGTATTTGGCATGTTTGGACATCAGGAACATCGTGTGATAACCTTTTCATACCTTTTCTGTCCACGCATCCCAACTAGAATCCCAAGAATCCCTTATGCTGACTGCGCAGCCAAAAAGGACAATTTTCTTGACCGCTGTTTGATGGACATATTGTCACGTGCTTTGCACATGCTCAACCCCTAAAGCAGGTGTAAAAAACACCTTGCCACCCCTCAACTAGTGCTAGCTCAAAGCTCCCAGTCAATCCATTGACAGCGAAGGAAACCTTGTGGTTCTCTAAACTGACGTTTGAGAAAATCACAAAATAGTATGTTTATTAGTTTATTACTGTAGGTGTATGGAGTCATCGATCGCTCACTCGTGACTGGGATCAAAATCAGGCGCTGGTCCGATCACTGGTCCTGCTGCAACATCTTCAAGACATTCCTGAGGACCGGCTGGCGTGTGGCAGGGCCCAAATCATTAAGCTTGATCGCAGAAACCCCGACATGGTCAATACGCTCGGGTAAAGTGATCAACCTATATTTGCATGCGTGTGGTTTGCAGCAGTGTAGATTGTGTAGATATGAGAGCATCAAACATCAGCACAGCGGTTTCTCTATATGGATCGACAGAAAACACACTGACTGTTGACAAAGCGTCTTCCCAGTCGACTCAGCCGTTGTAACCTTGCTGCACCTGAGCCGTTGCAAGTCATAGTTCACGGCGAACTTACTCGTTTTGACCATGTCCCTGGCTCCGGAGGACACTACTGTCACATGTTATTCTTGCAAGGAAGACGAAGCACGCCACCGTTGTTTTTTTGATTTGGGCATCAACCTTCTTCAGAAGCCTAAGTCGCCCAATCTACACTTGATCACAGCAGTCAGTCAGTTCTCAAGGTGTTGACAAAAAGAAGCATCAAAGAGTAGAAGTTACATCAGTCTCTGACCCCTGAATCTCCGCGGTGCTTGAATCCTTTGCGGTTTTCAATGGAGTGACGTCCACCTTGACTTCCTCGATATGCTCATACTGTTCCTGCAAAATGGTCACAGCCTCTTCAAGGCTCTTGACGGACCTGAGCTGGCATGATGAGCAGCGAGAACCGTGGAGGCACGAAGAAGATTCAGTGGCAGTGGAAAGGTGGTCACATGTTCTACAGGTGTGCTAGGCCATCGGCTTTTCAGCCCTTTTTCTTTCAGAGGATTCTGAGCCCTTGTTCGACATCTCGGATTCAATTCGTCCAATCAAATCAGACAGCTTGGTGGATCTCGACAACAAAGAATCGCCCAACTTCTTCAAGTTCATGTACTCCTGAAAGATGCTTCGACTCTTACGCATGAGGGTTTACTGCATGAGACTCGATCTGAAAGGAAGGAACGATTCGGACTAGCACACATGATCGGACTGCATGAACATACCACCTAACAAAAACAAAGCTCCTCCTTGGGGCCATTGGCGGTTTGTGCCTTTTTGTCATCGTCTGAGCTGTCCCCAGGCGATGCATCAACTTCACGGCTGGCCTTCTTGAAGCCCTTGAAGTTGGAGACCTGGGCTGGGAATGGCGAGCAGTCGCATGGGCTGGGAGAGGGGATGTCGTTTTGCACGGCTTGTGACAGGTGGATATCCCTTCCTCAAAAAATGAAAGGTAATTCAAGAAACCTTGCTGGTGTCCAGGGTTTCCTCTTCTTTCTCCCGTTCCTCATCCACATCCTCGTCTTCATCGTCAGAGTCGACATCGACGTAATACTTGGAAATGTTTTTGTTGTATTTATCTTTCCTTAGAACGTGGAGATGACATTGCAAAAACACTCCAGCAGAAGATCACAGTGGGCACTATAGCGTTGAACTTTGTTCTGCAGAAAAGTATCTTCACCAGTTTTGCGGCGTTGCCCTTCTTTTCACAATACTTCACTACACCGGCAATGTAAGACCTCAGCAAGTTTGCACATGATGATTTCAGGGGCAGTTGAACTACATGGTTGCCATGTGGAACTCCAAACGTGTCATTTACTGTATTATTGTATTTATTCAAACAAGTAGCTTGCTCCACCCCAACTTTGTGCGCATACGCTCAATCGTGTACCAACCCCGACGCCGGTTGCTTTTCTTCCGGTGGATGGATTCCTTGGAACGGGTCACCTTGGCGACGAAGGCATCCTGCAGGCCACATCACAAAACACAGCCATAAGGGAACCGATGTAAATAGCAGTGCAAATATTGCAAGCAACATAAATATTGGCGAATATTGGTGGGTCCTCTTGCCATCCAGCTTCTTCAAGCAAACGCAAAAGCTCTTGTCTTTTGTGGCCCCCCTGCTTCCACATATCGTGAATGGCGTCAGGTACCCGGAGTTTTCCACTAGGTTTTCGCTCACAGAGCCGTCTCAAGCGTCCCAGCTTGGCCCCTTCGGATATCTCTTGTTCATCTTGGGAATCTACCTCGCTTCCCTCATCCTCACTTACCCCGGGTCCCTCCGAGGGTTCCTCTGGTTCGGGCTCATGTTTCTTGGACTTAGACTTAGGCGCCAGCTTTGGCTTCGCCGAAGACCTTCGCGCCTCGCCCTTGGAAGGGGCGCTTGTCACCTTGTCCAAAGCAGCTTGCATAGAAACAAGCTGCGCTCGCAACTCCTCATTGGCCTGTCAGAGAATAGTAGAACACCGGTTACGAATGAAATGAGGGTATAGGACAAAAACACCTTTTGTAAGTTTGTCATGGCAAAAAAATGCATGATAGGATTCCCAGGCCTCCTGCAAAGATCCAATTTGTTTGGCCGGGTCTGGATCTGGAGACTTGAAACTCAAGCGACGTGGTGCTGGTGGGTCCTTGTTTTTCTTGGCAAGCTTCTTCTTTGGGGGAGACTTGATTGGGGTGTTTCCTGGAGCGGCCACAGCAGCAACTGGAGGGTTTTCCTGAGCCCGCTTAGGTTTAGCTGCTGTGGCCTTTGCTGCAGTGCATGGCGGGTCCCTTGGTTTCGACCGCTTTGCCGTTTTCGACTTTGCCGCCGCTAGCTCCTCTTCAGTGGCCTTGGGATGGTGCAAACCATGAGAGATCAACCTATATACAGCGGTCATTTACATAACAGTGCCCCAGTCTGAGCGGTTAAAGGCCAAGTGACCGGAACAGTGTCAGGCTGCTCTTCATGGCCCTCAGATAGGCTCACTGTGTCAATGTCCAACCTAAAGGGAAAAATACTTGCTCTTTAAACATTGCCTTCGTGATGGAACCAAGAAACAGCTGATGAAGAAGCGTGTTGTTCCTTCAACTTGGCCAATTGACGTTCATATTCCTGCAACGGTTTGAGATTGTTACACATGTTGAGGATCAAGAACAACAGATCTACCATGAACACGGTGCATATGATTGATGATACACATGATGTCTCCTTGATTTGTTTCTTCAGTTCTTGTTCGCTTTCACCTTCCTTCTTTACTTGCAGCATCCTACGGCTCCCCGTCTCAAGTTCTGAGCAGCTCCGGGTGCGTGAGTCCAACTTCCGCATGACAGCTACCCTGAACTTCCCTGAACCCACTGGATCTAAGGCTTGGAACCAGCAGCTCAAGCATACACCACAAGGACCGGCGTAGGTGACGACTCATAAAGCTGCCGGGGGAAGCGGGAACTGCCAGGAAGGGTGACAATCCAAGGCTTGTGAGGGGTCCCCCAAAAAGCTCAAAAGTACGTGTTTTGTACGGGTTTTCGTACGGAAAAACACGTCCCTTGGATGGGTATCCACGCCCCTTGTACGGGTGGAAAGTGGGGGCACGTGTGAAACACATGTTTTGTTTGGGTTTCACATGTGTTTTGCACGTGTTTCGAGATACGCCTATGAAGGACTGAAAAGTTACAAATACACCATCAAAAAGACATGTCTAAGTCACAGTTTCCTTTCTTGACGCATGTCTTGCAGAAAGGTTTCTATGAAGCATTCTGCAGGAAAGCGAATTTCAATAAGAGTAGCTAATTTGCACACATGGAGTTGAATTTACAGGGTCTTGGGAAAGAGCCGGCGCCAGCTTCCAAGCTGAAGGCTCTTAGATGCCCTGAGATAAGCAAGAACTGACACCATATTGGCATCGTCCCACAAATCAGACCATTCAAGCGACTCAAAGAAAGATTCCAGGCTGCATTGCATCTCATCGTCGGAAATCTTGAAGTCCACCACCCGATGCTTGCAGAACTGCTGACGTAGCTTCCGGAGCCGTAGTCCAAATCTTGGAGGATAGGTCCTCAGCCACCCGCAATCCCAAATATAGGCAAGAACTGATATGTTGTTCTTTGGTTGGACCCCCTCAACCTCAGAGGGGTTATTAGGGTGTTCATCAGGATTCACAAGGTGTTGAATTTACATTTAATTTGGCAGTCAATCAAGAGAGTTCACCAAGACATACTCTTTTCATGGGGGTCTACAAAATGCTTTACGGAGAAGAGATCGCCAAAACTCAATGAAGAGGGATCCCGTAGACTAAACCTCTTTTAGCGTGTCCTTTCAACCTCTCTTGCTAGATTCTAAATGAAAGGCATGTCCTAGATATGGATCCTGGTGGGTCCCCAAACTTGAACGATATGAAGCACGTTGGTCAACACACTACGCGATCAATTTATACAAAAAACAAAAGATTCCTAACTCATGACCCCGTATGAATCCAAGCCCAATGACCCAGTGTCTTTGAGGAAGCGGGTCCCCTTGTAAGCTTTGCGGCCAGACTTGGAGGTGTAGGTAGTGGATGACTTAACACCTGATAGCTTGGCTCGCATTTTTTGGGAAAGAGTTCCAAGGTCCAGCCGCCGGACAGCAGGTGAATTTGATAAGGCCAAATGCCTTTTGGGCGTCGGGCCGCCAAATAATCCCATCCACCAATAGGCCAGGTAGGCCTGGAGAAGAGACGATTTCTGACCAACACAGGTTGAGGACACAAAAGGGTCCACACTTGCTTCTAGTGTGGACCCTTTTGTGTCCTCTCAGCCTCTCTAGGGACTATCATCACAACTGCATCCCTGCGCCGTTTCTTGTCGTTGTTATTCTTTTATATGAAACGGCCCCGTTAAGGTCTGGTAATAGTATCCGTGAACCCTGTATCCTCTTGTTTAGATACCACAGTACAAGGAGAGCGGACGGAAAGGATTCTGAGCACTTCCTGTTGGTCTACCATGTACATGTGTGACTATCATTGTTTAGTGATGCGCAGCTCTTCAAACCGATAAAGCCACCCTGGAAAGGCCAACAGACCCTAAAACACAATTTGTGGAAGTGACTGGAAGTGCCCTTTCTTTGCACTCAAACGTTTCCAAAACGGGTCAGAAAGTGCATTTAAACAAGTGTTGGCTCATGTTGGAATGCTTTCACGGGGCCGTCCTTCGGAAGCGAGCGCAGCACTTCCCTCATCCTTGGGTGCCACAACACCATCGACGAGCGCGGTTGTTCCAGGAGGAACGCGCCGCCCATCGCTTGCACAACCCAAAGAAGAAGGCACGTCCTGACGGGATGGCTGGGATGTGAAACGTGGCCTTTTGCCTTGTACAAGTAGTGCCATAGATAGGTTCCAGGTCCACCCAGCTGGAGTCAAGTTTCTGTTGCGTTTTTGTTTGCAAGCTTAAGAATCAAAACGGACATGTTCACCATTGTTCGGCAAATCAAATTTGGGAGAACCTGTCCGGCTGCAAAGTTGGTTTCCTTCGCGGACAGAAGGAGCAGTCAGGTCCCCTAAAGGTGCATAGGGGTACCGCTTATTGGTGCCTCTGTTGATGGACACGAACGACCGGCAAAGCAATCCCACCACGATGAAGAAGTTGTCCATCTTGCAATTCAGCACGCAAAGGAGTGCAAGCCTCAAATTGGCCAACAAGCTGCGGGAGTCCACTGCCTAGCGTTTTTTCAAATGTGTTGTGAAGGTAGCTGGCAATTGTCACTACGGAGTCGGCAGTGAAGCCACAATATCAACATTTCTTTGCATACTATGAACAAGCTGTTGACTACAGGGTATTGTTTAATCTATTTTTGCTTCAAACATCTGTGAAGCTAGGACTATAGGACAGGCCCTTTGGTTCCGGCTAACAAGAACTTGGTTGACAATTGACAGTCGAAGGATTTTATTTGTGTATTCGAAGGAACAAAAAGCCAGCATCTGATAACAAGTCATAGCAGTTCTGCTTTCCGTCTTCACCAAAACCAAAGAGGATGTCGAGAGAAGCAGTCGCATGGCCACCGGTCCTCATACACCTGGAGACCCATGCTTGGCCTGCGAAGAGCTCCATGAAGGAATACGCCTTGAAGGGCAGACTGAGTTTCATTGAGCAAGAAAAGCCCCAAAGGTTGTATGAATTCATACTTAACACATAGCCTTGCAGGGAAAACCAATTAGGTTTCACCAAGTCAAGTTAAATTGGCGACTGCACTCGGGAGCTGAGCATTGACAGAGTATATGTTCTTTCCTATCATCACATTGCAGACCCACATGCGCAAAATGCAATTTTCCATGGACCAAACTAGCGACTAGCGAGAAAGTGTGTCAAGTTCACAGTCCCATTGCCTCAGCAAACACCGGGACATTGTCACAGTGAGCGAGGAGGATCACGAGGGACAAGAGGATCTGCCAGGGGGTTAGGAAATTACATTGCAATGCGCATGCAGGAAGTTGTATTCAAACAAGGGTTGGAGATCCCTACATGCAAACGACATCATTGATCAAACAAGATTCCCGTGCGCCGTTGGCAATTGAAGTTTGAACCACCCCAACCTTCGGAGCGCCCAGTGAATGCAGCCGCTTCACCACAAGGTCCAGTTTGCGTTGGGTGTCTCCACACCCAACAGCCATGTTCAGATGCACGGATGTATGGCCCAACTAAATTGAAAGGCCCTGAGCCACAAAAAAAACTACTTCAATCTTGATGACCCAAGTCTCTTCGTGAGTTGAAAAGGCGACCCAGCACTCAACTTGATATTCCAACATGATGCTGTTTTCTCCGTGGAAACAAGTCTGGAAGACCTGGAGGGTGATCATTAGGCAGCAGCCTCCGTCTCCAGCCTTGCCCACGCACCATCACGCCACAGGACCTCAGAGCCAAGTGTGAGGGCTCCAAGCGGGCGGCCAGCGACATGGGCAAGATGGGACATCCTGGGTTCCTTTCCGGGGTAAGATTGCACTTTCATGCACATGATGAACTAGCTAGCTGAGTGAGCACTTGGCACACATTCACCCTTTTCCTGACTGGTCAGGTGGTCAAGGGACAACTGACGGGGTGGCATTTGGAAGCTCGATCTCTTCAGTATACAGACCAACAACCCATGGAACTATAGCTGTCATCCCAACCATGCAGGATTGGATATGATTAGTTAGCTGCAGTAAAATATGCAAGGCTAGTGAGATAGGAAAGCAAGGGGCATCCTGTAGTCATCCAAAGTAGAACTACCAACCAAGCTTCCATGAACCACTCTAGCCGGCAGAGGCCACAAGGTCACTAACACCTGATCGGACTTTGGCCCACCATCCAAGATGCATATGGATGGTATAAACCCCCAGAATTAGAATTAGTTGCAATCACTCCGTTGAGTAACTGCTTTGGAACCGGTCTCCAATGGCACCTCACATGCCTCAAAAGCACTTCCTTCCCAGGGGTAGATTCCTTTCATGAACCGTTAAATATAGGTCTTCAAGAGCACTAGATCCAAAAGCAGTTGCAGTTGTTCAGAACAAAATCCAGTCGACAAATGGTGCTTGCATGTGGGTAGAGGCCACTGGTCGACTGCAAGAAGTGTTCATAGCTAAGGCTTCGTACATACTGCGGAAAAAAGCTGATCTTCAGCTGTAGCTGCCAATCAGAGTGCCAATCAGTTCAAAGGCTTTAGTCCATTGTTGCTCATGTAAGTCCTCGCTGACTTAAAAGCCTCCTCGGCAATGTTGTCCGCAGTGATGGCCTTGTCAGCCCATTCATCAGTGCAATGCCCCCAAAACTTGTCCTGGAATAGAAATCAAACAAAAACCTCGCGAATCGAAGAGCCTGGAAGCTACTTCATGAAAAGGTGCGCCTGAAATTAAACCATGCAAGTCTTCTACACTTAAACTCATGCCAGTATCAGGTACTGCGAAATGATAATGTTGACTTGGCGCAATGAACATGAATCACCTGTCCTCATGGACTGAAGCGGTAGCCAAGCCAGGTCGGATGCGCTGGTTGAAAACCTTCTGAACTGCATCCCACTTCAAAGCTCCTGCTTCGGTCTTTGGCCGCCTACGACGAGCAAAGGTCTTGAGGTAGTTCACGTCAGGGTCTTTGTTCTCCGGCACCTTGGAACCAGCAGGCAGTGCCGGGGCCCCTTCAGCAGCCAGCACCTTCTGCTTCTTCGCCGCAGGTTCTTTGGCTTTGGCCTTGGCATTCCCTCGCGGCTTCCGCTTGGCAACAGCACAAGATGCTGCCGAAGGCTCTGCAGGTTCCATGCCCTTGGTCTTGGACCTCTTGCTGAGTGCTGGCTTTGGAGGCTTGCCATCGTTCTTGTCAGTCTTCTCAGTATTGTCATCCTCCTCATTGACGCATCCCTCAACAACCATGTTGGATTCCTCCGGGTTTGCCTCCGGTGCTCCATACTCCTCTGGATGTGCTGCATTTGCGGGCTTCTGTGACTTTCTTGGGGCAGACTTAGGCTTAGAAGAGGCCGCCTTCCTCCCTCGCCCACGTCCTTTGCCCTTTCCTCGCCCACGGCCACCCTTGCCATCCTCAGCCTCCTCGCACACGTCCCTTTTCAAGCCAAGTTGGTTCCGACGTGTGACCTTGCAAAGCCAGGCGTGCACAAGTTACAGAAAAATGCAGCCATGCAGCAGGACTGGTTTGCGCAGACCCATCGTGAACCGTTTAGACCCATCATGAACCGTTTTTGGAGGGTCAAAAGTCCTTCAGCATCTTTCAGATTTAAAGTGCTATGTTTCTTGACTTGAAGCATCTTGGAAACAATATTATTGATGCCAGGCGGCAGCAGGCTCTGAGCACTCCTGTAGAAGTTCGAGGCTGTCCACAGCAGTGTTGAATCTGTCCATGAGGTTCTGAACTGCGCCCTCATCCATCTCGAGTGTGTCACCGGTATCTTTCCCATATGGAAGCGAGTCATCCACTTGGACTACCTCATTGGTGACAAACGCAGCTTCCCTCTTGCTCCTCAAAGCCAATTGCTTGGCCCGCATGTTCTTCAACTCCTCCTCCAACGCAGCAATCTTCCCAGACACCCCAGGGCTGGAAGCAGGATCAAGAGGAAGCTTGTTGTCATCCACAATGCTTTGCTCCAGCATCTGGCTGTCAGGAAACTCCATGGGTTGGAAGACCTGCGACTTGAGCCTGGCAAGAGCCAGCAAGTCTTCGCTGCCACAGCCGCGGTCTTGGTCCATGCTCAGAGTGGAGGGTTCAGCCAATGGAACCTCCGTTGGAGCAGCGCCAGTCGCAACAAGAAGAATAAAGTCGTCTACACGCTCTTCAGTCTCAGCTGGTGCCCCAACTGGGTCTTGTACATGGTTCTCAGCTGGTGCCCCAATAGGGTCTTCTACCTGCTTCTCAGCTGGTGCCTCAACGTTGTCTTTTACCTGGTTTTCTCCCTCAGGTGGTTCACCGCCTGTTGGCGGCTCTTCGTCACTGATCTCCATGGGTGCAGGATCAGAAGGAAATCGGTCCTGGCAAAGCTGACACGGCAGCTGGGCGCAAGTATTGACCATCTGCCTTCAAGATGTAAACTAAGGAACTTGGGAATCTGCGCCAAGAACAGTTTTGCTTCAACAAAGAAACAAAAATGCAAAGATCTCTCAGTTGGTTGCATGCACTTGAAAAGATCTTTTTTACTACTCATTGTCCTCATCACCACCATCCCCCTCGTCATGAACCGTGTCATGGCCATGATCCACTTCATGATCATCACCTCCATCATGACCATCGCCCCCATCATGACCATGAGCATCAACATCATCGCCGCCACTCAAAGCAGCAGCCATCAAGCGAGCAAAGTTCCGGTTCTTGGGCCACTGCGACCGTGCGAGCTTCTTCTTGACCAGAACGCAGCAGCCCTTGATGAACCATGCTTCCAAATTCACCTGCTTGGGGACCAGTGGCACTGAAGCCAAGTCAGTGAGTTGTTTCAACCTGACAGTGGATGCGAGGCGATGCAACAAGGTCGATAGAGGGCCACCAAAATAATCAAAAGTCCAAACAGTTCCAAACATTTTGTATCTCACCCTTCTATTTTTTGGAAGTAAATTGTGGAAAAACGCTTGAAGCTTGAGTCAAGAGTTTGTTTTAAAGGGACTGCACTAGTTAAAGTTGGGCAACTCTGCTTCAACGTTGGGAATGCTCACCATGCCAAGCTGGGAAGTAGTTGGGTCCCGAAGTCGTTTCATCACAGGCAGCAAGGCTTCCAGGTTCACCCCAGCAGCACAAATTGTTGGCTCTACTGCGGACTTCCCAGCTTCAGGGACAAAGATAGAACCAGTCTTTCGAAGAAGCTGCCTTAGCTCTTTGTTCCCCTCCCACTCGGATGCGCAGCCACCAATCTCGACTGTGTTCTTGCTCTCCGCCATGTTGCAGCAAAGAAAAACAAACCGGTGGCAAACGTTGAGGCACTTGACCAGTGGCTGCGATTGGTCGACATCTTATTTTACAGTGGCTGACTCAGCTGCAGCTCTTTGTGAACCAACACATGGAGAAACCTTTCCTTTCCCATCCAAACATGAAAGGGTTGAAAAGTCATGAAAGCTAATGAAAAAGTCATTCAATTTCAGACTCTTGTCAGCAACCTGCCCTGATCCAACCCTTGGCGGGCCAAGGTCCAGACCAGTGATGGTCATTCAGCTCGACGATGGAAAAAGCGATGCCAGCAGTGGGATGGCAATGGACGGCGGGACTTTGGAACTTGGGGCAGGTCTGAAGTGTGTGACTGTTGGTCATGGCATCTTCGAAGGTTTTAGTCCAAGACTTGCAAAAATCTTGAAGAAGGTGTTGGTAAGGGTTGCCAAGATCTTGAAATGGACAGTGATGAACCCACCGGCTGCAACACCATGCTGAAAACACGCCCTTTTGAGAAAACACGCCCCTGGCAAAAATAGGAGTTCTTTTCAGATCAAAGATAGTCTTTCCAGACAGGGATGCAGAAACAGAGTCCTGGAATGTTCCAGGGTTATATACTATAGTCGTTGACCCTGCGAGAATCTGCTAAACAAAGTACTTCTTTGAGCATTGGACCATCTGTTTCTTCGCACCTCAAATCCTCCTGCTACACCTGTCATTGCCGAATTCCGACGGACTTCCGACGTCACTCATCCCTTCGATCACGGTCGACGACTCGACAAGTTCGTTCCCAGGTTTGGGACTCCGGACGACACGGTGCGGACGACACGGTCCGGACGAACGACACGGTCCGACCTGGGTCCAGTGCGCGGAGCGTCACAGGTCGTATAACATTAACCACTCTGGATGCAACGTCTGAGCATAGGGCATCGAAAAAGCAATACCACGAACTCTACCACGAACTCTCAACTAAGAACTGTCCCGATTGTCCCCGGCCTCCAGGAGTTGTCCTCATAGTAGCCGTGGTGCAAATGATCGCCCCAAATCTCCACCCAAACGCCTCGCTACATCGGACCCGCTGGGTTCCGGAACGGGCAAGGGCAGGTCAGGTCCGCATACTATATATAGGAACACAGGGAGAATATCACTTTTTCTTTTGACCCAAAAAGCGATTCAGCTGGGGGAAGATGGGCAAAGAAAACACATGTAACAGACCAGTCTTGAAACTGTTTCGCGTACATGGGGCATTTGGTTCTGGGAAGACTTGCCATCAAGCCCTCAACGGAGTTGAACAACCACTCTTGTTTCACCAGGGCGTCAGGATCATCGCTGAGCACATTCCATGCAATCTGCAGGTCCAATCCTACTCATCCGCTCTGCTCACTCATCCACAAACCACCGCACCAACCACCGTAATTATTCCACACCCCTTTCACAACCATTCCCTGCTCTCATCCACCATCGCCTTGCCTGTAGACGCGTCGTAGAAGTCTGCGATGCCCTCCTGCAGCGAGCGCTTCCGCCGTGCTTTTCGCACCGAAAACGCAGCGGCCGCAGCCACGAGCGCGGCAGCCGTGGGTGCTAGGAGGGAGGCGCTTGCAGGACGCGGCGTAGTGGTGGTAGCCTGCAAGGTCAGGCAAAAACGTCAAAGACAGGGATTCGACGAATTCCAATCCGGTGCACTTCCCGTGATGAAACTAGGCACTGAGAAACGTGATGACAACTCTCTCTCCCCACAACTCTTAAAGACGCTGCTAAGGTCATCATTGGTGCAGCATGGCCATGCCGCAGACTTGACACGTCTCTGGATATGTCTGGATTGTTGATCTTCTTCAACTTGGCCTTGGCTTCGTGCACGTCTTCCCATGGACCGACCACCGAGTATCATGAGTAAATGAGCCGACCATCGAACGAAGACCAGGGCGCCTTGCTCCGTCGCAGCGGAGACGGCCGTGCTGGGCCGACAAAGGCCGTGGCCGCGGTACTCGCCGTCGCTGTCGGAGCGGAGCTGGCGCAGTTGTACTCGCCGCCGAACTCCTGGAGAAGAAGGCCCAAGGCTCCAGATCACTTACCGTAAGTGGGGTGATCTAAATTTATAAGGAAGACATATGCGGCCTGGTGGTTGCACCACCGTTGCCTTGGATCAACAGGAAAGGAGTGAGTCTGGAGTCTCTTTGAGTTCGCTTTTGGTTTGGTGTGGTGGTAACCAAGTCCATCCAATGAGCTGGCTTGCCCTGCAAAATACGATGAGACCAAGTCCATGGGACACTTGGCTTGGCACAATCTCCAAAACTTAGTGTCAGAATGGCAAGCACCGGCCACAAAGCCATGGCATTGCCTTCAAGACCTTACACCTTTTTAGATCCTTTTTGGAACAGACTTCCTGAGAGCCCCCGCGCGGTGTTTCAACCACCGCGCCGTTTGAACCCAACAAAAACACCAAAAGAACACCGTGCTCCACCTGCTCTTTTCCCTGCTCCGACCGAATCCGGCACCTTCGACCCGACCCCGATCCATCAGACTTGTTGTTCGACGCCCCATTCCGCTCCAAGGCAGCTTGCCGGAAGATCGCGTACTCGATGGGTCGCAGGCCCTTCCTCCGGTCCTATGGAGCGGCCAAGCACGGGATGGGCGGCTTTTGTGAAGGAACGAAGCCGGAAAGGTAGATGAAGCGGATCTGGTTTATCTGGTTTTGGATTTAGTACTCCTTTTGTTTTCCAAGCTCACGCGTTTCCTTCTGGACGAAGTGACTGTCAGTATTTCACCCGTCAAGTCTGAAGAGACGGTCTCAGTACCCTCGATCCTGAGATTTCGCATCTAGAAGTTAGGACCCTTCTGAACTGATCTTATCCTCAACTGGAGAGGATGGATCTGATTGCACTGCCCTCTTGGGGGCACTGTGGTGAGCAGTCCCCCAGCAACACCTGCCCCAAGGAGCTTGGAATGACCAACAACTGGATGCTGAAAAACCAGGAGAGATTCAGGCTAGCATCCCCAAGTCAACAGGATGGACATGCATGCCGACGACGACAGGTGTGAAGCAATATGAAGCATTAATGGATCCAAACTTCATCTTGACTCGATCCTTTTCACCTCGCCCGACTCGGGGAGACCCCGCCCCACAACCACACGATGGACTCGGCACCGCCATGACAGCCGTCCGCCGCCCCACCATCCCAGCTAACCCACAGCCACCAACGAGAGTGCCCAGTAAAAGGCTCGCTCCGAGCTGCATAGAGCCTCACCACCGCCAAGGCAGTGTGGCTCTCTGAACTGCCTCAGAGTGGGTTGAATGCAATGGATCTGATCTGATTCACAGCAGAAGCTGGTAGTTCCTGCGAACCCCCGCTGGTTGGTATGAGGAGTTCATGATCTTCCCTTCGGGCCATGCCATCCACGTAACCATGTTGGTTCCAGGTTCCAGGGAGTGTAACCATGTGTAACCCATCTCAGGTGGTTCGAGTCATTTCACCCCAAAAGAGACACATAAAACTGTTTTCTCCACTAAACAGGATGTTGTACTTGACTTCAAACACCACCCACCAGCGACTGCATGATCTGCCACTCCTACCTGGAACTTCAAGACCCAAGGGCAGATCGATCTACGGTGCCAGTTATTAAGCTATCTGGTTCCAATCGTTCGGACTCTGCTTCCAATCGTTTGGACCTGGTTCCAATCGTTCGGACTCTGCTCTTTTTGAGACGGCACTTCCCAACAAAGAACCAGCCCTGGACCTGCCCTGCGCCTGGTTCTCGGCTGAAGCCATCCGTGGTTGGCACGTAAATCTGCTCGGAAAAGCCTCGGCGAAGAAAGCACGGGACGCAGCATTCGGGCATATGGGGGCGAAGAAGGAAGAACCTCTTCGCCCATGAAACACAATACCAGCTTTCCAGCAGCTAAATAGAAACCAGCTATATATCGTATATATATATATATATTATATAACTGTAACCAAGATCCCACAGAATGTCTCACCAGCTACAAATGCAATCCCTGCGCCTCCTCAAGCAGCCACTAAGGTCCCCGGAGCACCCCCCACCGCTCCCCACCGAGGCGCTCTCCGCTGGTGCAGAGACCCGGAGCTCGAGGCGCCGGTGGCCACTGAGCGCGGTGAGCAGCAGGGTACCATTGCAACCATCGACCTCGCTGGCACCGAAGATCCCACTGAAACAGGTCGTGGAGATGGCGACCCGGGTGAAGCGCGGAGAAGCCGGCAAGGCACGGAGAGGTGGGGCCAGGTGTGTGGTGGTTGTTCCGGCGAAAAGGCGTTCTGTTCAGCCTTGTTCGAGGTGGGTTTCGCGAGAGAAGGTCGGGTTTTAAGGTTAGGAGCTGGGTCAGCTGGGTTGGGGTGCAGTAGCAAGTAGCTGGATGGTGTGGGGGCTGATGGCTGAGCTGACGGGTGAATGTATAAGAATGGTTCCCGTATTTTCAAACAATGACCAAGGTCACCAATTTCCAAGAGGGATGATCTGTAAAAACCAGTCGAAGACCAAACTACCTGAGCCATCCAAAAGGCCCTGTACCGTATACCGTTTTCCCTTCTAATGTCTTCCAACTTCCAAGTGAAAAACCCATGCCCCCATGCCACAGGGTAGGCCACATGTGCTGTGGCGGCTGGCCCTGTTCTTCTCCCCCATTCCTCCTTGGCTTCACCCTCTTCAACGGCGGAACAAGACCCCCGGTCGCCGGTCGCGGCGCCTCCGATCGGAAGCGGTGCAGGTCGATGCTTCGAAAGTCCCACGACCGCTCCTGGCGGGGCCGAGGTCGCGGCGAGGTACTGAGATGAACCGTGGGTTTATAAAGGTTAGTAGGCCGTAGAAGTGCATTTATAACATACTTATATATATAAAAACTCACGGTCGATTCTTTTCACAACGCTCCGCAGTTAATCACAAATAGAAATGGGAAAATACTGCAAAGAACAGCTCGGTCTTTCTCCAGACCTACCCACCATGGGTTTGAC
>CAXAMN010025717.1:424520-443699 GCA_963970005.1 Durusdinium trenchii
GCTGGGGCTGTTTTTTCGAAAAAAGTGGCAAGAAAGACCCCCCTTCCACGTGCCCCTTTTCTTGCGGCGCGCCCGCGAGCTCAAGTGTGGAGGTGAGGCTTGGTTGTGAAAAACTCTAACGAAGGGCACCAAGGCTTTCTGGGGAAGTCTCATGTCGGCCAGCACTGCCATGGACTCGTTCAAATATATTCGGGCAGTTTTGGCAGCTTGCCACCTTCCAGCTACCATCAACTTATCGAACGATGCGTGCTTGCCGAACCAAAAGGTGGCCCCCCCCCCTACGCAGGGAGTAGGGTCTAAACTCAAAAAGAGTCAGTTGTAAAGCCTGCAGGCATTCAGTAAACAGCCTACGCCAAGCTGAGACCGAGGGGACAAAAAGTGCCTGTGGCTTGACGCTCTGCTTCCAGGCCCATAGCCACCTAAGGGCTACCGCAACATTCAGTGTGACTGACTCGGACACTCCGACACGCTTTCCACTCTTAGTTAGACCAAGGCTAAGGACAGCAGGAGCTGTTTCGGCTTTCATGAAAATGTGCGAGCATCGTAAGCTGGTCAGTTCACCTGTGCGCAACATCCCGTAGAATCCCACCAGGAGGGAGACGCCGAATCCAAAATGCCCATGGAAAAAGCTCCAGCCGACCATCGCCTCAAGCGCGGTCTCTGTAAGCGGCGGTGCCCTGTTTGGGACCTCATTGACGTTCCACGTCTTTAAAAGTCTCCAGGTCAGTTGGAGTTGTCCTTTCAGCTTCGGATCCGCGTCTTGCATTCCCGCTACAGTATCTGCTGCCAGGCCACGTCCCTCTCCCTCCGACCACAGATGTTCTATGTATTCGGCCAGGAGGCTGTCAAAATGCTCCCGTCTGCTGGGGATTTCGAGGGAGTTTTCACGGAGGAAATTGTAAAACGTGGTACGTGCGGCAATGTATCGACTACTAGTTTTGTTGGAAACTGTAAGACTTCGAAGTGTGCCTAACTCTCGCCTCTGGGCTTGTCTTTGCTGCTTCGTCTGACCCTCAAGAACACGCTTGCCTACTTTCCCCATATCCCCAAAGGGGATGAAGGTCAGCCGCTAGCAGCAGTGCATTCAGCCTCATCAGGGTCGGTCTCAACTTGCGGCTGGAGCTCCGACCTCGAGTAAGGGCATGGAGGCACACCAAACTGTCCGTGAGATGAAGGAACCTCACTCCCAATTTTTTGGACCTGCTCACTTTCCATTTGATACCAGTAAATATTGCACGCAACTCCAGGAGGTTTATATGCTCTCCCGCCAACTTCCACTTCCAACCTGAAATCTCTCTCCAATGCCACAATCGGCCAGGGACGCTTGCCCGCAGACGGAAGTAGCGGGGGGGCCGGGTTGCTCACTGCATGTACCAACAGGTCTTCTCCTTTGGTGGAGGCCAGTCCCAAACACTTTGTGACCAAGCGTTCCTCGGCACCGAGTTCTGCCGCTCCTAGACGCCCGGGATGAGGTGGCCTAATCAACATGGAAGGAAAGTCACGAGCCTTGCCTGGGGTTGTGGCGTCAACGATGTCCTGCAACGACATGTTTCGGGCAATACCTAATCTCTGAGTCAGCTGCCCCAGAAGCCAAGCAACGACGCCCACGTGCCAGCTGTTGCCAATCATCGACATACGAGCGTCTTCATAGCCTGGGCCTTGCTGTTCTGCTTTGACAACGCAAAGTTTAGTATAACCAATAGGAAAACCCATGCATGCCTCCCTTTCTTGAGCCGATGGCCTCCGCCACTCGCCTCTTTTACTCCAGAGGCCATTGGTGTCTCGATATTGGTAGGGTGGGAACCTATAGTAGTCGTCATACCAACGTTGCAGCTCGTGCTCCATGCAATGTTCCTCTCCCGCTGGTCTCCTGCCAGGAGTGTTGCGTGGTCGTGACGTGGTGAAGGTTGGCAAGTGACAACCCTCTTGCAAGCTCCAACCTGGCAACAAAGCGGCTTTGCTGTCAACCTGAGCCTCGAGCTGGACCCTGTCATAGGCCTCCCACCCCTCTTCATCTCCCCTCTGCCAGGAGACTCCTTCTTCGCTGCCACACTCCCATGAAGTCCAGTACAAGCGTGGCCTAGCACACAGTGACATTCCTTTGGCATCAATACGAAGAGGGGTTCGTTGGAAAGCCTCACTCATGATCGCCCTGTCGGAAGTTGACATGGACGCGACATTCTCAATGATCTCGTGCACCTGGGCCCAATAGAATTCCCGCCGAAAGATCTCGGTGATCCTGGGGATTTCCTGGAATAGGCGACTCCGCTCGTCCCGGAGTGCCCCCAGACGGTCAGCGTTTAGCCCACTGACTCCTTGGCACGGCGCCGCGCCCACAATGATGAGTCCGACATTGCTGTGCTTCAATGCCAATGCTCGGATGTCCTCCTCCCCGAATTCGCTCACATCTTCAAAAAACTCGGTGTCCGGGAAGAAGCTCTCGACAACTCTCTTGCATTTCTCGTCCTTCTCAATGCTGACATGCCCAGCCATAGGCAGGCCCAGGACGTCGCACGCAACCCGGAGTGCTGCGATCCCGTCAAATAAGCCTACAGACAACACTTGCACCAAGTCATGCTCCTCCGGAAGGTCGCCCCTCACCGGGCAGCTCACCTGTGCAAGTGGAGTCAACAAAATAAACCTGGCGATTTCGATCTTGACCTGATAGGGCAAGCTCAGGCGTACAACAGGCGCTTCACCCTCAAAGCGCTTCATGTGCTCAAAGACTGCGTTGAGGCTACCCAACAGTTGACGACGAAACATGGCCAGGTAGACAAAGCCCCCGCATACCACCTGGAGTTCACGCAGTGTCGACTGCCCCCTCACCAGGAGCTCAAACCCCAGTTTGCAGTACTGGACTACTTTCTGTGGCTTGGGCATGGCGTAGCCAGCTTCCCCATCCAGGAGAGCCCCTTGCAGCTCTCCCAGCGTTACCCTCTCAGCAGCTTTCTTGGGATGCCGGGGTAAACCTTGTTCACGGTACATGTCACGCAACTTCTCCACCTGTGGCTTCACTGTACCCTTTATCTGCCCCGCCAAATCGGCATCAACCCGTTCCAGGGCATCAAAATTATCCAAGTATATCCGATACATATCAGCGGCTGAGGTCATGGCCCGGTCCTTGCGAAGCTCCCCTTCCGCACCAATCGGAGGTGTCCCTGATAGCGCCGCCCAACGAACCACGTTGCGATGGACATGTTGAGCAATGCTGACCGAGTTCAGAAACCCCATGGGCAACACCCGAGCAACCAGTACACATGGTTGGCCTTCAAACTCCTTTGGAACCAGGTCTGCTGGGGCAGCTTTGTTGAACCCCATGTACTTCTTCCATTGCATAGGGATAGAAAACAAATAAAAGAAACACTTGATGTCTTCTGAGGATAGGAGGGCAACTTCCCCCGATCCCAGGAGAAAACCACTAAGGCCTGAGACCGCAGGGAGGGTCCCCACGTCGCCTTGAAGTGGTTTGCATAGCTGGTTGACTGGCACCAGATTCATAATTAGACGTTGTGTTTCAATGCCTGACTTGTATTCGCCCCACTGCGAACATTCCGTTGAGCAATGGTTCCCCTCCAATGTGGTGGAGTTGAGAGACAGGCCAAACTTCGCAAACCCGTTTTTCAATCAACCCATTGCAAACGTTGTGCCACTCCCCCTCACTGATCATGACCCTAGGCGGTTTGACCCGGACCTGCATGTCCTCAGGTAATAAATACCTCTCAAACTCTTCAACATACCCCTTCGTCCCTAAAGTGCAAAAGTCCGCGAGCGGCAGACTCCCTACGCCTTCCGGGAGTGATTCACTCACAGCTGCCCATGTTACACTCTGGGCCACCTTCACTTCTTCCCCACAATAATCAACCTTGCGCCTCATGAAAAACTCACTAAAAGACAAAGTACAATCCGGAACCTCCCACATACGATTGCGAACGATGAGCGCCACCAGCCTTTTTTCAGCAAGCGAACGGACTGAAGTCTCAGGAGACGTCGCTGAAGTAGCCACCTCGTCCGGCGATGAGCTTTGAGTGCACTCATATCCAGCCAAATGATTGAGAGCCGTCAAAGTTCCATTCACCAGGGCGTCAAACCTGGGCAGGTGAGTGAAGCCCAGTCTGGAACCCCAGCCTTCCTGCCGAATCCGTAGCGGAAACAGTGGACAGCGTGGTCCCTGACTGGACTCCGTGTTGGAGCGTCGTGATACTAGGTGCTTGTCGGTCCGCAACACCTCAACTGCCCTTGTGAAAATAGCGGCCATAGTGGAGCTAGGCTTGGACGGCCCATTGCCCAGCCCTGTCTCCTGTCCGGGAGAAATATTTGCTGTATGGTCCAACGGTTCACCATCATTCAGCGTAGCCGTCTTTCCAGAACTATTGAATTCATCACCAGTCCCGCCAATACCAGCGCTATGACCAGTGGCCTTCATGCAAAAGTCCACCTCATAGTCCCTGGGAGCCTCTACCGGGGGAGCTGTTACGCCCCCCCGCGCTCCCCCGTCAACTCCATACCTCATGTCTTCTTTTTCCGTCCCCCTTCTCCTTCTTGTTCTTGTCGACCTCGGTGGACTTGTGGTCGCCCTTGCTGCCTTTCCACTTTCCCTTCTCGCCTTTGTCCTTGCCCTTCGATCTCTCCTCCCAAGGCCTGTTCATCGACTTGTGAAGGACCTTGGCCTCGTGATGGGCTGCCTGCCCTGCCATGTGAACTTCGGTTGACGATGCCAGACCCCCACGATCCAGGGGTAGCAACTCGAGCTGGCGAAGCAAATCTGGGCGCATTGACTTGCTCAGCCCCTCTAAACTCTTCAGGCGTTGCGTCATCACGTCCATGGCGCTGGCAACTCTTCCCTCCAATAATAAATCCAGGACTGCTGACCAATGCAATGCTTCGCGAGCCACTGGAGCTGCCATGCTGGCCATCAGGTGCTGCCTGCAGTATTGGGTTACCAGAGGGCGGATGTTGCGACCCTCCGCTTCGTGCAATCCCGCGCCCAATTGTAACATCATGACCTTTTGTGCCTCTACGAGCATCGTCGCGGTCAGGACGCCCGGATATTTGCGCCAGATGCGCTGGGGCGCTGATAGTGGAGTGAACAGCTCCTCGTACTGGCCATCCTCCTCCGTCGAACTCCCGCTGGAAGAGCTGCTGGAGCTGGAGCCTGTTGAGCTCTTCCGACTTCGTGCCCGTCTGCCTAGGCGTTTTGCCTTCTTCCGGAGCTTGCGGCGGACATCTTCTTTCGGATCTAGGCCAGTTGTGGCGAAAAGGGCCTCCAGGCTCTTGACAGGCGTCATACGCTCCTTGGCCTTTTTCTTCTTCTTCTTTTTCTTTTTTTGCTGCAACCTCCTTCTTGTCTTCGGGCGACTCCCGATCCGCCTCCTCCGCGGTCGTCCCAGGAGCCTTCAGTCCTGCACCTATGCCCTTGCCCCGCTCTGCGGCCTCCCGCCGAATGACTGCCATCTCGTCTCTCTCCGCCTCTCGGACACTGACTTCGGCGTTTCGGCTCCAAGGGTAGTCCTCGTAGTTGCAACGTTTGAGCCGCTGTGCATGAATCAGGCCCTCCTTCCAAGTCAGGTGACTGCATGGATCGTCGCATAGGTGGACTTGTAGTAGCTTTGAAGCCTTTCCCGAGAGCACTCTCAGGATTTCCTCCGAGGTCGTGCCATGGGCCTTGAAGCTCAACAACGTCCCTTCGTCCCCGATCTCCAGGGACTTGACCTCTCCGATCACCTCTGCATTGTTGTCCCAATACAGGCCCTGTATGTAGACTGCTGGCCAGGAGTTCAGCTCCCGAATATTGACCTCCGAGGCCTTCTCCCAGTCCACGTCGTCCAGGTCCCTCATGGCAGGTCGGGGTCTCACCCGTGCTCTCCTCGGTTCGGCGGCGGGCCGCCTCATTGCCCGCTTCGGCGCCATGTGGGATCACGGCGCTTGTTCTCGTAGAACTCGATGTTCCTCCAGGTCTTCTTGATGCCCCGGTTCTTCTTTTTGGGTTTGGACTTCTTCCCCTTCTTTCCTTTGAATCCCTTGCCGCGGCCTTTTCCTTTGCCTTTCGCTGGAGGGGAGTCCGGCTCCGGCGCCTCCAGCTGGGGTTCCTCCTCGGGGAGCTCGACCTCCTCTTCGGACTCCTCGGCTGCGGGAAGGGCGTGAGGGGTCTCTTCACACGGTGGGGGGGGTCGCCACCTCCAGAGAGGTTCCCTTGAACCTCTCGTATGGGCCTCTGGTGTCGCCCTGGCTTGAGGACTGATCCTCTGGTGTATGGACGCTTGGCAGGCTCCTCGATGGCGTCCTGGGCCTCCGGGTGCTGGGGGCTGCCTTGGGGTGAAGCTCCTGTGAGTCTGAGCGGTCTCGTCGCCTTCGCCTCGAACGCCCTCGCCGCTTTCTGCGCTTTGCGGCGTCTTCCTCGTCGTAACCCCCCCGCCGGGCGGCCGGGGGAGCGGTGGCAACCGCTTTCCTTTGGGCACTGGTTTCTCCTCCTCTTCAACCTCAATATCGGGCCTCGAACTCGCTGATGTAGCACCCTCCCCGTCGACCGCTTCAGGTGTAACGGGCCTGGCTTGTAGAGGGCGCTTCTCTTTCTTTCGGCCACCGGCCTCTGAGGATTCACCCTCCTCTTCTTTTTTCACTCCCGTCTGACCAGGAGCGGCCTTTGCAGGCACCGGATCACTGCCAGCTCCTCCAACTCCTGCCGACTCTGTTGTCGGCCCGGGAGGTGGTGGGCCTCCGGGCCTCACCTCTCCGGATGGGGCAGCTCCTCCTTCGCCTGGAGCAGCCGAGCCCCGCAGGTCCAGGGCGATCTCAAGAAGCTGAGTGTAGAGGCCCTCGAAGTAAGGCTGGCACCGATCGCGTAGTAGTGAAGTCGAGTTGGCTCCAAATACGAGGGTAACCACCTTGCGGAACGTTCTGCAGAGCCTGCAGTCGCAATCCGCGGGTGGATGCGGCCCTCCCGGTCCGGGAGGGCCCCCTTGCATAGCTGAAGCCAAACACACTGCGGATGAAAGAGAATTTGGGTCCGTTTCGTTTTTACATCCGTGAACGTAACCCATGGTATGAGTATGGTAGGGTTTTGGGCCGGAAGGTGGAAAGGCTTGGGAAGAGAGGTCGGGAGGGTCAGACCCGTCTTTTTGGGTGAGCGGTGGCAGGCTTGGTGAGTGCCGCTGTTGGTCATGAGTCATGATCATGCCAGGCTTGGTGGATCCAGATAAGCCCCCCTGTTGGACCCTGTTGTTCCTCTCTTCTTTTAGGCTGGTTCACTGGTTCACTGTCAGTTGTGAATCGTTGCTAGCTAGCCTGCAGAGATCTGTTGAGGCCCTGGCTTCCCCCAAGTGGGCTACACGGGAGAATTCCACATCTACGGGAGCTCTCCTACTCGCCAGTCTGCCCAGCTGCGCTATTTCTCCCTCCTTGTGACGTACCCGACACCGCCGCATGGAAAAACACCTGTCACAAACACACCGTGGCTGTTTGGACGGTTGTTTTTTTTCCATCCGCATGCAGGGCCTGCGTTTCGTTTTGAAACCGCGCGCGAGGGCGGACGACGCATCGTAGACGCAAACACCGCTCCCTTGAGCGATATGTCAAGATGTAGTGCTGGGAAGTGATCCCGGAGATGGTGAACCTGGCAGGGCTTGCGAAGAGGGGAGCGGCCCCACTGATGGTGTGGTGAAGGTTGGAGTGTCATATTTGAGAATGGCGGACAGAACACTATTTGCTTAGCACAGTGTCTAAATCTAAAAGGGTTGCACAACAACAGCTCAGTTCTTTGTAGTCTTGTGACGAAACTGGAACAAGAAATTCACACTGTACATTCAGTTCAGCCGGCCCTAGGCCTGAGGTGAAACTATGGGCCTCCTGGTCATCATGAGTAGGAAGTGAGAAGTCTGTGAAGATTGCCACTGATTTTCTCAAATATTCATCCGCTGGAAGATCACATCAATACTATGGAGGTAACTCGGGTCCTGAGTGGCTTAATCTACTTTCCATCAACGACTCAATCACAGCTGCGGCAAAACCTAGCTGCAAAACAACAAATATCAACATAGTACAATCCAGCACATCCTGGCCTAGGTAATGATGCCCAAGGGGGACTGATCATGTGCAGTGAGTTCTACCAGGTCAACGGGTTTCCATCGATCAATCTGTGTTAGAACTTCAATCTTTGGAGGTGGCTCCAAAAGAATACCCAGAGACCCGCTCGTTCATATCATCATTAGTACCATTGGTCCTATTTTTCTTTTACTTTATATACTAGTTAGGAATCACAGTGACAAGCATCACTATTCACCCCCCTCCATACCCGGTACCACATGTGAATAAAGGGGTGTATATGGTTTATGGAAATACCCGCTCAAATTCCAATTGTGCGCTCTGATGTTACCTCCTCCCATCTTCCATGCGATCACCACCATCTCCGTCGCTGGGGACGCACCGCGGACGCACCGCGGACGCACCGCGGACGCACCGTCCGCCGGTGAGCAGCAATTGGCTCCGGCCGCCGTCAGCCGTGCCCTGCACCCAAACGAAGGCTTGGGGAAAGCGCCGACCGTAGTTCATCTCCTGAAAGGAAAGATCTATGGCCGCATTGGAATCATTTTGCATGTGAGATTGGCCCAAGCAGCTTGATATGGCTTGAGACTTTTGATATTTTGGGATGGGAGATATTCTGTGGGAGATTTTGCACTTGGATCTATGATCTTAAGAGACCAAATCCACTAAGAATACTAATTACAAGACTACAGGACAACTTACAGACAATATATCCACTGACACAGTCCACACCACCTCCTTAAAAAATGTCTGCGCTTATCTTCCAAAGCTGTACCGAAGTAGAATATGGCAATATGAAAGATCCGCTATCATTTGGCTGTCAGTTCATCTGGGTTCACTGCGAAATGCTGGATTTCTGGCTTGATTGCTTGATCCTTGTGTTTCACTCAGGAAAGAACCGGCCGTCGTCGTTTTTCTCTCCGTCCTGGTGTCCGAAACCCTTCCCGGTCTTCATGTCAAGCTGGTACTTGCTGGAGGACCGGAGGCTCCGAACGAAGTAGTGCGTAGGCCTAGCGCAGACTCCGCGTGGGCAAAGCACAGCGCGACGAGGTTCCCCTGGAGGGAGCAGGGTCCAGGAGGGAGCTTACTGGGAGCCACTCTGGGAGCCCCAAAAAGCTGGCAATGCCAAGATGTGGCCAGAACCAGTGGAAGTGTCCAAGATTGGAATGAGTTGATTCATGTTGATTTCCTTCGATCTCTGCCACTCTATCGCCTCGAAAAAACACCATCCGAAGTCTCCAGACCTCTTTCCTCCCACCCACCGTGACTTCCCCTTCACCGGGCGCCCGGGCATCACTGCATCCGGCAGCCTCCCAATCCATCCTTCAGGCGCCCAGGGCGCCACATCCTCGAGCCACGCCGTAAAGCGTCGGCCTGAGGGGAACACAAACTCCTCGGCCGTTCGCTGCCGCTGCGCTGGCATCGGGTCGGGCTCAGGAATCCCATCGCGTCGCCGCGGCCGCGGCGCCGCGCTGCCGGTGGACGCGAGGATCGACGTCTTTGGGTGGTCGAAGAGGTGGCGGACGGAAAAGGTAGGGCGAGAATGGGAGAAGCGGGGTGGAGGTGGTGTCAAAGCATAGAGAGTCGAAGTGGGGGCTGTGGACTTTGGACTTCGGGCAATTTGAGAATGAACTTGAAATCTTAAAATCAAGGTATAGTTATTATGCGTTCTAGTGCTATCATGGGTCGATGCTGCGTGGTCTTGTTGCAGGCTACGACTCGTGAGCTGAAGCCCCCTCCCCCACCCTACCTACCCAACGCGGGTTGCGACTGGGGGCACAACGTCCAAATAAGGATGAATAAGGTGAGTGGTGTGAGTCCGTTCATAGTGGGTGACTTTCATCCCCCAAAACATGAACACTCGATCTGCAGATGCTGCCGGCGGTCCATCATCGAGTTCGAGACATTGGTCCAGAACTTCCTTGGCAGGGCAGTGGAGTCACAAGGAAGATTGAATCTTGAATCATAATTTATCATTATCCAGGAAATTCAAAAAGATTCAAACAGAATAATTTCACTTTTGCAGGGAGACATACTGTTTGCACAGGATAAATGGTCAAACCCAAACAGGACCCGATGTCTGCTGTGCGCGAGCACGCGAGCACCGAGGCTCGGACCTACCCCCCCAACATCTTTGAGCTAATAAACGCTCAATCATCAATCCTTCTTGAAGGTGCTTTGGTAGTGTTGATCCTGGTCGATCATCCCAACCTCCGTTTCTTCATGGTTGCTTTTCACCACCACGTTTCTTCAGCTCAAGGCACCCGATGGGCAAAATCCACGAATTCTTCGCATGGTCGCCTTTGGTCAGCCTCGTGGCCAAGTCGTCCCCACGCTGCATGGTGACCTGGTCGGTGCTCGACCGGGCCATTGAACGACGCGGCCACGGACGCGTGGAACGACGCGGCCACGCGATCCATTGCGACCCGGAAAGAGGTTGATTCAATTAGAGAAGGCCTGGGGACTAGGATGAGCTGCACGAACGCCCCAGCAACAAAAAAAGGGCTCTTCAGCTCCTTGAAAAAGCCACAGGTCTTCAAAGAGGTCCTTGATCTTGGCAAGGCACGTGTCCCTATTCGTCCCTGCACCAATCCCCTTCTACTTCTTCTAGACTCAATCATCGTCGTTATCCCCTTACTTGGTGGATTGCAGGGACACTTCACTTCTGCCTGGGCCCGACCCTGCTGGAAAAACAGTCGTGCCCACCTTGGCTGGATCCAAGAAGACCTGCAACAGATCTCCAGTCTCCAGAACCAGTCAAATTGGGAAAAAAGCATCATGAACATGTTCGTGCTCTACTGTTGCTGTCGCCGTCGTCGCCGTCGTCGCCGTCAAGCTTATGCAAATCACTCATAAGTTAGATTAAATTGGTTGAGGCAAATTGAACCAATCACCATCAATCAACTTCACCTCATCTGATGTTCTCCATCTCTGGGGTTCTCCATCCCCTCAAAGCATCGACGTTTCGCTTCGCATCTCACCGCTCCTGCTCGGTCTCGACGCGGCCATGTTCACCGACCAGGAGCGCTGCATAGACCTGGTTCGGGCGCAGCTGAGCAGAAGCTGATGTGTGAAGTACATGACTGGAGGCCATGACTGGAGGCCATCACTAGGGCCATGACTGGGGCCACGAGGAGCCGAAGATCTGGAACTTTCGTTTGGAATTCAGACAACGCTGCAGAGCTTTCATCATGAAAGTAAAGACAACTGCAGCGTTGAAGAGAGCCTTGGGGAATTCAGGCCTCCCCTCACTGGAGAACAGTGTTGAACATCCATCATGGTCAATCACATGTGGGGGCCCAGGGGACATGGCTTGAAAAAAGACCCAAGAAGCACTCATGCTGTCTCCCACATGGTCACCCTCAGAAGCACTCATCTCAAGATATCTCTATCGCGTGACCTTGTTTTTTCGTGTGTTTGCTCTGCGGAAGATCATGGAAGATCCTTTCTTCGTCTTTCCCCACTCATCCCCGCTCACAACGAACGAGCACACCGTCCCCTTCGGCTTTGATGGTCCATCGCCGCCTGTGCCCAGGTCTCTTCGGTTTGAAAAGAGCCCAGGATGAGCGTGAGTGTTCCTGGGTGGGGATGGTGAGATGCCTATGGGTCCGCTCCTGACCTCCCCACCTTGGGGGAGGGTCCGTGGCGAAGACGAACAGCAGCTGAGTGTTTGGCCCATGTGCCTTTTTTCTTTTTGGTTCTCTCATGTGGGAAACACATCATTTCATATCATTTCCTCAAGCCATGAATCACACGAGGCCATGAAACACACCATCTATTTTCAAGCCATGTACATGTATGAATCTTGGCCCAAAACATGTGCCGTTTTGAAGAGATGCTCTTGAGCTTTTTGTTTTGCACCTGAGGTTTTTGAGCTTGCCACGCTCTCATCCCCCACACACGGAAGAAAAACATCCACCACTGCCCAAGTATCGTTGCTGCTCCAAATCGGTGATACGCGTGCACCAGCCGTTAAACCATGGGCCGTTACCAGCGGCGCACAGATAACCTGGGCGAATGCCGCGGTTGAGGTCCACGGATCGTTTCCAAGTTCTTTCGAGTGTGCGCCAAGCATAGTTGGCCAAAGAAATACTGCCACCACGGTCACCAAACCACAGGAAGATGCCAGAGCCTCATGAAACATTGATCAACTTCTAAGAGCATTCCAAACTCCATTTGGGGAGTCAATTTTTCCTGATCCTCCTCGCCCCATCGAGCGGTTTTCGTTGCCGTCTCGTCCTCGTGGAAGTTGAGGCACGTTGCAAAAGAAGGAAGAGGATCCCAACCTCAGAAGGCAATTCTCGAACCATGCAATGGATTTCCGAAACGTGTCTGGATTTGTCGAGAGTCATCCCAAGTACTCCCCCGGCGCGGTTTTTTTGAGTGGGCACCAAGAAAGCCGGAAGGGGCCGTTGGCCAGCCAGTGGGTCATTGTCATGGACACGAAAGGATAATAACCAGGAGACTCCCCGATTGATGGGGAATGAACAGCCAAATGCATTCAATTAACCATATTCACTAATCCATCTCTCTGAAGCAAGCATTTTCAAGGGTCATTTTCACGCTGCTCCTGGTCGCTAGTGACCTCAACAACTCTGCGAAGGAGCCCCGGATGGTCGCCGTTCACACCAAGTGGCTGCCAACATCACTCGTGTCTGATGGTATCGACCACCGACTTTCATGGCAAATCGAAGTGCGCGATCTCGGGCGCCCAAATGCGTCGCCCAGATGCTCAGCTCATTTGAGAAGCATGGTCTGATGACGTCTGACGTCTGAGAAATGATCAACCGGCATGGTGGACATGTCGAGATGACTTGAGTCCGAGTCCTCAAGAATAGAATCTGATCGGCTTCATCAGCCGCATGACACCGCCGCGTGACACCAATTTATAACACTCGAATTTGGACCACCGGCGACCGCTGCATATGGAAGATGTCAACACATGGGTCTACTATGGTCAAGTATGACTGCCATGCTGAACTGGGCAGGCGCACCGAGATGTTTTTCTGGTCATGTTGAGGTTCATACAAAGCTTCCTTTTGCGGAGCTCAACACAAGCTAAGAATGCGATCCATGTCATGCGACCTCTTCTGGTTTTGCTTGTTTTGCTCCTCATGTTCTGGGCTGTTCTCTCTTCAGCCTGAAAATCTGCGGCAGGAACCTGGCCCATGTCAGCGAAAGGAACATCCTGAAGGGTGCCACATGGCGGAGAGCGGTGGAGCAGCATGAAGGTACAGCCTCCACTCATTTCATCTCATTTTTCCGCAGAAAATGGGGCATGGCCGTGTGGTTGGCGCAGCCCGGGTTCAAGAGGAACATCAACGCATGTCAGATCATGTCAGTCATGGTTCAATCATTCAATCTGCCACTTGATTAGGTTTGTTCTGGGATCCATGGCTCGTTTGAACGATGCTTAGAATCGCTTTCGCAACTCTACAGGTGTTGGGATGGCCTTTCAAGGTAGAAGCACGAGCCGTACCAGGGGCCTCTTGCACTTTCCTTCCCTTTTCTCCGACAGGTTCGCCGCCTGCAGCATGCAGATGCATGCAGATGATGCAAATGCATGCAGCATCACGGTACAGCCTGGTAACCAGCCCGTGGCAGGCTAGCCAAACAAACTGTCGCAAGCCTGGCGTGAAGAGCTTGGCTTCCTCTCACCAGGGTCTCAATCCCCGTGTCTCACCGTCCACTCGGTCGACCTGCTTCGCTGCATCGCGCGCCGCGCTTTAAGCGTCACCGTGGACCTTCTGGTCACTTGAGCCACCGCGTCACGGAGAGATGTGGCTAGGGGGTCAAGACCCGGAACCCTAAACATCCCTAAACATCCCTAAACCAGGGTAGCTTGATGTAGGTTGACCTAGGGAATTATTCTGTTCTTCGGGAAAACCCAGGTGTCCCGGCTTCGACTAAACCATGTCTGTTGTCCGAGAGTCTGGTCTTCGTGTTTGCCCAAATTGTGCTGCACACTTTCAACAGCCTCCAGCCATCTCGTCAGATCATTGCTTGGAGCACCGATCATGATGGAACCGCGGACCGTGGATGCTAAAACTTCTCCTTGCAACCACAGACTCCCAGAAGTGATGGAAAAGCTCGCCACATCCACACCCGAGTCCATCCGACTCCATTCTGCAGACCCGCCCGTCCATCCGACTTCACCCGTCAGTCCGCGCGGGTGCGCGTACCAACAGTCAGTCCGCGCGTGAAGCCGCCACTCTCCCGCGGCATGTTCTTTTTCCTTTCAAGACGTCACGATGAGGGCGGTTTCTCGGTCTCCGGTCCCTGGGTCTCCTCTAAAAGCCGCTGCCAGACCCTGAGCCGACGTTTGGGCCGGCAGACGTGCAGAGGAGTCGCAGTGAATCCGAGGCCGTGGTGGAAGCGCCCCGTGAGGTTTCGGTGTTTTGGGCTTGCAGGATGGAATGATCTGTGGATCTGTCCAGGATGGATCAGTCAAGGGGATTGGACTTTTGGCGCTCTATTTGGAGTATGATATTTTTAGGAGCATGTTTCAAGATGCGCCATCATTTGTTCGCCACAAAGATTAATGATTTTGCATGTGATGCTACATCAACACGGCCCTAACACGGCCGGCTGTCCAGTGGCTAGCTCGTTGGTGACGCTCGGCATGTCACAGATCTTCTCTGCTCAGAACCCATCCAAGAGACCCTTTCTGGTGTTCTTGGTGTGTATACAGTTGTCCATAGTTGTCCCCAAATAGATAGCGGCACGGTTTCCAATACATTTTTAGTGGGATTTACTTTTCTATACGTTTCTATCTATTTGGGGGGTTGATATAAGCCAGGGGTTTCTTGGAGCTCTTGGCTTGTGCCCCTTCAATGGATATCGGCTATAGGCTCAATCGCTGGCACGGGATCGGCACGGGATCGGCACGGTGGCACGGGATCGGCTGCGCTGACTCGACTTCAGGCGCCCCGGCTGGTCTGGAATGGAAGCGCGCTTGCCGTACTCTCGAGGGTCGGGTGTGCCGAGGTCCTCGGTCGGACTTCAGCCGTTGGAGAGAGCCGGTGGCGAGAGCCGGAAAGCCAGGTGGCATGGGCGTTCAGTCTTTAAGCCATCCCACGGATGGCGTTTAGATGTGTTTAGTATATACAGTAGGCTATACAGTAGGTCTTCCGGCTGAAGAAGACGTTGAGCCTTTGACTAAGCCCCGTGGTGTTTACACGTGTTACTAAGAAATCGGCTTAGCATGGCTTAGCAAAATATTGGGCCTTTGTCAAGGCACCATGTGTGTACATGGAAATGATGGAAAAAGCTATCCCAGCGCATCTCAGTACAAGGTGTGGACCATGGTGGGGACCCACATCCAGTGGCGGGATTATCCTTGATTGAACGGGGTCTTGAATATGTGTTGTGCTCCTCTCCCCCTGCTTTCGTAGTGTCTTGAAGTGTCTGTTCCACTCCCTAGACACCTCCTACATCATCCTCAAACACCAGTCACCAGAAGCTCCTGCATCCTGCATCCTCCCATCACCCGTCCACCGCGAACGGGACCTCTCGGGACCGACCTCTGACGGCTCCCGGCGAACGCCGCTGGCCGCTGTCCTTCGGGTCGGCCTTCGCCTGGAGCAAGAGCCGCAGCGCCCCGACGTTGCCTCGGAGGCCATGGCTGGCCGCGGGGAGCCAGCCGTGGTGGGCCGCGGGGGGGAGCCGCGAGCGGCTCGTCGTTTTTGTTTTGTGTTTGGTTTTTGGGGTCTGGGTGGTAGCCGAAAGGACGATGGGATGTTTCTGGAGTGCAAGGGTGAAGGGGTTCAGCTTGAAATCAGAGGGGGTGCTCTGGAGGAGGGTGTTTGTTTTTGTTTTGCCGGGGGGCAAAGGAATCGCAGATTAATCATCGGAGGATATTGGCGGCGGATGGTGGGCATACTTTACCTGTACAGTCACTGATTGATGTGTCTTCAGAAAAGAATCCCAGGCGAATCTAGATGGAAGACAACAAAGAAGGAGGATCCTTCCTTCTTGGCTTTTTCATATTTGCCCTTCGCACTTCAGGGTGACTTTTTCACTCGGGGTCCCCTCTTTGTTTTTCTTATCTGTATCATCTTATCTATTGGTATGTTGGAAATCATTACATTTAGAAGTTACATCAAATGACATTTGTTTTCTTATTATTATGTAATACTCACCATTTATTTTACTTTGCTCTTATTATAATTCTATTTATCTTTACAGGATTTAAATTTATTGTTGGACTGGGATTTACTTATCATATACATATTCTCTTATATTTAATAGGAGATGCCACAATTTCTTTACAACCAAATCTACATCTCCATCCCACACTACTTCCCTTTCTCAGGCTCTGAGCAGGGGTCTCTTTCAGGAGTTCTCCTGGTCAACCCTCCGGCCTTCGCTTCCCCGATGTCCCGCCGCGGCCGACCCGATGACTCCGCCGAAGGCGCCCCGTAGAATGCTGGTGCACAAGGGCGTACTGCCGCTGACCAAACGCCACTCCTTCCGCGCTTCGCTGCTGCAGAGCCTGAAACGCGAGTCTGGGTGCTGGGCAGAAGAAGGTGGACGGACGCGATGACGCGTCATTGATCATGTGACTCTGGACAGGACGTTGAGATTCGGTGCCTTTGCTGGAGCTGATGAGCTGTACCATGCTGTACCCAAGAAGTTTTGGCCATACCTCCAAAGAACACCATTGCCGACTTTGGTCAGAATTGGTTCCTTTTCGAAGCACGCGCATTTGACCAACCGCTTGACCAAAGACGCGCTCCAAGTGCCTGGTGAAGATCTAAGAATCCATTATTGGTTCGTCTGTTCCCAGGGTTTTGTCTGAAAAAGGACCCGCAACCCTTCAACATCACGAACCATGATTGGGTCCAACACGACCCAGTCCAGCATGGTCTAGCACTGATGAACCGCCTTTCTTCAGGAAACATCTCAAAGATGCGTCTGAGTTGAGGCCATGAGGCCACACCACGGACCACACATCGATAGTTACAGTCATCATGTCATGTATGTCCTTATTTCGTGACAAACCACCATTTGAACCACCACACATTAGATCCAGCTTCTCAGACAGGATCTCTCTCCTGTCCTCAAACCACATGGGACATATAACCGGTTGGTGGGAAGTCCCTCCGAAGCATCAAGAACCTGCATAGAAGACCTCGCGGGGCATTCCTGGCCCTCTTCACTGGCAGCTCATACGTGCTCAAGATTGCTCAAGAGCTTATCGGGCTATCGTGTATTGCATGGCAAGACAGGTTATGAAAGTCTTGCTTGAAACGAATTGCTTATATTTGATTAACATATATATATATATATACATATTATAAAATATTACTAAATCGACCAAAGGCTAAGGCTCCACCGACTTCCAAAGATTCAGCGACAACCATTTTCCACAACTCTTCAATGTCATTAGCTGCGAACCTCAGATGATCACTACTCTTGAAAGCCTCGAACGCTTCGAACGCGGCAGTAGGGTCCGACGTGGAGATCTTGATGGAGCAGGATGGTGACATCAACCAGTCAAGTGAACGGCGACTGCAGAAGCTTCTCCCTCCGAAGTGCTCGCCGCTGAGAGCGATTCAGCGCAAGCAGCGGTGCTTGTCCGGTCTCCTGTGCTTGTCCTTGACGGGAAAAGAACATGCCCAAACGTGACCCAGGACGGAGGTGTCTAGGGTCTCAAATCAGTTCTGAGGGACCAAGGGCTGATTGGAGCTTCTGGGTGATTTGATATCAAAGCCAGGTTTTGCAGATTCATTGTGATTGACCCACGTCTTCAATTGTGGCCGACGGATTTGCCCTGCAGATCGAGGCCAACAACTGTCCATCAGGCAAGACAACTCGAAGACTTTGGATTTTCAAGGCATTTGCAATGCGATCCTGAGTGTCAAGAGCAAGGTCGGAACGACCTGCCTTCAAGCGCAACACTTCATCTCCAGCCAAATCCCAGCATTTCAGCACGGCTGCATCATCTTCGAAGAAGCAACCGAGCTGTAAAATATGGTCCGCAGCAAATTGTGTGTGATCGCACACGTATCGACAGCTGGGGGCTCCAAAAGTGAAGAACTCGAACCAAGACTTCAAAGACGGGATGTTACATTGTCCTTCAGCATTTTGTCCACAAGCCACTACACTCCCATCGCTTCGGAGAAGGGCTGAATAGAAACTTCCTGCCGAAATCTGGGTGTAAAACATTCCCTCATCCAAAGGTGGAATGTTGCATTGTCCGCTAGCATTCATTCCGCAAACAACTGCGCTGCCATCACTTCGTAGAAACACTGTATGAAAGGTACCTGCAGAAACCTGGGTGTAAGTCATTCCCTTGTCTAGAGGCGGAATGTTGCACTGTGGGTCGATGATTCTTCCACATGTAACAGCGCTGCCATCACTTCGGAGAAGCACAGTATGCAGAGTACCTGCAGAAGCCTGCGTGTAGGATATTCCCTCATCCAAAGGTGGAATGTTGCATTGTCCATAATCGTTCTTTCCGCAAGCAACAGCACTCCCATCACTTCGCAGAAGTACCGTATAGAACCCGCCTGCAGAAACCTGGGTGTAGAACATTCCCTCATCCAACGGTGGAATATTGCATTGTCCTTCATCATTCAGTCCGCAAGCAACCGCGCTGCCATCACTTTGGAGAAGCACATTGTGATATCTTCCTGCAGAAATCTGGGTGCAGGATAGTCCCTCCTCTAGAGGTGGAATGTTGCATTGTCCGTAGGCATTCCATCCGCAAGCAACAACAGAGCCATCACTTCGAAGAAGCACTGTATGAAGCCTTCCTGCTGAAACTTGGATGTAAGACATTCCTTGATCCAAAGGTGGAATGTTGCACTCTCCAAATGCGTTCAGTCCGCAGGCAACAGCGCTACCATCACTTCGCAGAAGGACTGTGTGAGACTCACATGCGGACACCATGAGCAAGTGGTCTCTCGACCAAGTTGGGCAAAGATCTAGGAACACAAAAGAAAGTCATCAGAATCCATCAAGGTTATAGAAGGTGAGAAGCATCTATTTATCACCCACATATTGTATAACTGTATAACCCATAATATCTCCCGGGCCGTATATCCCTACGTCAATTGCTCAAGGTCCATTTCTCTTCGTTTCTCCTCGCGCTCCGCATCGCTCCGCATCGCTCCGCATCGCTCCGCATCGCTCCGC
>CAXAMN010025717.1:443709-536913 GCA_963970005.1 Durusdinium trenchii
GCTCCGCATCGCTCCGCATCGCTCCGCATCGCTCCGCATCGCTCCGCTCGTTTCCAGAAAAAGCAGGCCCAGGCACAAGGCACACCAAAGGACAAAGCCTGGTGAGCTCCAGAATCGGATCGATAACTGGCTCTTCAACTGTGCGGTGCGTGACGAGGGCGACCGCGACGAGAGAGGCGACCCGGCGACCCACGGCGTGGGGAGGCTGAGGCGAAGGCGCGAAAAGCGCTGGCGCATGACGTGAGGATGGCGTTGCGTTGCGTGGGATGAGAGAAAGGATTAGTTTCAGAAGTTTGGATGTGTTTCCTGAAGAATCCAAGTGATTCTCTAGAGTTCTCCTAGAGTTTCAGGAAGACGAGTATTTTATGTTCTTCTTCCCTCTGGCATGCACCTTTCCAACTACACTTTCTCTCACCACCTAGGAGGTTCTCGCCTTGGCAGCTTCTTGGTCTTTGCTGCGCTTCACACAAAGTGGAGGTGTTTGCAACGTCAAGGACAAATTGAATGTTGGAGATGTCTTCAAACAAGTGGGATGAAACCACGACCACATCGAGGCACGGCCCAGTCTTCACCTGGACTCTTCATCTCTTCCTACGTGACGGCGTCCCGGTCTGACGCACAAGTGACGGCGTCCCCGCGTGACGCCGGGAGTCCGGCAGAGCAGTCCCCCCTGCCGCACCTGCAAGCCTTCCTTCAGAAGGTTTTGAAGGCACTCGGAGGTGAAGTCTGTACAGTGAGCTGCCACCACGTGCAACAACCCTACGCCAGCAAATTGATAGAGAGGATCTGCACCATACTCCTCGCGACGAACAGCAAGGTTGCGCGCAAGAAAGCATGCAAACACATGCTCCATATGAATTCATCTTCTTGAAGGTTTTATTAATCAGTCTTCATGAATTCATGCTTCATGTGACTCCTTCTCGGTCCGGTCTCCTTCGTTTGACCCAATTGGATGAAGCTATAATACCACCGCTTCTTTCAGGGCGCAGGGCGCAATGACCCCCAGTATTGGACCGCTGCCTATCGAAAGCATGTTGGCATCTAAAAACGGCCTTGACCACGCGATCGAAGCAACCTTCTTCAAGATCTTCACCGAATTGACGGATGTTCTGGGAGGTCGAACGAAAAGGCATTGAGGGATTAGATGGGATTGGAAGTGGGATTGGATTCGAAGCATAGTCAGGTTATTGCCGGATTTGACCTCCAGTCATGTTTCTTTGTTTCTCCAATGCATCAGCATCAATAAATGCTTGTGATTCCCCCTTGCTTGTCATTCCGAAAAATCTCCCCACACTCCAACGAGCTTTGTGTCGGCCCAAAGCCAGACCCCGAAGGCGCTCGCCGCTCGCATCTTGCCCGAAACGCGCTCGCCGCTCCAGTAGGGAGCAGAAAAGACGAGCATGGTCCGATGCCGCTGCGAGCATAATCGGCGTCAAGCACAGCTTGTCTTGGTGGTTCACGTTGGCCGAGCACCTCAACAAGGTCCTGGTGCGCTAACGGTGCGGCGCGAGGTTTCTCCGGCCGAGCACGCAGATAAAGAAGATAAAAAAGGCGGCCCGCACCGGTTTTTCGGGTTGCTTCTTTCAGGGGCGGATGCTGAGGAAAACGGAGGAGCAAGTCTCAACCTTTTGAGTACCGAACCCATGGTTTCAGGTGCCCAAAAATTCATGGCCGTCATGGCATGCGCCCTCAGCTTTGGGCCGCTTTATTGATGTTCAAGCAACACCTAAGGTTCCTCCGCACGCATGAACCATGCCGGAATGACCACATCTCCGTCACTCGCCGTCACTTGTGGGCGCAAGGGGCACCGTTTTGGTGGGGCCTCCAAATGTGTTGCGCAGAGGTGCGATCCTGCGATCGTTCCACAAGAAGAAGCCCTTTCCTCCATGGGGAACCCCCCCCACCCCTGTGGGTGCGGAAGAAGCGGCGACCCCGGAACGACCTTTTTGGGGACACCATGGGAGACCATCGGGGACACCACTTCAATGGGATGGGTGCACCATGGTGAACCCTCGAAGGGGTTTTGCTCTTCAAACTTCCCAAAAAGCCACTGAGAGAGCGGCACAAACACCGGTCCCTACGACCTTTTTGGGAGCGATCATGTGCTGGTATTTTTCTCACCGCGTGCAGGGTGTTATGATCATTGCTCATGCAAAGACTGGCGTCTTCTTTTTGCTGGTCAACCATTTTCAAAGCTGGCTCAAAACATGCGTTCCACAAAGTTCTGCAGGAAACCACCCTGAAACATAGATCCACAGCACTTGGCTAGACAAGTGATCATAGGGGACATCTGGGGCGGCCTTTACCCAAATAGAGTTCAACCCATCAACCAATTCTGCAGGGAGTTGGCATGATCCACCATGATCCACCGAACCCTGAGTCATGTCTTGATGGACATGACCTGAGTCCCCTGACCCTCCCAACCCAATGGCTTCACCAATGGGTAGACGGTCAGTCGACTGCTGCATTTTCCACCGCACCCCACGAGCTCGGAACGGCGATGCTCTTGGACGCCGAACATGCGCCGAAGACTCGGCGGCAAGACTTGGGTCCTGCAACTGGCTTCGTTGCCCATCTGGCAAGCGATCATCAATGGAGTGATCCGGTCATCATCTAAAGCGTCCACCTGACCGACATGGGTTCCAGCGACCGGGAGGGAATCGACCCGATCTATATAATCTCTCCTCCAAGGACCAGGAGTGGTGGGCTGTGGGAAGACGTGGCTGTTCCTCAGCTCGACCCCGTGGCTCTCAGGATTTTAGGGTGCATGTAAATGTTGGATCCTGATTAGTAATAAGGTTCTCAATAATGCTAAGCTTTTCAAACAGTAATTCGACCTCATCTTTGTTTTGAGGGTTCTCTGTTGTGTCATTTTTGGTTGATCCTAATCTTTAATAGTTGACAACATATATATAGTTATATAGTGTTTTTCCCCCAAGAGGAACATCCTTTCCTGAGATCTTAATGCCAGTAAAGCCATGGCACTTGTATAAATGATATAGGTTTCTTTAGTTCTTCTTCAAAACTCACAGCTTAAAAACCATCAATTCTTTAACCAATCCTTTATGTGAAGATTGCTCCTAAACAAATGTTCAAGGTAGTAGAGCAGGAAGGCCCCTGATCCTTAATAATAGATCTGCTTAAGGGCCCTCAATAGTGAAAAAGTGTATTCCCCATGAATATTATATCCTTTCCTGAAATCTCAACACCATTAAGCCAATGACTGGCTGGCTGAGATCTAGTTGCCGATAATAATATCTTACAAAGAACAAAGAACCTGAGACTGAAGGTGCATACTTACAATCTCCGAAATGAAAAGAAAGGAGAATCAATACTACAATCAATTGCAAAAATAGGTTTGTCCGTTGTCTGCCCGTCAGTCTGCTTTTGCTTCTGCTTGCGTTGTGCCCGCCAAGTTGTAGATTTGCACTCTGCAGTTTCGTGCACAATGTCTATACTGTCCGCACTTGTAGCAAATGTTTGTTGCATCTTTGCCGCGTTCCGTTTCCTTTGCCCCGTGCTTGTCTATGCTGGTTCCATCCTTTGCCTTGATATCCGGCATTGCCCTGTCAAATGGGTGTCTGCTGCTAGCCATCGTGTTTTCCTTTTCCTTTCCTTTTGTAGTGCTGCTGATAGCCACCGAACCCGCATCCTTTGCCGTATCCCTTTCCTCCTCTTCCTTTGTAGCAAGGACTCTATTAGGTGGAGGCCATCGCACGTAGGTTGGAGGCCATCGCTACTAGTAACAAGAAGCTACTAGGAACAAATACCTTGTCCTTTTCCTTTGTTCTTTCCTTTGCTTTTGATTGCTCCTATGTCCATAGGTGGCGCACTTCCGCCGTAGCTTGTTCCAATGCTCCAGGACTGTGCCCACATCTTGCTGAATGCTGTTGTTGCTCTATAGACTCTATTGTATTCCATGATTAAAATGAAAGTAAATTGCAATTAGAAGAACCAATAATGATAAATCCTTTAAAATCCTTTAAATGTTTGGAGGTTATCGGTCATTCTATCTCGCTGTATGTTTTGGTTGAGTTGTAGCTGCTGCTGTCAAGGCCCCCATTCTTTCCCTTAGAAGGAAGAATCTTTTTCTTCTCGCCTTCACTTGGTCAGGCGGTGCTGTTGAAGTGTCGCATTCGAAGCTGCAAAGGTCGCCAAGTGTGCTGCTGTTGAAGTGTCGACGTTTTGGCTTTCGCAGTTGTGTGAGGTAGCCGATGCTCCTGTATATCTCGAGAGATGGCGAGTTTTTCGGTGGCATCGTTGTCTATCTATCTCGAAGCCGGCTCCTCGCGTTGGTCTTGTCTGCATATTGTTGCGACTCCTCGCGTTGGGATGCTCTCCTCGCAGTATGCATTTTCAGGTCTGTGCGAACAGAAGGGTACCCATGCACGTCGCCTTCTTCCCTTGTAGATGCTGCTGCCACAAGGTCGACTTCTGTGACGTTGTGACATTGTTTGTTCTGCTTATTGCACTAGCTCTGTGTAGTCATTGTCCAGTAGGCCTATGCATGCCGTGAAAATGTACTTCCATTCTTCAAAGGTGCCATAGTCACCATTGTAGAAAGGAGGCTTCAGCTTGTATCGGTGTATTGATGCTAGCTGATAGTCCTTGTTGTTCATCTGCTTGTGCTGCTGGTGAGTCCATTTCAAGTTGTGCCGGTCCATTTGATGCTTGTGCCATTGTTGCACTTCAGCCCCGAGTGTTCTGGGATCAAGGCTTACTCTGACTTATATACTCTAGTTACTCTAGTTTATTGTCTCAGTTGTGCTTGCTTGTGTGTTGGGCTCTGCTTGCTCTTGCTTTGTTGTCAGAGCTCACCTGGAGATGTTGCCAGGATCACTGCTCTGCTACCATGTTAAATGTCGAACGTTTCGTTTGCGCACACTGTGATTGTTTGTTCCTGAGCTCAAGGGCCCTGCAGTATTGTCACTGACTCATTGTGACATTGTATTTCACCTCTCTCTCTCTCTCTATGTCTCTCTGTGTCTCTCTCTCTCTCTCTATGTCTCTCTGTGTGTGTGTCTCTCTGTGTGTGTGTCTCTCTCCCTCTCTCTCTCGATGCTTGGTTGTCATAGCAGAGGACAATCATTAAACTCATTTACAGTACTCTCTATCACCTAGACCATCCAGCGGGGCGTCCCATCGAAACCTACGAGTCGGGTCCGTGACACGGGCTGTCCGTCGAGTCGGGTCATGCCATGGAATTCATGCTTAGCAGGGGACTCAGCTCCCATCAGCTCCAAGATGCAAAACAAGGGACCTCATAACAGACTTCCACCATCTTCCAGTGTTGTTCCCTTTATGATCAACCACACATTTTTCCCATATACTAGTAATGTATATACTTTACATATATGCAATTATTATATGCATTATTACACAAATGCTTTGGTAGGTGGCATTCTTTCAAACATTCCAACTGTATTGTAGCTGATAAAAGATCTTAGATCCTCAATTCTCCCGGACATGCTCCACGCCATCCCCCAAGAACACATCGGACTCCGCTCGAGTCGTGCCACGTCTGAGTCGTCCCGTGTGGGGCCTGGCCTCGGCTTTACGTTGCAGTAGGGCTTCTGCTACTGCGGGATCCCGAGAGAAGGCGGCCCAAACCTCCGTGTCGGCGACGGCACCGGCACCCCACACGGGGCACCACACACGTCACATCGAACGAATTGGCCAACGGCGACGGAATGGAACGAAGGGAACTAGTTCCAAGGGGGGTGAATTGTTAACATGCCATTGATCTGAACATGTTCTGACCATGTATAACTGATGGGCCAGGCTCATAGACGTGCTGGCTGTAGTACATCATTTTCATCGTTCAGTTTGGATGTCAAAAAGCTGCGAGCTTAGCATGGCTGATGGGTGGTACCAAGAGGATAGTAAATGCCCCATTTGAGTACTACCCCAAATCCTGCCACCCTGACATGCGCTGACGGAGGCACCAACCCCAAAGATGCTGCCCAGCCACATGCAGGGGCGTTTGCCCACATTGTAATTGGAAGTCCAAATCCTCGGCGCAGGATTGAGGGGTGAGTTCGGAGCTGTGGGGGAAGGGTGAAACAAAAACAGGTCCAAGTTGAAATCATTGGAACATCTATGATGCACGGACCCGATGGCCCTCCGAACCCGGATCGGAGCACCCTGTGCCCGACTGTTTTGGCGCTGCACCACCCGTTTTCAGGGTCCAGGTGATCAAGCGCCAAAGCACCAAGAGAGGTTGAAGAACCCGACTGTTCGGCTCTCCCAGTTCGGTACCCCCAAATAAAACGGGTCCTATGAAACCGGTCACTGGCTACCTCTGTTGGCAAGCTGGGATGAGACGGGATGAGATCCCCATGACACATCGGTACACTCGGGTGACGCATCGATGCATCGATGCATCGATCCTGAGGTTCCAAAAACGCGCTCGTCTACGAGGAGTAAGGTAGCGAGGTAGCGTTCGGATGGATCAAGTGGGACGTGTTGCGCTTTGTTTCCTCGGTCTTATATATATATATATATTGTACTATAGATCTTCCAACGACAAAAAAATCTGGTAGTTTTGGTTATTGACCCAGTTTTCCGCGCAAACGCCCGCAAATCAGCGCAACCAAACGACCAGATTTTTTGGTAGTTCTATCAAATATTGTATAAAGGTTGGTAAAGGTCTTGGATCAGGTAGGACACTTGTATGAAGGCGTAGGTTCCACAAAGGATGGTGCCAGTGTGCTTCGAACAATGTGAGGGCACTAAAAAAATACCAGTTGAATAAGAATATCCAATCCAACTTCCAATCTTCCAATCCAATACTTGTTGGAAAGAAACAAATCCGTATGACAGAAAGGATAGAGTCTTCTTCAAAAGACCGATCCTCAAATTGTGCATCATCATGTTTTCATTACAGTAGCCTGGATTTAGACGTTCCTATACACTCTAGGTTTCACACACATTTAACGTCTTTTTTGGGTGCCAAGCTCAACTCGAGGTTCTCTGGGGACAGTTCATTGAGTTCTCCAGAAGATGCAGTGGATTCTGTGATTGTGACATCCCAAATGACCAAATGCTTCCGCGTCGCTTTACATTGAGTGCATGCGTTCACATCTGCGTCGGCCTCGCACCCAAGAAACGAGAACACCGAGGAAAACGGTTCCCGGCGTTTGGAGAGAAGCATGTGTTTTCGCTCTTTCTCTTGGATACCATGGAAACTTAGAGAGATTCGATTGCCCAGGGAGGTCAATGAATTTTCGGACGAGTCTGTGCCAAATGGAAAGCCCATCTGTGTGCCCTTGACGAACACCAGATGCGCAGGTGCGTGCCGCGTGCGTGCCGCGTGTGTGCCGCGTGCCTGCCTTGAGAAGGGTCCTAACAAGCTCTACATCATCCAAAGCCGCCGCATAGTGCAAGCCCGGCCAGAGACCACTGCTTGAGCTCCTGTCCTGAAGCGGTATACACGGAGACCATACCCGACCTTTCCGACAGGTCTGAAGGAGTGCGAAGATGTGCGAACCCAAAGGACCATCTCAGCTGGTTTTATGTGTATCAGCAACACCCTGTCATACCCCAAGAGTTCCCCATACTAACAATATCGAGCTGCTGTTTTTGGTCCATTCTTCCAAGTCGACATTCTCTGCTCCGGCACAATAGCTTGGGAACCTGTGAGTGAAAACATCTAGCGAATCAAACACCCCGCACGTCCAGAGACGCCCGCACGTCCAGTCACGTCTGAAAACACCGGTGGAGTCCTTGGTCCGAATGCGCGGCATGGTAATCTCGAAGCCGCGACACTTCAGCAACTCCTTACGGAGATTCTGCAGCCTGGGCGAAGCTGCGCCTTTCAACGGCGGGTTTTCGAGCCGAGTTTCATCCCAAAAAACATCCCCAAACCCACCGGTTCGACCCCTGTTGGATGTTTGCTGGCTTTTTGGAGACTCCGGGCAGGGAAACATATGGAAACGAGCCAAAGCAATTGACCAAACGACGACTGGTGCATGACAATGAAGGGGGGTGATGAACTCAAGAAGAGGTCTATCAGGTCAAGGGCCTTCATGTGATTGGAGTTGATTATACAAAAGGGCTCAATGAGGTCAAGGACCAGGTTTTACTGGGTCAGACTGGACCTGTAGGGAGAGGATGAATCTCCAAAGATGCCTCTGTTCCCTCGTCACACCCCTGAAATCCAAACGCTGTGTTGACCCTTAGGGAAAGCTTCATGCAACTCACAGCACCTCCATGCCCCCAAGTCTGTCTTCCAAGTCTTCCAAGAGATTGGTCTGTGACCACTTCGGGTACCCCCCCAGTCAACCAACCCCATCCTCGGACATGGAAACCTTTTCTGGGCGGTCCGGCAACCCCAAGTGCACAAAATCCACTGAAACATGTTGAAGATGACGTAATGCTAGCAAAAAGAAACGATAGTCCTGCAGTTATAGTTGTGTTCATTTACCCTGTTAATATGTTTTTCTTCTATGTCCGAGTTGTTATACACTCTCAATACGGTGATTGAGACCCTTGAGCAACGTCCCTGCAATGGTTACTGGAGTGTATATATATATATATATTGGTTCCATTTCAGTTTGCTCAATTCGGTTTGGAGTGATCCCCAACGAATGCCCAAATGTGTGTTCCAAACAGTTGGAATGGCACCAGAAACAGCCTCTTGTTCAAGGACATCCTCAGTCTGGTCATTCTCACTCCAGTCAAGCAAGATGCTGTCATTCTTGATTCTGTCATGTCTTGTCTGGCAAGTGGAGGCTCCAATGCTACCCTTTAGAAAAGAAAGTACTTCAGTGTTTGGATGACCCATGTCCCTCCAAAGTTCCTCCCCTCAAACCCCAACATGCCTGTACTCTTGAACACGATAATCTTAGGAAGCTCCATGCTCCCACCGCTACTTGGAGTTTCTTGGGCAAATGGTTGGTCTTCACATGCTTTCATACATTTGTAGATATTTCTACCATCATGTCAAGAAGAAGCCTGCCAAGTGCCACCAATGGGTTACAACATAGACACCAGGGGAATTGTCATAAACACATGCAAAAACATCTCCTCTCATCCAAACCGATATTCATTTTGCTCATAACTGAGCTCAGCAGCAAGTGGAGCCTGTGCGCGTTGTTGGAGGATCCTTGGTGCACACGTGGAGGATCCCCCTAGGGGCAGGGATTCCCTCGTCGGTATCATCAAGATCCATCAAGTCTGCTGTCAAAAAAAAGGATCCGAAATCCCCAAAAATAGCAAAAAAATGAGCGAGTCAACTTGACGAAGTCATTCGAGCCTAAACCCCAAATCCAGTCATCACTTGCAAGCCAAAAAAATGCAGCTCTCAACAAGAAACCCCGAACCTGGTCTGAAAAGATGTGGGGACGGTCCGGGGATGGTCCTGGATCCCTGGTCCACCATGTAGCTTGACCTTGCAGGTAGGTCAACCGCTTGGTATCCTCGTGTCATGACCCACAGCCATGTCATCCCCATTCCATGTACTCGCATCGATGCCACGCTTTCGCATCCATGCCATGCCAAAGGCTCGCAGAGAGTCTTCCATGTGCTCCATGACTTGCTGCAGTGCATCAGCGATGAAGTATCTGTCTTCATCCTGCAAAGAGAATATGACCAGGCCATAGAGCACCCTGGTGGCCCCCCCAACATGAACCGATTTCTCAGTTGATGGAGGTCAACCGAACATAACCGAACCCATGGTTTTGGTGGGGAAGGTTTGAACTCACAGCCACCACCAAAACCACCACAGCCAGGCGAACAAGAGTTGATGGATTTCCCCTTTGGCCCCCAAAAGTCCTAGTTCTGGTCGTTTCACCGTGTAAGCCTGAAGACACGGTTCGTTTGATGCTTCGCATGAGGCCCAGATCCAAGCTCGTAAGCCTTCGGTGTCACACTATTTCTTGTGGCACGTTGTTCTGGTTGGCTGTGGTCCCTGCTTCTCATGTCCCATTTTGCCCCTAGTCATGCCACTTGCTCAGAGTCACACCACCTGTGCTGGGCTCGGTTCACAATGGACGAGGTCGTCATCGTGTGTCCAGGACCCAGTCGTGCCTGTGTCTGCTCCCTTGACGAAGAAAGTATCAAGCACCGAGAGCACCGTGCAGTCAAAAGCACCGAACTCCGTCAACCCTCACAGTCCGTGGTGGCTTCTCTCACCTTTTGTGTTTCTCCAAAAGGCTTGGGGTTGCAGAAAGCGTTGACCTTTGGGTGCAATCCAAGACATGGTGGCCAGCATGGCCAGCACTCCCAAAAAGGCTTGGATTTGCAGAACGTGTTGACATTGAGCTCCGTGTTTGAGGGGCCATGCCGCCGTGCCGCCTTCGTAAAGTCGCCGCAGCAGGGCGAGAGCTGCCAAAAACCTGCGTTTCGACATGAGCATCGATGTGCCTTGTAAAGACTGGGAAAAGGGTGTGTGTGTGTGTGTGTGTTTTGTGTGTATCTGTTCTTTTTTCAGGGCAGACGCAAATCCACATTCCACCGGAATGTTCATGGTACCTGTCAAGACATAGATAGGTCATGAACATCTTGAATGTAAAACGGTTCAACTGCAACAAGGATGCTTCTAGTTTCAAGTTGCAAACCTTCTGTAAAGTGCATGACGTTGCTATAGTATACTAAAAGTCTAGATGTATATATATATATATAATGATTGTGTTGTTGCTGTCGTCGTCGACGTCGTTGTTGTTGTTTTACAGAACATGTATTTTTGCCAACCACTCACATCCAACTCAGCTCTACATGTCCGGTTTCGTTCAGGGCGACGCCATGAGGAGCACACGACGCTTGGTCAGAGAAAGCCCTTGGTCGGTGATGTGCTGAGAGAAGGCGACGCTTCTTCTCTGATCCTTATCATTCCTTATCTGTCGTCTCCTATTCAGCTGCCACTTCGTGCCACTTCACCGTCACATAAAGGAAACCGATCCCAGCAATGCTTCGCTTCAAAACTGTTTCCAACGATCAAAGGTCTTAAACTGTTGACAAGTTGACAGGCATCTTGCATGCCGAGCTCCGTCACGTCCGTCACGTCCGTCACGTCACTTCCGTCCTTGGCCTTCCGTCACGTCACTTCCGTTTCTTTCGGCCCCAGCCATTTGGTGTCAGAGAAACTGAGGTAGTGCACATGCCACACAGTCTTGGTGTCCACATTCAGCACAGGCTTGGTGCCGCTGCCTCGGCCGGTTGGTTCGACTCCACTCCGAGCGAAAGCGACGAGGCGAAAGCAGCGAGGCGAAGCGGTCAAGGCCTGTGGAGCTCAGAATCATCTCTGTACATTCAGCCCGATTTGTTGTAGTTTCTTTTATAGTGGATTGAGAGTGGATGGCACAATCCCCCAAAGATGGGACATCATGGGGTCTGTGCCATCTGAAACGACTGTAACCTCCAAGATTTGGGAGCACCTCGTGCGAATTCCGGAATTTCTGGATGTTCCTCATTCGCTATATTTGATATTAGAAAAACCAGGCACAACGGTAGTCACTCTCACCAATAATCATCAGGTGGCCTTTCACCATCAGTCGAGATGCCCAAGAGGCCATTCACAGCCAGCTCGAACTGACACCAGCCACGGCTCTTCCACGATGAGTAACCTGGGTTCATCTGGGACCCATCAGCACTTGCGGAAAAAAGAACAACACACAGGAAAAAACTACACAGAAACACATCACTCCGTCCTCGGTCGTCAGTCGTCCCGTCGCGTAAGACCTCTTCAAACATCGTCCGATCGCTTAGCTGCTCGGCCGTGCGTGGACATATCTTCCGCCCAAAGGCTCATCAGCCGACCCGACGTGTGGTATTGAATCGGTGCCAAGACCACAAAGAAGGAGCAATGCCTCAGGTCTTGGGGGTCCTTGGGGGTCTTGGGCTTCGGCTGACCGATGTCTTTTGACATCAGGGGCTTGTGAAATGGGGTTTGCGATGGCGGGAGGAGACAAGGAAGGCTGGAAAACCGGGAAGAAACAGACTAGAACACATGATGTGCCACAATGTTATAGTCACTACACTAGTCACTACAGTATGCCATACTGTATATTACTGTATTACAGTTGTGTACGTACTGATGCAAGGTTTTTCATCTTCAATAAAATAGCTGAGCAGTCACAAACCGTGGCAATACAGTATAAATCCTGAAAGTGTTCGGCTGAATCAGTGCAACAGAAAGGACCCTTTTGGATGAACCACAATGAAACACCTCCCAAGAAAAGGCCGAACCTTTCGATGCATCCACGACATTTCACGATCCATCACAAGACTCGTCACCCCAGCAAGGAGGACAAAAACACACAAGCTTGTGACATTGTGCCCAACAAAGGTTGTTTGATCCCCACAGTCAGAGCATATGTTTCGAAGGGTAAACATCCTGTGGGGAAGGGGGCACCTAGAGGTTTCATGTTCCCGTCAGCAGGATCTAAAAGGAGTCGGAACCGCCGACGGACAGCAGCCTGATCCCCGACAGCCGTACGTCAAGCACCTGCTTCGTGGCGAGGTCTCGTTCACGCTTAAACAGCCAACGCAAACAAGAAGCTCTTCCTCCTGTTGCGCAGCACAGAAGTAGCATCAACGGATCAAGGACACCCGAAAAGGACCCGAAGAGAAGGTGTGTATGCCGACACCGCCCCACTTCTTCTCCAAGCTTCCTCCGCTCAGAGCATCGTTCTTTTATTACGTTTCCGGATTTGTTTGGCAAAAGAAGGGACATGCCACAAGCCAAGGAGCCCCAATGGAAAAAACCGGACATCCCGGGGAAAACGACATCGCGAAAGCATCGACATGACCAGTTGCGCCACGTAGGTATGCAAGCTCATGACCTGAGACACCATGGACGGTCATGGAAAAGGAAGTACGGTATATCGGTATATACTGCAGTGGAGTAGATGAGTAGATGGCACAAACATGCACTGGCACCCCCAAAGATGTCTTGTAGATCAGGGTTCCAAATCGAAACCTTCGAACTTGGGGGGGAGGGCTGTGCCCATTGATATACTCTGAAACCATGTGAAACCACGGTCCAATACTCTGAAACCACTGCCGGCTCTCATAGGTCACTCGGTCACCTGATTCTGCCAAGACGAGGCAATCGAAGACTACGTGAAACGGACGGACCCGAACCAACCACTGTTCCTGTTGCCGGCGGCATTCCTGCATTCCTGGACTACCAAAACTGTGGGACAGCCTCTGGGACTTCCTCGTGTGCTCTACGAAGCGGCATATCGGCACGTTCAAGTGTTTTTTTTTTTTTTTTATGACATGCTTCCACTCTTGCTTTCAGCAGGACAGCGGCTGCACGAACTACTGTGGAATATCCACTCTCTCGTGTGATCTCGGAGTGTCCCCTCCAAAAGATTCTACCTCACTCCAACGTGTTTGGTCCTCACTTCGACCACGGCCTGTATCAGTCGTCAGACACGGGGACTTGAGTTGGTGGTTTAGCAGATTCAATCCGAAGCTGCTCAACTACTTCCACTCCCAATTCCAACTTCAAGTGACTTCAAGTCTTTTGTACTTATACCCCTCTCCTCCACCCCAAAACACCCTCCCACCCAGCGCGGTTCCGAACCGGCAGCCGCTCCGCGCGTTCCCGTCGGGCCGCTGCCGCCCGCATGTCCTCTTGCACCTGGCGTCGCTCCGCCGCCGAGGTGCAGTGACAGACCTCACTGTGCGGTGGCGGAACGCAGCAACCACCCACAGACATGGTCGACTTGGTCGATCTCGACTTGACCGGACGACCACACGTATGACAAGCAGAGACCAGCAACTTGGATGATCTTGATCCGTGGAGTATTGGAGGCATAGGTGTGGTAAAAGAATTGTGAAGACCCGAGTGATCGAGGGTGTGCATGATGCAAAGGATTTGGTCTGCGGGGCTTGACAGTCGAACTGACTCCACAAACATTCCATGTGCAATAAGAACAACTGCAGGATCCCCGCTTATCCCGCTTTGGCCACCCACATGGATTGTAGGCAATATATTACTTAAATATGCCAGCCACATGGATTGTCTTGATAGGCCAGTGAGCAAAAGGAAACCATTGTTTGTCGTCAGACTCAGTCTGCAGTTTTCCTATAGGGTTGTATGTCCCTGTGTAGTTTTGATTCCGAAACCCTCAATTTTCCTCTCGGACACCCCTGCTCCTTTGAAAGCCGGAACGCGGCTTTAAGGAGGAACAAGACCGCGTTCCGCGCGCCTGCGGAATGGAAAGGAAGTCGATCCAAAAGTAGCCTTTCGGGATGCCTTTCAGCTCCTGGATGGGCCGGGATGGTGGCCTTGCACATCAAAAGCGTGGGATAGTTACTGGATAGTCGGACTGCTTGAGCTTGGGTTCTTGATTCTGGACTCCCATCCAATCTCCTATAGCAAAAACAAACATTAACCAACCCTGGGCTAATCCACTTTGAAAATGGGCCGCACAAGTCCACCAATCCACTCATCTCATGTCGAACAAAAGCTCCTTCTTCGTTGAAAAAACCATCAGGCATGGCGGCATGGCCCTTCTTCGTTTCCACATCAGCTCATGTTGGGCGTGTGACTCCCGCCCCCCCAAAACACACGCGGCTCCCGCTCGCGGCGAGCGGCTCCTGTAGCGAGACGGGTCGCGTCATGGCGGGGCGGAAGTAGCTGTTCATGTCGTGACGGAGTTGGATGCTGCCATCCCGGATGCCCAAGATCCTGCAGGCACGGACACCACTCAGAGCCAGAAGAAGAGCGGTGTCAGCTCTGATTCGGATCTCATGCCGTAAATGAGCTTTGGAGGTCTGCTGAGCAGTCTGCTGCCACTGATGCGGAGTTTGGGTTGAATGATGTTAGAATTTAAGAGTGGTAGGCTATGATCCCACATGAGTCCATAAGCACTGAAGAATCAGTGAGTGAAAGTTGGTGACCCGGAAGACAAGACCTGGAGGTGGCAAGTAGGATGGAGTAGATGAGACAAGAATTGGGATGGCCAAGATTTGGGCCACGAAGGCACCTGTCCTTGCCACCAAAGGGATTGGCTGTTTTGATTGGGGTGCCTGTCCTCTTGAGATGCATCAGCCTCATCAGCCCCTCTTGAGACGCTCAGAGAACCCATGATACGTTCCACTATTCCAAACCCTGCAGGATTCCTCTGACATCGGCGGTTCTCCGAAGTGACAACGTGCTACAACATGCTGCAACTAAGGACCATCGGAACCATTGGAACATATTGGAACCATTGGAAGGATGCTGAAGGCTGAGAACACAACTGACGCGTCAAACGGCGTCAACAACATGCGTATACAGCACTCACAACATGCGTCCCCACTGTGGCCCGGCCGTCCGCACCAAGGACGTGTCCGCCAAGGAACATCTGCTGCAAGGAGTGGAGCTGTGCATTCTGGGGATCTGGATGATCAAAACTTGACCTCAGGCCATTTGCAATTCAGCACTCATGGATCTGCTCCTTGATGGGGCCCCATGACTGAGGTGGTTTAGATCGCCAACGGCCTCCTGTCTCAGATCCATATATACACACCTGTCTTGGGAAATCCTCAATGTGGCGTCTAAAATAGTAATGTGTCATCAAGATTTGTATCCTCAATTGTATTACTCAAACTTGAGACTTTCTCAAAAACAAGGGGAAAAATGGGAGAAAAGCCTAGAGTATACTGACTAGCGCCTAGACGAAAAGCTTACGAAAAGCTGCTACCATCTGTGCCAAATATATAAGTCGATTTCACAGATCAAGCCTCGCTTCGAGTCTCCCTACGGTCACAGTTTGTCATTTGTCACCCACTATCCGAGACTCCAAGTTCATCCTCAAGCAAGCGAGAGCCATTCGGACAGCGGGACGAGGTGGAGCTTTCCTTCCATTCCACAAAAACCACATAAAACCACATCCATCTGATGGCATCGATCCTTTCATAGGATCCTGACTCATCCATCTGATGGCTTTCCTTCCATTCCGGCATGATCCATCTGAATCCTTTTTCTCCTTCACCGTTGCAGGCGTCGGTCACTCGATCACTTGCCCCATATCGTCGTCTGTCCCGAGGCGCCATTCGTGAGACACAAAGGTCACGCGAGCGTCACGGTGCTCAGGATCATGCCTGGGCGTACTCAGATAGACTACCCCGTGGAAAACTCAGATAGACCCTGCAAAACCACTGGTGCAGCGTTCGAGGAAAACAGTCGGACTCAGGGTCCCATTCGACCCGGGTCCATGTTAGTTCTTGGGAGTGTAAGTGCTTTTTTCGGGACGTGGATGGCGCCTAGGCCGCCTGAAATCGTCCATGAAATCCTGTATACAAACAGGGAGGCTCTGACCCACGTCCAACTGTTGGGTCAGAGTGTACCAGTGTACCAGCTTTTGCGGGAATTGGTGGATGACAAGCTGGAAGAACATGGATTTCGCTCCACCTCCAATTTTCGGTGCACGTGAGAACGTCCCGTCGTCAAACACCGTGAAAGGCCCCACGGCCACGTCGATGATGGTGATTCCGTTGATGTTGGACGAACTTCACGAACGCTTGGGGAGGTTGGATCCAAGGATCTACGAGACTAACATCCTCATGGCAAAGACGATAGTAGTAAGTAGTCGATCGGACTATCATGTCGTCCGTATCATGGTAACAGTGAAGTTGCAAAGGTAAGGGTGCACAAGGTTTTTGGTCAGGTCCATGATTGAACATGTTTGCACCATGTTGATCCCACCATAGCACCTCTCTCTCCTCCTTTCACGGATCCCGGACGTGGTTTCCAGGGGTTTACCCTGGGAGAACCGGTCGCTCATCTCTGGTCCAACTCGTTCGCTAGAGTTCGCTACCTACGTGTCACGTGGGGTCTCGCCATGTCGCGCCAGCGGATTCCTCTTCGCCGCTTCGCCCATCGTCGAACGTCAGACCCGACGGATTCCGACGACGACGTCGGAGGGGGACTCGGAGACGCGAAGAAGGGGGTCGACTGGCCAAGGGGCAGCTCCAAGAGCCCGGCAGCCTGAAGCTCCTGGCGCGACCCCAAAACACGGCGCCATGCTGCAAGACAACTGGTTTGAGGTCCTCATGAGGTCCTCACATCCTCAACATACACTCCCCGAGTTCGAAGCATTTGTCTATTCCACGGATGCCCCCGGGCCCCCCCCGGGCGCTCGGAGGAACCGAACTTCGAGGCCCAAAGGGGTGGTTTATCTCCACCGTAGCGATGAGTTCAGGGAGTGTATGAAGTCTAGCTTCCCTGACAGGGTCGGAATAGGAACCTCCTGGGTGCCAGATACAGAAGGTATCCTTCCGAACGAACTAGCCCGGTGTTTCACCGCACGGGAAACGGGGGGGGTCCAGGAGTCTCTGGGCCGTATCAGTGGGGCTTTCCAATTCTTGTTGGACACCATCGCCAATACAAACATCAAGCCCTGACAATATTTTTTATATGTTTACCCAAACACCTGAACTGGAGATGCAACCCCATGAACTTCCTTCACTCCCTTCACTGGTCTCTTTGTGAAGAACCTCCCCTATGTCTGTGGAAGACGTGCCGGTGATCATATCCCTCGCTGGGTCCTCCTCAGAAGCACTTCTTCCCCTTCCCGCCCAGCCGAAAAACAGTCCAGCGGAAAGCGGGCCCTTTTGTGCCTGATGTGGTTTGAAGGAATCAAGCTGAAGCAAGTTCTCAGCACTGATCCTGGGCAACAAACAGCTGCTCATCTGGATAGAACTCAAACATGGCACACCTATGGGCACCCCCCCAACCTCATTTCTGAATGAAGAATAAGAAGCGGCACGAGAAAGCCCAAAAGTCTCCCAAAGCCTGCCATGGGCCATGGTGATTGTTTCATGTAGGCCTATATAAGTCTCGTATCTGTTTCACCGTGGTTCATTCCTCCTCCAACGCTGCCGTTGGTGTTGCTCCACGGCGTGTTGCTCCTCCCCTGCCCCGCTGCCCGCTCCAAGGCTCACCCACATGGGAAAGTGCCGCGAGGTCTTGGAGAGACACCGTGAGGCAACGGAGAAACTGGGCTGTGGCATCAAACACTTCCTCAGTCGAGCTGTGGCCACAAGGTGCCACACATGATTGAGTAACATCGTAACTGATGATACGGATGCTCCAGGAGAGTCAGGAGAGCTGTCCACATGCTCGAATGCGGTCTGGGGCCTTGAAAGAACAACCCTGTACAAATTCCAGGCTAGGACTACCTCCTATCAAGATGGGTTTCTTATGTTTTGTTAGGTCCCCAAACACATCGCGATCCGAGAAGGTCGCGATCCGAGCTTCCCCTTGTTGGACCCCCTTGTGCAGATCGGCATGGCGTGGGAGACCGATGCGACGCGACGCGACGGAGGTGGAGCGGACGGAGGTGGAGCGGAGCCAGCGGAGCCAGCGGGGAGCCAGGAGCGGGAGGTAGAATCGGTAGAAGCTGGGATGATACACATCCTTTATAATATGATAATATGCATCGAGTTTTGAACTTTTTAAATACACATGATGAGGCGTGATGATGATGCATTCAAGTTTGCGTGAACAAGTTTGCGTCACTCTCCGGCTGCGTTCTAGATGCTGAGATATTGGGCTGAGATATTGGTGGAGAACGTCTTCTCACTTGGAGGATTTGGGGCTCTTTCTGCTCGCAGATTCTCAAAACTCATTGAATCTTACACATACACTGAGCTTCAAGTGCCATGTTTGCCCCGACGTCTTGAGCCAGTTGTGCCAGTCAGCCGACGAAGACGAATCAAGTGTCCTCGTGATGGCTTCTCAGCTAGGGAGGTAGACCTGAGTGACTGAATCGGGTGGGGCACCCCGAATTTGTGACAAGAGACAACCATGAGCACGTAGACAAGAAGAAAGAGCTGGTGCGAAACTACTCGGTGACAAATCCACTTCATTGAGATCTCGCTTCTTCAAAGAATTGGAGCTGATCTTTGGGATGCACCATAAAGACTCGTCTACCGCACAGGATCTCTTCTTCTCCCCGTTTCAGGCATAGTGGTTCACAGAACAGCAAAAGCACTGAGAATCTCGCATGCTGAGCAGGTCTGCACTGCCAAACATGGTTTTTTCTCAGCATCCACGGAATCCATCCAAAAAGCCGCGCAGCCTCGGAATCCAGCCTCTTCTTGAACCCTCACCATGGACCTGTTCCCAAAGATCTTCTCAAAATCCTTCCAACCATGGTTCACCAGGCCTGTTCGGCCTCCACCAGGGAAAGCTGGCCACGGGTGGCCAGGGCGAAGTGGGCGTAGGCCTCGCCGTGCTGTTTGTTTGACCCACCGCTTCAAGAGGCGCCGGAACACCGGTGTGCAGTGAAGAGTTCCACTGAGAAAACACATGGGGCTGCGGTGAAAACACTGGATCAAACTGGTGAAAGCCTCGAGAATTGGCCACTTTTTCACCCAGGCCCATGGTGTCCCCGTCAGGTGTCGAGTCCAGTCCACGACGAACATGCGAAGGCTCGACGCTGGAAGAAGCGGCCTAGCCTTGGATGGTGCCACATCACGGCCATTTCCAAGGCCTTCTTGGAAGTTCTTGGAAGTTCTTCCTAAATGCAACTTTGGGGGACAGGTACCAAGAGCAAAGACATGGAACACGTGAAGAGTTGAAAGGTTGAAGGAGCATATGGACAATGATTATGGACATATTTGGACCTCTTGTGCTTCTTGCACAGGTCTCAAGTTAAATCGAAAGCCGTGGAAAAGCAACAAAGTATATAAAACATAGGATTCAGACCTACTTGGATCCTTTTGAATTATTCTTCTGTAACCCCGTGCATGACCCTCTGCTTCAAGGCATTCTCTTTCCTCGTCGACGAGATATGTCCGAAGTGTCGGCAAACCTTTGCTCTTTGCCGTATGCCCGGTAGTTCCCGGTGGCTGCAGGGAAGATTGGAGCCGGAGGACCTCACAGTGCGGTGCCTTTGCGAAAAAAAACTTCGCGTTGCCGGTTGTCCTGCTCCAAATGCCTCTCCCTGTGAGTAATGCTGCATTTCTAGCAGACCATCTAGCAGAGGCTCTTCTGAACAAGCCACCAAATGTACAAGGACCCAATTCATAAACCTGGTCCTTGATGGCCTTCCAGATTTCTGCTTTTTTGGCAAATGGTTGTGCAAGCATGAGAAGTTCCAACATCTCCTGAAATCATCTTTGAATGCCCTGGCCCAACTTGTCTAAAACTTCCTATCTGGAACTGACATGGGAGAAACTTCAAAGCTGCGAGTTCTTCTCATCTTGGACATCCACCGTGGGCGCGCAAGCTCTTCAAGCTGGATGCCCATGGGCCAACATGCAACCAATTCAACCTGAAGACTCGTGCTCCCGGGCACTGCCAGGCCTGGCCTGGCCTTGGGGCCCCAAAAAGGTTCTTTTGTTTGTCTGAGTGAGGCAAAACGACCACCACAAGAATCTGTCCTTCATCTTTTCTTCATCCCAAATACCCAAACAGCCCTGGGCCCCATTGATGCCGTGCATGGCGAACACTGCCTCCACGCCCTCACTCCTCTTCAGGCGACGTGTTCCGGGTCCTCCAGGTCGAGGGTGGACGGTCGGTGGGGGAGCACATCATGTTTGAATCCTGAGACAAAACGTATGGTATTTTGATGGAAAATGATGGAAAATGATCCCTACGGGATCCTTGGAACTTTGTTTTTAAAGTCTGGCAGAGAGCCAAGGGCTTCGGGTGAATCTCAGGTGACACAAGAATGCCACAGTCGTGGCCATATTCACTTCCCTTGACTGTTGCATTGCTAGGGTCCTCTACCCCACTCTTGGTTGCTGCAACCCTGCTCCTGCTTGGGCACTTCCTTCAACATCTCTGCACGCCGTCGATCTCGGGGGTAGGTGCCTCCCAAGGACATGCTTTTCCGAAGAGGTCAAGCCAGAACGCTCCATCATGCTTGACCCTCTTGAACCCAAAAAACTCACCTCTGGCCACCAACGGTCACCACAGGTTTTAAGATGTGTCAAGAACGCCCACAGATACACCAGTTAGAACAAGATAGTTCAACTGCCTTGGTGCCAGGCAGCTGCTTGAATCTAAAGACGAGGCATACATGCAGAGAACATCTCAACATGAAAAGGACAAATTCGAGCAGCTCCACCAAAACATGGCCGTGACTGGTTACCATTAGTCATTAGTCATTATAGTCATCTCCATTTATTGCTTTGGAATGTTTGAGGGCTGCTCTGTGCGAAACATCCAGAGGACGTGAGTGAGGAGCCGTGAGGAGGTCTTTTGTTTGATCGTGATGCCAATGTGTCTTGCTGAAAAAGACAAATGAGCAAAACGGAAGTCTGGGAAAAAAAACGACGCTGCAACCAAAAAGACTTCGATCTTGTTGGTGGAACCCTTCCTCAAGGATATCTTCACAACAAAAAGGTTGAACGAGCAGTGTCATCTTCCTCCAAGGCACAATGAGCGACGCAGTAGAACAGGAAGCAAATGCCGAAGCCCACTGCTGCCACACTAAAGACACCTTCCGCTTTGTCGCTTCGCGCACGCTCCGCGCATGCATGGCCCTGCATGGCGTCATCCATGCGTTGACTCTCTCTGTTCACCCCCCCCCAGGCCCCGCCGAACCGCTTCGGCGTCGGGTCCGAGGACCGGGGCCTTTGCCCAGAGACAAAGCGTCCGATGGGGAGCAGTGCTTTGAGTTGGCCATCTCAGCATCAAAGTGGAAGATCCGGTCCTGGGTCGCGAGACGTGTCCGAGAAGATGCACATCTTCACATCTTCACATCATGGTGCGAGAAGAACATCCAGTTTGAAGTGGCCTGGTGTTTTCTTTCGTGTGTGCGGGCGCGCCTTCAAGGTGGGCCCCCCCTCTCCGTATCTGAGGCCGTCATCCATCGACAGGGCGACAATGGATGACACTATGACCAAGCTTCTTCCCTTCTTCACAAGTGGTTTGATTCGCTTCATTGAGTGCCATAGCAATCCCATAGTTCTCCATTCATCACATCGCGCCTTGTTCATTCTTTTTCCAAGTACTGCCGTTGCCATCCACTGCCAACTGCATCCAGCGCAAAAATGGCCAACCCATTCCAACCCCTTCCTCGTTCATCCAAAAAAGACATGCCCTAACTAACCTAACTCCGGTTTCGCCAAACACCACGCCCCGGTCTCGAACCGCGCTCCCCCGGTGTCTCCCAAAAAGCCCCCCGGTCCGGGTCCGACGGACCCCGATCGCAAACGAGGTGCGGTGAGCCAGCCCACGGCCGGCTGTCCAAAGGCGCCGAAGGTTCCCTCGATGCAACGGTCCAAGGCGTAGATGTAGGTGTAGCGTTCCTGGTACGGCCGCTGAAGCCAAAGCAAGTCCAGAAACCAGTTCACATACCGCTGTAGGGACCCGGCCCCCGGTTTTGGGCTGTTTTCAGGGACCCGGACCCCCGCCTGTTTTCCGGCCCAACAAGAAAAAGAGCGGTGCGCGGTAGGTTTGGTGGCTGGAGTTTCGGGACCAAGTCGTGGGTCATAAGACACCATGAAAAGCCAGGAGTTTGGGAGCATCTGCAGGTTTTAGATGTTTTTGGCAGATTTGTTCGAAGGGATTTGAGAATTTTCTCCTTGGGATGCAACCACATTCGAATCGGGCTAAGAATGCTCATCGGACACTTTGGTCATCCTGCAGAGGACAAACCTGGGAGAGGACAAACAACTGGCCTGGTGGACCTGTCAGACTGGCGGCTTTTCTGAAGGCTTTTCGATGATCTTGAGGAACCAAAACACTCCACAGGGCCACCGGAGCCAGGGGTGGTGTATGGACATCCCTTCACCCCTAAGGAGCTATAATGGGACACCTGTTAGGAGGCCCTGGTATGGATTTGGGGGTACCAGACAACTCTTCTTCCACTCTTCTTCCTCCGGGTCCCCACATCTCGCCACGTCGATCCGAACGTTGAAAGTCTCGCTGTCGTCGAGCCACTCTGGGCACCACGTCACTGAACATCTTGTTGTTCATGACCTCGGTGGTCCAAAACGACCACCACCCGTCTTGGACCCGCCAGGCTGTTTCTTCGGTGGGTTCGGTCTGGAGACTGGACCGATGTGGACCGCCTGTGGACCCATCGGGCCGACAGGAGAAAGGGCCAGGTCGAAGGGCCCAGGGAAGCTTGGTACAGAAGGTAGGGAGAGTGGGCATCACCAGGAACCGGTGGAACATCGCTCCTCCCATCCCCTCCCAGGCATCCAGGCGATTGGCCTCATGCGCCAAGAAACCATGTTCCAAGCGATCAACATGCCCGTCACCATGAAGACACTGCAGTAGAGGGCGATCGTTCCCGCATCCGAGTCCCCATGGCCTGGACCGGAGTGCAGCGATTTCGGGGATCGACGCCTCTCACGCCGTCCCCGGACAAGGTCGGACAAGGTCGGTGTGTCGGAGAGGGTTGGTTTTTGGCACCACGGCTACGGCTCCATGGATGGCAATTTAAGTTGTAGTATAGAAGTGTATACAGTAGATGTACCTCTACTATCTGTGCTCTGGGTGGCAACTGTTCGACCGGAAGCATTGACCTCCATATGGGAAGGATCAACTATCCAAAGTATGGCCTTTTCCTACCAAAAAGGATGAACAAATGGGTTCTAGGATGTTCTAGGCAAGCATATGCAATGTATACTTCATATTCCTGAATACCCCCGCCACGCCCAAGTTGCCAAGTAGCCCAGGCCAAAAAGGATGAGCGCAAAGAGTGGAATGGACAGGAAGACGGAGACCTGGTCCGGTGTCCAGAAGAACCGAAGAAAGCGAAAATCACAGGGCCTACGTCAGAAGGGGCCTTCGGACTGAATCCTCCAAGTTGAACCACTACAACCACTGCCACTTCCACTACGACTGCGACTGCGAGTGCGAGTGCTACTGCCACTGCGACTGCGACTGCTACTGCTACTGCTACTCCTACTCCTACTCCTACTCCTACTCCTACTCCTACTACTACTACTACTACTACTACTACTACTACGACTACGACTACGACTACGACTACGACTACGACTACGACTACGACTACGACAACTACAAGTACCCACTCCAGAACAAACGGTTTCAGGTGAACCACATTTTTGTCGGAGTGGGGACGTGGCAAGAAACTCTGCGGAAGTGTGTGATGTCAAGCATGGATTCATGGTTCTTGCATTTATGATCCTTTTATGTCCTGTTGATGATTTTCTCCATTTGAGACTTGCTGATGGGCCGATCCCGTTGCTGAAGCGGAACACCTTCCGCTGTTCATTCGTTTCCGCAATCTTAAGACGACCAATGGTGCGGGCGGGTCAGCTTCCCTTTCGTCTCGCACCTGCGAGATGCCGGGAGGGCCATGATCTGGAAATCGTCGGAAGATGAAATCCAGCAAAATGCCACCCAGCATACCTGGGCTCGTCAGATGGCTTTCTGAGGTGGACCACAATGTGTTGGACCACATCTTGTAAAACAAAGAAACACAAACCATCACATGCCCCCCCGCTGCTAACTAGTCTTTGAGATTCAGGCATCTTCTCTGCAAGTCTTCAAGTTTCAAGTGGAGCGCTGCCGGTTGAAGACAACTCGCCCCCCCACTTTGTACCATGCTCAAATCCAGTGAACTGAACAGGCTCAATTAAACAAAGCTTTGACGACGTACCTGACACTTCCGTGACATATATTGAACATAGTGAACGTTATACAATATAACATATAACTTAATTATAGTCTATTATATATATCAAATATAGTTTAACTTAATTTAATATACTATAATATAGTATAATGTAATAATATAAATACATAGATACATACATGTATAATTGGGACACAACTCACACTTTTAAAGGACACGGAAGTCATCGTTGAGCCCCTCCAGCGATCACTTGTCAGACTTTCTCAGGTCCTGTGACATATATTTGATGAAATTGACCCTCGCAAACATCTCTGAATTCAGGTGATCCGGCACTGGACGATCAGCGAAGCTTCCTCACTCCACTGCCAACTCAGCGTTGGTAGAAAACGGGGATCCCCGTGTACCCCCCTAAACAGGAGAGCTTCCTCACATGATGACAGGTACAGTATATCGTTCTATCTCGTTCTATCTATTTCGTGCACATGCGAGAAATGAACGACCTCCACGCCCCCCTTGATCCCCAGTGAATCCGTTGATCCCCATCCCCCATCCGTTCCATCCGTTCCTCCGTTCCGCAGTTCAAAGGTGCTGGACAAGGCGGTCCCCACGTTGAAGAAGGCCAGGATGGTCGCCGCCTCTGTGTTGGCAAAGCAGTTCAGCTCCTGTCGCGGACACGTTGCGAGAACGGCGCGCAACGTGTACCGGCTCGCAACGTGTACGGCACCAGCTGAAATTCTGTGGTAGGCCTTAAGTTTAAAGGGACTAAGCTGGCTAGGCAAGACGCAGGAACTCCAACCGGCTGGCTCGAAGTGATCTGACGTGGGTTGGGACGAAGCGTGCGACGAAACACTTAGTGAAGGCCCTGCCTTCTCCCACCATCATCACCATTCCTTCCGAGCTCCCCCCACGCACACAAGCGCACTGGGCGCCCATGCCAGCCACATGGTGAGGTAGCTGAAGGCGAACCAAGGAGCGGTGCCAAAAATGCCTGAGAACAACATAGAACAACTAAGACCCTTTGGAATCATTGGATTGCTATTTCATTCACCTGAAAAGCGGTGAACATTCTTCCCCTCATAGCCTCAAAGCATAGAACATGGGTCGGATTTTTTTCGCACATGGCTACCCTGGCAGTTGGGTCATGGTCTTAGACTTAGATGTCTATAGTCTATAGGAGATTATAGGATATTATAGGAGTCTATAACTCCGTAGCCCTTTTGCAGAAGTCCTCTCTGTCTCTCGCCCTGGCAGATTCAGTCCCGGCTGCCCTGGCCGATGATGACCAGGAAGGTGGGCAGGCACAGAATCGACCCGAGCCTGCGGCACAAACCGACCAACCAAACCGGCACCACCTTCCCAGGGAGAATGATCATGTCAACCCACCGTTTCTCAGCTGATCCCCCAACATCAAGATTCACGGATGGAATCTTTGTTGCGATGACTCGGCAATGACACTCGACCGTCGACCAGCGTTGCTGGATGTTCTTCGACTTCACCTGGTCAGACCTGCTGGCCATATACCTGCCACATACCTCCCTTCCTCAGCTTCTCTCCCCAAAAGAATGGCCATCACACGGCACACAGATCTGAACACCATTTTTGGATCAAAGCTCGCGTTTCCCTGGTCGCCGCCCTGGTAGACTTGCGCTCTGTAGGAGGGTCAAATGGGTCTTTTCTATCTTTTCTTGCATTCTCCCCATATAACTCAGCTCTAATCGCTTTGTCACCATTGGAAGGCCCCGCCGCATAGGCTGCGGAATCCAGCAAACTGCCACCCTCTGGGCGGCAGCGCTCGCTCGCGCGCGGCTCGCGCGCCTGGGCGTCTCTTCCTTGACGATCTGCAGCATGCTGCGCTGCTCGGCGCGCGGCACGTCGGTGACCAGGCACCAGACCAGCAGACCCACCAGCACGCTCAAACTGGCGATGATTGTCCTGAGGTCAGTGCGCTGGCTGTGGGGGTGGCTGCAGGTGGGCGATTTTCATGAGAGATGTGGGATGTGGGAGTTGGGCCAAATCATGCTGGAGTGGGAGGGGAGGAGCTCACACACCTGCTGTGACACTCGAAGGCAAAACCCAGGATGTATCTCCCAAAATTCGCAAACGAACCTTGAAGCCCTGCGTCCATCCACCCAACAAATCCGCAGCCCCTTCCAAGTTGCAGTGCAAACTGCCAGCCAGCAATGGCTCCGATCTGCAGTGGTGCGATGGAGGTGGCAAAGGCTGTGAAGGCTGTCTGCCCCAAGCTTCCCGTGGAGAGCAGGAAGCCGAAGGCCTGTCCGGTCCGCACTACACGGAGGCGTGGCGCCGTAGGTGTGACGTCGGTGCGGAGACCCACGAGTTCCTCCAAGTTGCACGAGACCCACGATCTGTGATGGTTCAAATCCACAGTTCAATGTTCTAAGAACTGAACACAACTAATTCATACGAATTCGATATGAGTTAGAGTTGTATGGCGTTGTTGGTGATTTGAGGTGCACACAACCCGAGTTCCTCCGCCCTCTCAAACTTTACGCCTTCCCACGGCCGTAGACGGAGCTTTTGTCCGCCACCAAGCTGAAGAGCAGCGGCTGAACGATGCCCAAACCCACACCGTTCAGCGCACGGAAACCCGTCATCCAGGCAATGTCCTCTCGGATTCGGCGGTTGTGTGGTGGGTTGCGTGGTTGGTACGGCAAGAAAGGAGCAAAGCAGCAAACAAAAAATACGTCTCTTTGCAGAGGAATCCTGCACCAGGAAAGAGATCCTGAAGATTGGAACTACTTGGTTTTGAGCACCTCGTGACTCAGCGAAGTGGCGATTGCGTTAAAAACCCTCAGGTTTCACACCTCAAACAGTGCAAGGTGCCACACCCGGAAGTTTAGAGTGAGTCATGTCTTGAACTCCCTATCTTCCTTAGGCAAACCAATGAATGCTTTCCCTCGTTAAACCCACAATAGTCTTAAACATTTTTGAACCTCCAAACCCAATCAAAACGGTGAATGAACACATCTTCGCAAACACAAATAAATGAACACCTATCATGGGAGACGCATCCATACGATCGATTAAACACCATCCCTCCCAGTCATCGCCACCGCCACCCCTTCCCCAGATCGCCGTCCGGAGCAAAAGCGCAGCCGATGAGTCCGGCGCCCCAAATCGCCGAGCCAATGCAAATGAGCCTCGTGCGCCGGGCGGTGGCATCCGGGCGGTTCCGTTCACTTGGCCCTTGGCCCATCCCTCCACTGCTCTATCAGTCTCTCGCTCTCCCTTTTTCTTGGCCAAGGAACAACGGTCGTGGGAGCCGGTCGGCCAGGAAACCACTGGGCAAGGCAAAGATGGACTCAAAGACCCCACGCACCAGGCCCAAACCTCCCAGGCCACCTGCCCCGATGTCCGAATGTGAGGTATGCAGTGCGAGAAGCACGAGGAACAGTGCTGTGGAGTGGTGAGGTGAATAGATGATTAGGTTTGGTTGTTTGAAGCTGGCGTAATGTCCATCCGCTTCGGGAAGTTTTAAGGTTTCTTGAAACCCACAAGTTAAGTCAGGTGAAAAACCGAGAATCAGCACAAAACCTCACAATACATATTGTTCTATTTTCTACCCTCATAGCCCATAAATAGTGGAAGGGGAAACGTGTCGCCTGGAGAGGCAATCTTTTAACAAAAAAAATTGTTTTTGCCTTTTTGCGCATTCAAGACGACAAAGTGACATTTTGGTGCTTGCGCGAGGGAAAAGAGTTTTTCAGAAAGAGGGGATGCGGCCACGGTGTCCCACGGCGCGGGCCCGAAGCCCCGGCAATTGCTTGAAGAAGGGTGACCCCCCGGCATAACTATTGCGCAAAATTGAGGCGACGCCAAGAAGCAACGTTCTACAGCGAGTAGTTGCCCCTATCCTCCATTCGGTTTCTTCCTTACGACCGAAAGGGTAAAGGTAAAGGTGAAGGTAAAAGGTAACTTTAAAAGGTAAAAGGTAAAGGTAAAAAGGTAAAAGGCAAAAAGTAAAAAGTAAAGGTAAAAGGTGAAAGGTAGAGGTTCAGGTGAAAAGGTAAAAGGTATAAGGTAAAGATAAAAATAAGGTAAGGTAAGGTAGTAAGTAAGTAAGTCAGTAAGTCAATCAGTAAAGTAAGTAAAGTAAGATAAGAGGTAAGTAGGTAAGTAGGTAAGGAGGTAAGTAGGTAGGTAGGTAAGTAAGTAAGCAAGTAAGTAAGTAAGTAGTTAATCAAGTAAGTAAGTATGTATGTAATTATATAAGTAGGTCAGTCAGTCAATCAGTCAGTAGTCAGTCAGTAAATATGTATGTCATCTGATAGCTACTAAGTAGGCCGCTATTGGGCTTGCAAGCAGTTTCTGTTCAGGATTGCATGATTGATGTTTTTCCTACATGCTTGGGGACGCTTTGCAACTTACTTGTTGGCTCGCCTCTTACGGTCAATGACCTCAATTGACAATAAGCTCCTGTCAATACTTCTTTGGATCTCCGGGCTCGAGCATTGACTCCAAAAAGGGAATTGTCAAAGGTTTCAGTTATTCATTCGCCAGCAATACAACACTCCAGACTGCCAAGCCCAAGGAAAGCACAAGGAATAAGGGCAGCAATTGGCTTGGAATAGGTGGTGCGATGCTAGGTGACTTTATGATGCACAAGTAGCGGACTACCAGGCTTCTCAAATGGAAGCGCCAGCTTCACAGCCAAAGGGCCCCACTCTTCCGAGTGCACATCGAACAAGTCGATCGGCCTGTCCGAAGTGCCCTCTTCTCCAAACTGTCGGCGCCGCTGGCTTCGCCCGCGCCCGCGGAGAGTCGAACCTCCTGCATCTGCATGGGCACCCAGACGGCGCCAAGGCTCCACTGCTTGCGGAGGCTCAAGGCAATGTTCAAACTTTTGAGGACTTGCCAACCACCTTCAGTCGGAACTTGTATTCGGGCAATCATTTCCAGCGTGAGCACAGTCGCTCAATTTGGCGTTCTACAAAAAGGCACCGGACTCCATGGGAGCCGGGCTGCTATAAGCGGCATATCGGCCGCCGCGCATACCAACCCTCGGACCGGCAAGGTTCACACTTCCAGGCTGTAGTCTTGAAAGCTGGTTAACGATTCGACGGGGACAGGCGCGCCCTGTACAAGAAGGTCCCGGACTTCTTTAGTCGGCCACGTCCACATCGGCCCCCGTACTCCGCAAACCCCGGGGCGTTTGTAGCGCACATGATCACATTGTCTTTGATCTCTCCAGCTGGATTCAAAGCATCTGCCAAACATGACGCAAAGTGAGAAAAAGGAGGATGGAGATGGAGGAGCTGCAAAGGACGACCTCGATGCCTGGGGATGTGCAGTGGCTTGGGTACATTCAAATCAATCGTCAAGCGAAAGCTCCGCGCTCAAGTAAATGCTCAACAAATGCTCTGGCACACCCATGCAAAACCTGAAAAATTGTCCATCAATTTATGAGGTTTCGCAAGTAGGGCTGCACGCCGTAAGCTAATTAAAATAGGCCATTTTTACGCAAAACAGTTTATGCATTTGCTAACCTATTTTGCTTACTAAGTGCCAGAATAACTGCTTAAAATGCTCGAACCGTAACATCACTACTTTCGAAGACTGAGGGAGACAAGGTCCCTGACATTGCGCGACGCTGCGAATTTAAGCACGAAGCACACTCAACTTTCTAGCGCGACCCTCATCTCATGACAGGTTTCAACTTGCACAGGTGTTCTCAGCTATGCCGGGTCTTGTAAGAATCAGGCAGATGAGGGAAAGGGTCTCGGACATTGCGCGACGCTGAACACGCTGAACACGCTGACTATTATTGAATATTCTTCAACACATCTCATGTTTGGCTGCACGCGTGGCTGCGCTGACCATGCAATCAGCACTCCAAGGATCACAAAGTGCTGCACCTGCACCGAAATCTGCACTTCGAGGTTCACATCGCGCAGCCCTGCCTTTCGCAGCAGCACACGTTCAAAGACAAGTTGGGGATGCAGCCTTCACTGAACACATGCTGCATGTCCAAAGTTCACAATTCACTGCACCTGCCACAAATCAGAGCAAAACAGATCCGATCTCCTGCACCTGCGAGGAATAGTTGACTGCAAACAACCAGACCACGAGGATTCCCTTGTGCCTGCTAGGGACAGTGACCACCTAAGCCCGACTGAAGAACAGGCAAGCATGCCGTCGCGTTTGCATTCCAAAAAGCACTTCGTGCGACTGCTTGGATTTCTTGAAGCCTCTGTACCAAAATTGTTGCGATTTTCTTGTGAGCAAGCTGTTCATCCAGGCTTCCGATTTTCTTGAAACACGGTCCTGCATCCACGCGGTGACACGGGACCTTGATTACAGCCCACGTCACAGGATTCTTCTGAGTTCGGGGCTCTTGACAGCCACAATTCAGAATCTCAAAATGGAACAACGGTAAAAACACAGATTTGGCCTGCCCGAAAAAGAACAGTTTTTCTCTATGAAACCTGTACTTTGACATGGATGGCAACATTAATGTATACGTCATCATGTTACTGATATTACGCCAGTCATGCTTCTATGTTGTTGCAGTTTGGATTCCATGTGCAGTTCACCAACAACACACAAGTAAAAAAACGCTGACATGTACACAAATTCACTATTAACCCTAATTACTTTACAACTCTCTTTGCATGTCGTTCTCAAAAGCAAGTCTACTTGCATGGTATTTTTAGATATATAGTGTAGTAATATACTATATACAATATTTTACATACCCTAATATGCTGCTTCTTTGGATGGTTCCAAAAACACTTTCACACACCCTACCCATTAAAAGCATTAAAAAATATCAAAATAATGTTATTGCATTGATCTGCTTTGTCGTGCCTTCCATTGCATGTTTTTGCATCATAGCTGATTAAATGCACTTACCGTGTTTTGCATTGTATTTACATTGGTCATATTGCATATCAATTGATGGCATCTCTGATCTCTGGGAATACACAAACTCCAAGACTCGTTGATCTCGCTGTCTTTGCCTCTTGGTGGGTCCATAGCCTAGGGAGGAGTCCTCAAATCACTCGATTCCAGCTTAATAGCTCGCCCCAAATTCACGCCTCTTTCCGAACCTGTCAAAGACTGAAACACCCACGGCAGCTTGCCTGGTGTGGTATTAAAATACTTGGCAATCTCACTGTAGACCGCTGGCAAGGCCATGTTGTCCTGGCAATCTCACTGTCCACACATAGTCTTCCACGCATGACACTTTTGGGGGGATCGAGGATGTTGAAGACCTTCTGAACATCCATGTTTTTTTCCTCCAGGCGATAACCCACAACTGACAACATCGAGGCAAAATGAATAAAATGGATTCATCCGACCTTCGGACTTATAGGACTTCTAAGATTCCAGAAGATGGATGTCTCTTGATATCTCCATGTTTATCATTCCGTTCTATCATTTATCAATTTTTATCCCTAGCATGTTTGGGCCGAGGCTCAGTGTTCCACATCACCATCACCAGAAACAAGACCATCATCTGAAGAGCCCAGGAATTCCAGCTCTCTTTTCTTGATCCATCCCTCCCCTTCGATTCATCCGAATGCATCCTTGGATGTACAGGCAGCTGAGACCGTCTCTGGGCAAAGACCAGGACGACTCCCGGTTGCGCAAATCTAATAGACTCTCGTTTGCACCTGTCACGGTGAATTTTCTACACTGACATACACTGACGGTCTATTTGGGAGTCACTAGGAACGTTGGAGCATCACCCATCATTTGAAGCCTGTTCTTCTTTCCCAGGTTAGGGCGACTTCTTTCTGGCTAGGAGGAAGAATTGGTGATCCTCACCGAAACCAGGTTCGCCAATCAGGTCACCGATGAGTGCACAGGAGCCTCTGCACCAAAACCTTTGGCATCACCCAAAAAGCAAGAACATGGTGCCGGCCAATACCCAGCTGGCTGGGGCTGCTGCCATGAGCTGCACCCTCTGAAGCAAAAACAAACATCCCATCCATCTCTACGTAGCGGGGCTGGCCGTCACCATGCGTCACCCATGCGTCACCCAGCTTCACTCCGTCTCGAACAAGAGTCTCGGAGCTTGAAGTCTCATTCTCGCTGCTGCTACTGCTTTTGAGGTCCACGGCTGCCATTGCTGTGGGCCAGTGTGCGCGAAAACGGTCGAGAGGCACGGATCGTGAGCTGGAGGCCGAAATGGCGGGCGAGCGATGTTGGAGTCAAAATGTTTGGTGGTGAGCGAACGGGGGATGGAGAGGGAATACAGGTAGAAAATGAGAGGAAACCATGGAAATACCTTGAAGTCTCATGACTTCAAGTTGGGATGGCTTGCACTTTCGCAGACCTGCCTACACCTTCACCAGGTCGGCCCTCCCAGTCAGTTTCTTGGGGGGACAGGCGAAGTCCCAAGCCCTTCAGGCCATCTCAGGCCCTTCAGGTGGGTCACCAGGTTAAAACGCAGCAGCTATGAGAAGAAGAAGAAGAAGAAGATGATGATGATGATGATGAAGATGAAGATCCCTTTTGCACTGCAAAGGCGACTCAGGTCGCCCCCCCCAGTGACCTCTGAACCACCAAGCTGGGGTCTGGCATGGCATGCGGCAGGCGGCCTAGGCAGGCCTCTTTTTGGGGGGGCGGTTGATGTTGGTGCCGATCCGGAGCAAGCTCTCAAATCCGGAGCCAGCTGTGGAGGTGTATTGCCAGGGTGGGGTCGCCAGGATCCACCGGTCTGTCAGACGGACCAGCTGACCAATGCCAGGACCGCCAAAAATTTGGACCAATGGATCAGCCGCTTGGAGCTGTTCCTGGGACGAAACAGCATGAGATTCTGATGGATTCGCTGCATGGATTCGGCCCAACTTGAAATTTGCTGAGAAAGAAGGGATCCCACCTCGCCAGTTTCGTCGATGGGTGCAAGATGGTGCAAGTTCCCCTAACAGGTCAGCTTGCTGCAAAACTAGTGTCCTGGTGTCCTCAGTGTTTTCTGTGACGGGAATCCATATGGATGAAACAACCTGCTGGTCTGGTCTGGTGAGTATAGATGTCATAGATTAATACATCTATACACAACATCTCGAGAGTCAACCTCGATGAAGAACCCATCTTCTGTGACACGTTTGTGATCTTCAAAATAAACTTGGCCAGTTTTCAGCGGTCAGCAGTTGTGTTGTGACTGGCCTTGCCTGGAAAAATGGTCCCTGGTCTTCTGTGGTGTGCTCAAATAACCCTCACTGAACACAGCAAATGTCTAAACTCCAGCTGAGGGACCAGGACTGTCCCCCTTAAACATGAAAAACCCACCTGGGATCGGGCCAGGCCGAAAATGCTGCTTCATGGAGCGGCTTCCTATCAATGCTGCGACGAAATGCTGCAACACTTGGAAAAGGTGGTAATTCCTCCCCACCAGGAACACCTGCCCAGTTTGGACCCTCTTTCAGGAACATCTCTCTCGGGTGTTGCTAAGTTTGATCATCATAGTCGCTTATACCAACACAAATTTTGCCGTCGCGTGGAAGCTCACCCATGCGACCCGTTCACCCTGTGTATTGGCCGGCCGTGCGGTGTGGAAGCTCCTCGAAAGGGGCGACGAACCGCACCGCACCGCACCGCAGCGATGCCCACACTTTGGAGGCACGAGCGAGCGAGGTCTGTGTGGCCAGGAGGAGGTTGGTTGGCTTCGTGTTGGGCAGCTCTTTTTTGAGAAATGGGCAGGGCAGGGCCGGCAGGGCTGACAGGGCCCAAGCAAGGCTTATATTTTTTCATCTGCGTGGGCAATCGATGGGTCAGGAGTTACATCAAATTCGCCCGCACCGTTGGAGGATCAAAAACACAACTCATGAAGTCGACGTTCTCAGGTTCAAGGCCCTCTTTTGAGGGACGTGGATCGAACCAATCGAACCGTCAACACTTGCCTTTGTTTGGCGATTGTTTGTTTGACCCTTCTGAAATGCTCCTTCAACTTGTAACTTCCTCGGGGCCACTCAGCGCACCCGCGGGTGTTTGGTTCACCCATGTTCACCCAACATTCAGAGCTTCGTGAAAGGCTGGAGCGCCCCAGCGGTCTGCGCGGCTCATGCAAAACCTGCACGAAAAGTTTTGGGGTTCAGGGGCTGGCGGCGATGCTGATCGTTGTCTGTGGGACGTATTCTGAAAAACATTGAGATGCTTACGGCACAAGCGTTGGGTGGGTTTTGGCAATTGGTTCCTAAGAAGTGCAAAAGTGCCTGAACATCCTGGGTGATTATCAGTACCAGTCCATAGATCCATTGTTCCAATTGCACTTGAAAGCCGACAAAGGGCTTGGGAACATGGATCTATGAAAACACATGTTTACTGTAGATTCTTACAGTAATCTACTGAAACATATGCGGCACTTTCCAATTGTTGCTCTCCTAGCTGATTGGTTTGGTGGAACTTTCCCTCACTGGCCCGCTCACCCAGCCTTGCTTCCCCTGCTTACAACTTGCCAAGCTCCGTGGCCCGTTCCTGGCCGCAAGCAGTCGTCAGACCAGACTTGCGTGTGATATGTTTGTCCGCATCTCCTGCATGTACAGAGTCTACAGAGTCTTTGCAAGCTCTGCAAGCACAATTAAGCAGAGATATTTGGGTGGCTGTTTATGACAGCCATCCCAACAAGTGTCTGCTTGGGTTCTGGGAAACGATAACAATAGTTGAAAACTCGCCTACATAGCGCTTCTGCCTTTTCACCTTCCTTCAACTCGATCCGCATGTTCAGACAAAACATGGATAACATATGGAAGACTTCCTGCCACTTAGATCTCCAAAGCCAATAACCCTCCCACCATGTGCACGTCTTCAGCCTCATTTGGTGTAACTTCCAAACCAAAGGAAGGAGCCACACCCGTCGCGCCCGTCGCGCCCGTGGCGCCCGTCGCGCCCGTGACGTGGAGTCGGACCGAACCCGTCGTCCTTGGCGGCGGTGACCGCGCTGATGATGCTGTGCCGGAAGCCGGTGCTCTCCAGGGTGCTGGTGCCTGGTGTGCAGGGAGAGAAGAATCAGGATGATCAGTCAGAGTCCAATTGGAGCCAGGATGGGATTCAATTGGAGCCAGGATGGGTTCACAAATAATTCAGAAATCAGAAGAAACCAGTGGCTTATGCTTTTTGCAATGATGCATGATTGTTATGTGAGCATGAAGAAATGAGAACTTCGCCTCCGCCGCCACCCCAGGAGGTTGGCGTCAGCAAAGCACAAGATAAACCAAATGAGGTTTTGCGGAAACCATCATGGCCCACTGAGGGACAAATGACCCTCCCCATCCCCCCAAAAAAACATCACCAACATCCACATCCCTCACCAGCTTTTCTGGAGATCCATCCACTCACAGAGCTCCTCTTGCACCTCCTTTCCAAAACCCACCCACCCGAACCTTCCCTTCGCAGGGCTCCCGAACCCTCGGGCACCCATCGCACCATCCGCCCGCACCTGCGATGGTGGTGCCCCCCCGGCGACTCCACGGCGTTCCGCAGCTGAGCCGGGTGCCTCGGAAGAGGCCGGAGCGGCCGTGGGCAGCGGAGCGGGCGGGAGAGGTGGCCCCAACTTGGGCCGGCGCCGGACCGAACCAAAAGGACGACACTTGCAGAAGTGGGATCCAACCCATCTGTATGTCATATAACTCCTTCAGTAGTGCTACAGTATTTCATAGGAATTATCTATTTCACATTGTATTTCGCTTTATTCTTCGATTTCATCCGATTTCTATTGATGGAGCAGCGCCACATGTACATCATTGTACATCCAAACTCTACACCCCTTCGGCCTTTTTCAGCCCAGGCCACTTGTCGCCCTGCAGCGTCATCTTGGCGGCGCCGAAGACGGTCTGCGCCGCCAGGCGCAGTGCCACGTCCCGCGGCAGGCCGTTCTTCACCTCTGCCGGTGATGATTTGCAGGGCACATCATCACCGTTTCGGAGCAAATTCCAAATCCAAGACCTATCGGAGACAGGTGAACAACGTGTCTGTCTGGGCCAGATTTGGAGATCAGCAACTCCGGCTATGCCGACAAGAGGAACCGCCTGTCCTTTCGAGTAGTATAGCTGACAGGTGACATGGATAGAAGATGCCACAAGATCCTTTCGTGGCGTCTCCCTGTCTCATGGGGGTCCTCATACGTATCAAGTTTGCCCTCCCTGCCGTCTCCCTGTCTCTGAGTCTACGAACGCCACCATCCGCCATCGATTCAATCATCATGTACCTCAAAAGCCAATCAGGATGACAGGCAAATGGATCCAAATAGGGAACACCTTTGGATGCATGACGACCTCATGCCCACTTGCTGTATCTTCGTTGATTCCGTATGTGAAGACACACTCGCGACATGAGCAAGTATATAGCTGCCTCTGCTGGAAAAAAAAAGAACATCCTGAATCCAAATCTCACCACCTCTCTGCATTGGTCCAACGATGCTTGAATGTTTTGCAGAAAGCTACTGGAACAATGAGAAACAAAACAAGCCAATTTTTTCGAGCTGACAGAAAGCCGCTGAGACTGACACTGAAAATGCCAAATTCCAGTACCAAGCGGCACATAGGCAGGTCCACTGCCACTCAGCCCCGTGACCGCATCCAGGAGTTTCTCGTCCGCCACCTTCTCAGCCAAACCCACCGCCGACATCACCTCGGCCGGTGTCTGCTGATGACGTCGGTGAACTCTTGATGGAAAAACAATCAAAAAAACAACAAATGCAACAAATAAGCATCTTCTATCAAGGTGCTCAGCCATTTGAACCCCGTGTTTGTCAATATTCATCCTGCAACCAATGAAATTGACCAACCCATCTCCACACCCCACACAACGTGACCGCACGGCCGTTTGCACGACCGGCTTCCCCACCCGCTCCACGGTCGCTGCGTCGTTCTGGCGGGCTCCAGGGCCTAGCACCTCGGTCGCTCGCTCGACGGTGGAAGTTACCCGAGGATCAAAGAGATGATGATTCAAGATCTCATATAGCAACAATAACTTTTTCTAGAGGGACAAAGAAGAAAACACATGTTTTGTGATATATATATATATCTTCATATACTGGTGTCGTTTGAGGAAGAGTCAGTTGGAGCTATTCACGTTTTAATACTGACTGTTCACGGGTATACTATATATAAGTACCACTCTGGTACTGTCTACTGACTACGCTGAGAATTGAATGTACATGGAGCACGCCATTTTTTTTTGCAACACTTCTCCATTCCTTGTGCAAACACAGTTGAAGGGTCATGAAGGAAATGGGGATTGTCAGATCGGCCTACAGCCTCCTCAGCTCTGTCATTGACCTTTTGCCGGTCTTTCCGTCAATCAACTTCTGGGCGTGTGTTCCAACCTTCTTGGACATGTCCTGAACACAAAGAATATCAAAGAATCCATATCCTTCGAAGCAAATCCCCACCCCTAAAACCTTTTGTTTCAAGATCCTGATCCACCATTCTCTTCGTCCCGGCTCCATCCGGCTCCATTGTCTATCCACCCGTCGTCTCCTTTGCCCAGTTGCATAGGCTGAAGCCCCAAGACCCACCAGCGCCGGCGTGTTGGGCATCGTCCGAGCCTCGGAGAAGAACCGCCACGGCCGTGCTCGTGGAAATGCCGCGGACAAGTTCCGCGGTGGAAAAAACATGCAAAATGTCTGGGGATGAAAATCGCAGCCCAGCGGCCACCCGTTTTACACCCATGCTCTCCAGCTTTGCAATGGGCACCTGGGTGGTCGAGCTGGTCGTGCGAAACGAGTCGGGTCGGCTAAGTTCACCAGCCGTGCCCCTAGGGCAACACCCCTGGGAACGCCCAAAGAGCAGACCGGGCCCTGAACAGGCAGATGGCAACTACCGTAATTGTGGAATGCCACCAGTTACTTTGCCAGAACATCGTGCTTCAAGACGTCCAACAGTTTGTGACTAAGCTGCTTGAGCCTTGCCCAACCCATCCCAGACCCAGGCCGGACTAAACATCCGAGCAAGCGTTGGTCACATGATACTAGCAACGAGCAGCCAAAACGTGACAGTCACATCATCGGTATGGCACGGCTTCAAATAAGAAGAGTCAAATCATTCGCAGGGGATCACATCAGGGATCATCAGGGGAAACAACCCCAAGCTGGGCACCAATCATTTTTTTTGTTGACTAGGTTGGCTTGGTCCCTCTAGCCCCGGGTGTCCTAATCAAATCGCCAGCTGGTCCTAGCTCTACTGCTTAGTCACTCGCTTTCACAACACTTTCACAACCCGACACGTGTCCAGAAGGGTCTCTGGAGCCAATGCTTTGCAAGCACAATTGTATTCGAACATCTTTTGCTATCTTCCTGAACCTCACGATTCGCCTCTGGCGGCTCTGGAGGTTCTGGGCAGCTCTAGAGGTTCTTTATTGAAGGAAATTGGGTGCTTCTGCGGGTTCGACAGGACTTGTTTCTGGGTTAGAAAGGTGTGTTGTTGGGTTGGGAAGAAGAAGGTTCGAGGATTGAAACAATTGTACTTGCGTGGGACTTGAAAAAGGGTCGGTCCCTATCCATGTTTGTTTTTAATAACCCATATAGGTCGTGTTTATAGGATACTGCAGTTCGCACTGGTAGCGAAGCTAACAACTCAACTGCCAACCCAACTCAATGCAAACCTGCACAGGAAAAAGGGGTGACGTGTCACAACCAATGCGAACGTGTTCAAGCCGACACGACAGCTCGATCTCGAGACCGATCAACAGTCTTTCACTCCATTGCGGTGCCGCAGTCGAACATGGCAAAAGGGGCCCCTGGTGTTGGGCCGAGAGGTTCAGACGACACATGTCAAGAACTCACATGGACAGGTAGTGGCTCATGAGGTGAATCGCATCAACCCCAAAACTTTCTGAGTTCTTGACCTGTGACATCTGCTGTACTGGTGTGCCCTTAGATTTCTTGATCTTCCGGGCGCTCTCTATGAACTGTGGTTCGAAACGAAGCTGCCACAGGCGGTGCTTTAAATAGAAGAGCATGCTATCACGACTCTCTGGCTTCTTTTTGGTGAGGGAATCACTCAAGTTCCAATCACCAGCCAGCCACAACAAGTGAGTGCCACAAAGTCGAAGAGCTTGTTTCAACTGGTGGGCTTGTATTGCGGCTCTGGTGTTTGACAAACCAAGAAGCGGTGACTCATTTACCATCACACTGTCCCAACCTCCTTTCGAGTCGGTTCCCAGCACGCCAACCACGTGTTGCACCTCCTGGTCGGTGGCTTCCAGCAAATTTCGACCACCATAGAGGAGTGAGGTGCCGTGCATACCTGCCCAAAGAAGACGGGTCCGGTACACGACATCCTCTGTTTCAACAAGAGCCTGCATTTCAGCATCGTTGGTTCCAATAGCAACTCGCTTCAACTTCCAACTGCGCCAAGCCACAAGAACAAGAGGACATGGAACACCTTTGAGAGCATCCTGGTTGCTCAAAAACACAAGCATGCCTCCTGTCGACCCTCCTTTGGGTCTGTTATTGTGTGCTTGATCTCCAAGGCCAACCACGCACAACTGAGTCCAGTGATTGACTCCTGGCAGTTTGAAGAACTTGAGAGTGGAATTGGACTTCCTGAGCTCTCGCACCATCTCTTGCAGCTCTTGCGCAATGGACATCCGGGGTGAAGTCGACAACTCAGTCAACAACAAGTTCACTCTTGCACAAATGAGCGGCTGACTTTGCACTGCAAGCCATTGCAAAGCTCCCAAGGCTCCACGACAAGCGGTGATCTCTTTTGCAGTCATCAACTCATCACTCATAGAGAACCGCTTGGGGTCAATGGAGACATCTTGCAATGTTTCAACATAATACTGTTGCGACACGACCAAGCAACGACCATGCTTTGCATCCTGAACCATTTCCAGATCAGTTCCAGCATGTCTGTAGCTGTTCTGTTTGGCAGTGCCCCAACGGTAAATCTGATCCACCTCCTTTTTGATTCTCAACCAGCGCTCATCAGTCACATCGCCAGCTCGATGAAAATCATCGACATGACCAGCTACAAAACCGAGAGGCCGAAAACGAAAGTGAGGGGGATCTTTCTGAGGATCGAAACGTTCATTGTCCACCAGCCACAACCAAAAGCATGAATCGCCTCGGAGAGTGATGGCACCAAGCTTCTTCATGGACTGGTCCACGTTCTGCCACAAATTCCGTGGCGCTGTCGTGGACCCGTAGAAATTCTTCAGGATACGCATCACTCCATTCTCAGGAATGCCGAGGGCCTCACGAAGCTCGGAAACTCCGGTGGTCCACAATTGTTTCTCTTCTTCTGTTGGCAAAGTTTGCAAGAAGGCTGTGCTCATGTCAATGCCTTCGATGTCCCAACCTTCTTCCATCACAAGCTGATACGAGATATTTCTCGAAAGGAGAGCTTGAACTGGAGATGAGGTCTTGTGACCGTCTGACAACAAATCAGGATGTTCGAAACCAAGTAGGACTATTCTGGCCTTAGCTTTCTTCAGGCCATCTTCAGTCAAAGTGGTGGTGTCCGGCTTGGTTCGAACTTCCTCAAGTGCTTCAGCGAGGCCTTCCTCTGGTGTTGGCTTCCAGGTGAGCACCCAACGACAACGCATGATTCGACCTGAGTTCCAAGCCAACATCTCCTCTTGTTTGTCCAAGCAACGACGGACTGCAGCATTTGTCAAGAAGCTGTTGACCTCCTTGGTCTTTGCCCGACGAAACAACTCACGATGTGCAGGCTTCAAAGAAACAAGACGAACCTCACAATCTCGCATCTTCTGAGCCAGAAACAAGGAGGGACGACGGACAAAGCGCTCTTTCTCCCGATTCGAATGAAACTCCCACTCGATGGTCATGAGGATGCCTTCATCGATCAACTCCAAAGTATTAAAAAACTGCTCATCAGCATCATCGATTCTTGCTTTCTTGGAGTCTGGTTCACGTGGAGGAGCATCGCTCTTGCCACCCGAGTCAGAAGAAATCGAAAGAAGAGGCTGTTGTCCTGAAAGTGGTGCTGTGCGTTCCGTCAAGGTCGGAATGCCACTGCCCAAGGCTGTGCCAGTGATCTCGTCCTCATCTCCACCAGTCTGAAAAGTGGGCTCATCACCATAGTCATTCAACGGAAGAGGAGCTTCTGCTGGTGGAAGAGCTTCAGCTGGTGGTTCGGAAGGAGTATATTCCTCAAGGCCGCGGAGAGGAGAGAACGGCTCTGGTGGGCGGAGATCCTTGAACACCGTAGACTTGTCCGGAGCAGCTGGCAAGCGAGGAAATTCTTCTTCATTCTCATCCGGCTCTTCAGGCAACAAATCAATGAAGGAACGTTTGGGCACCATATCAGACAAGGACTTCCACTGTGAAGGATCTTCTGGATGGTGGAGCTCATAGTCAAGTCTTTCCCGTTCTGTCACCTTTCTCACACTATGGACGGAGCAACGATGCATGGTTCCAGCAACAATGACCCATACAATGTGGCGACGTTCATCACCAGGCCGCTGACCATGAATCACTTCATGAAAAACAACACGGCCTGGTCCCAGCCACTGAGCATGACCAAGTTTCCGCAGACCTCCTCGTCCACCACCATCAGTGGAATATTTGCGCCAAATCTTCACCAGGTCCATGGGTTCAAAGACTTGCAAGGGCTGTCTAGCCTTGGAGTTGTGAAGCTTGTTGAGAACGACCTGGGCTCGTGCCTTTCTCGCAAGCTCCTCAGCCACATGCCTATTTGACAACAAGGTCACGAAGTCTGGGCCTTCAACCTCAGGCATGGCCAATTGCATTGAGCGCTCATCCTCCTCGGTGAAGGTGAACTGCTTTCCATAGACCCACTGATGAGGCGCGTAGCCTTGATTCACCTCAGTGGAGTTCAAGGCATTCACTGAGATAGCCACGATAGACGGTGGTGAGCACGAAGGGAAGGACAAGGACACCTTCGAAGCCACATTCTCGACTTCCTGGACACAGCGCTCCATGAGGCCATGACTCCAACTCTCCTTCACCGGTGGTGTCTCGATCTGAATGTTGAGGTCTGAGAGAGTGGAGCGAGCCATAGCACTGATCATTGACTTGGCATTGTCTGGAACTAGCACTTTCATCTTTGGCTTGTCACTCAGCCAAAGCTTGAAGAGACCGTCAAGGATCTCATCGGTGTTCTCGGATTCTTGCTTGTACAGGTCAGTGGTCCGCAAGATAGTGGCAGCCTTGAAGTGAGTCCATGAGCACCAGCAGTTTGTACTTCTGCCGGCTATTGGGAGGTGTCCATTCAGTGACATCCATGCCAACAACTTCCCAGGCAGCAGGCATAGGTCGCAAGGACGCAGGAGGGATCTTGCCACTTGAAATGCCGCCCATTTTGAGAGACCGGCAATCATCACATTGAAGTTGAAAGGCAGCATCCACCTTCCAACGAGGCTGACCAGCTTCACGAAGGATGCGGGCCAAATTGTAGTTATTAGGGTGACCTGCAGCACGATGGTAGCGGAGAAGTTGGAGATTCCAACGTTTGCGCTCTTCTTCATTGGGCTCATCTTCAATCTCTTGGGGCATGATCTCAAGCTCAAGCAAATCCAGCTGTTCATCCATGGTGAGGTGTTGAGCAACTGGTGCATGAAGACGGTCCAGCCATTTCTCCGGATAGAGCTCAGCACGCCAAGTCTGTGCAATGGACTTGCACATCTTCCAAGGATAGTAGGCACTACGGTTGGTCTCAACTCCTTGGATGTAGTCGTGCTCGTGAGCACCAGTGCAAGTCTTGTTCTTGTAGAGGTCATAGAAGTGGCGTGAAGAGGTGGCTATAGTCCACTGCTTCCGGAGAGGTAGACCTTGTTTTGACAAGAGTCCATACCGGCAGCCGTCAATTCGGCTGTAGAGCCACTCCTTGTCGGCGTTCAGCATCTCTTGCTCCAATTGGTGGAGCCCGGGTTCTGACCAGCCATAGCATCTCGTAGGCCATTCCCAGAAGACTTCAACTGACGGGTCATACTGAACAACGCGAGCAAGGAAGGGAATCAACTTCTTGAACATGGATCTTTCCTTTCGACGGTACTTGTCAAGCTGTGCACGGGACTCCACAGTCTTGTAGTTCAACGAAGTGAAAGGACACCAATAGGTGCATCTGGCTGACACCCATATGCGCTTGGGGCGTTCTCGAAGAAACTTTGGCCAAAGGCGCTCGTAGGTCTCGGGCTGGTAGAGGTCATAGTGCTGGTGCAAGTTCACTCGAGAGAAACGAAGCCCTTCAGAGTCACATGCGGTGCTCAGCCAAGAGTCTGGTGCACAAAACATTTCCCACACATCAACTTGCCTGTCATCACGAAGCAGGCCTTGAAGATTCTGGTGAGCCGTCAAAAGGAGCATGGAACAAAGTGCCATCACGGCTTGACAGACTTTCCATGGTAGAACAGGAAGTCCGTGAGAAGGAGGGCGATCAACGGCCTCCAAAAGATCTGAAGACTGCGGCAAGGAGGAGTGAGTTTGGTGTTGCGAATTCTTCTTGGAGGATTTCTTCTTTCGACCTCCATGTGGCTTCATGCATTTCGTCTCCACATACTTCAAAAGCTCGAAGTCGGCAGTGTCATAGGTCTCTTCCGGCTCATCGGCCAGAGATGTCCAAGCAGCTTCCTTCGAGGATGGAGAGGAGCTCAAAACAGGCTTGAATTCAGCATCTGCCCCAAGAGCTTCAGAGAACCGAACCTTCTTCGTATCCGACTCAGTCTGGAGCTCAGGCACTGTCGTCCCAAGTTCATCTATGGGATCTCGATGACCTGACTGGTCGTTGGACTGATCACCTCCACCTCCACTTCCGAGTCGCCCGCTGATGCCGAGAACGGAGCCACCATCTCCTCCTGAGAGGACTGCGACTGGCGTTGCGATGCCAGATCGCGAATGTGATCCAGCTCCTGTGGTGTCAGGTGGGATAGGATCTTCTCGGCTTCCGTGGCCTTCGAGGTCGATGGCTTGCCTTTGAACATCGTCTGGAGGATCTCCTTCGCTGCCATGGCTTCGACTTCCATGGCATGCACTTTGGCCTTCATGGCCTTCAACTTGTCCACCAGCTCGATGAAGGAGTAAGCCTTCTCCACCATCTCGGAAGTGGGCAGACTGCCCTTTGGGATCTCCTGTGCAATCATCTCCAACGCCTTGGTCACAAAGGTGGGGTCGCAGTGAACCATCGAACTTGCCGGAGCTCCTTGGCGGGGAATGTACTCGGTCCTCAAGGCGCAGGTGGCGCACTTGCTCCAACTGCCGGAGGCGTTGCTGCCACCTAGTGAGGGTGTGCGCATGCCTTTGCACGGCCAACATGATGTCGCCGAACGGGGATCTTTGGGATCTGACCCCTGGCGACGCTCTGGATCCAAGGGAGCGGCGGTCTTGTAGCCCTTGGTCAACTTGGGCGCCATTTGATGAAGCCGCTGTCAATTCAATCCCGGATGAACCCACAGCTGCCAAGCGCAAAGACTCATTCAAAGAACGGCGGCGGTTCAACAGTAAAGAAAAACCAGGACTCAAAGAAGTGCAACTGTGTGAAGATTCATGAGCATGCTCTTGCAAAACAGCTTCCGAAGACATGGTGTGCACTCCAAGCTCAAACCACTCATGGTCCAAGTCTCCCACCTGCATATGTGCGGCTGCCTCGAAGGTGGTGCTGGCAGCCTGGGCCGTGGAAGAACCATCAAACAAGTACTGGACAATGTCGACCATGAAGTGACCTTTGATATTCCGGGGCATTGAGAAGGGTTCCATGGAGGGGCTCTTGCCAAAGACCGCATGACCATCTTGGAAGTCCAGGATGAGTCCAACCTTCATCAAAAAGTCCATACCAACCAGGATGGGGACGAGCATATAGTCCTTGAAGGAATTGTCATTCTTGTAGTACTCGTCCGGGTTTGGTAGGGCATAGACCTCAAAGACCTTCGTGGTGTCATTCGAGGGCGAGATGGAGGCATGATATAGAGCCTGACCCCAACGTCCACTGCCATACCTGAAGAAGGGCCTCTTGGTTTGGTCCAGTGACACCTGCAAATTGACATCCTTCTCCCAAAGAACGGAGATCAGCTTTTTCACCGAAGCCTCAGGTCCTGCGGATGCCGTGGCTCCGCAGTCCAGCATTCCAAAGCCGGGAGGAATTGCTCTGGTGACCGAAGGCTCATTGGTTGCATACAGCTCCAAAGGCTGCAACTCCAACATGCCAAAATCCAAACCATAAACATTCACCGTTGAGCGAAGCTTGCCGCCCTTGGTGTTGTAGCCCTTACTCTTTCCTTTTTGGAACAGCATGGCATCTGGGGAAAAAGACGAAGACTGCGGCCATGAAAAATCATCCCATTGAGAAAACATGGAATCCTTCCCTTTTCGTGGTCCCTTGCCCTTGCCCTTGAAGAGGTAGGCATCAAGTTCAACGGGGCTCATGAACTTTCCGGAACCTTTCCGGTATTGAGGGTGTTGTCGATCAGGGCAATCTCTGGCAAAATGGGGACCGGAACAAATATGACACTTCACTGTTGAACCCTTTCCACTGCTTTGGAACTGACCAAAACCACGATCACGTCGGAGATTGGCGGTTGCTTGCTGAGCTTGAGACCATGTACGACGGGCCTCCGTCATGAGAGCTTCTGCAGCCTTTTCAGCTTCCAAGGCCTCTTGCATGTCTTGGTCATCTTCGGCGGTTGCAGTGTTCTCCGCCGGTGGTTCCGACGAAGACCAAGCGGCAAATTGCTCAGGCCAAGACCAAGAATCATGCTCAGACCAATCCTCTGTAGTCCAACTGGATTGATCATGCCAAGACGCTTCAAGCCAAGGTTCCCACGACTCAACCCAATGTTGTCCACTGCCGATGTCTGCCCAGCCGATGCCATTGTGGTCGTCTCGGGACTTGATCTCACCCTCATCGTCCTCATTGAGATCCGATCCACCGGATTGCTCCTGTCTCTGGTAGAGCGGGTCGTCAGGCTCTGCCCAAGGATAGGCCTCCTCATGGGCTGAGTATCCAAATCCCCTATTTCCCCTTTGGGTTTCACTTAAATCCCCCACGTGGTTCACCCCCACCTCAAGAATGCGCTCCACGACCAACTGGGCTACACGATCACCCTTGTAGACTCGTAGGTCATCGTCCGACCAGTTCCTCAGCAGGACTTTCACCTCCCCCCTGAAGTCACGGTCCACGACGCCAGCTCCTGTCTCTATCCCCCGGATTGCCAGTGAGGACCGTGGGGCGATTCTGCCATACGTTCCGGCTGGGAGTTCGATCGCCAGACCAGTCTTAATCAACACACTCTCGCCCGGTGGAACCAATGTCTCAATGGTGGAGTACAGATCGAGCCCGCTGCTTGGTCAGATCCTCTTGTGGGCAGCCGCGCCTCAGGGTGGAGTAACTTCACCTTGATCTCCTCCTTCGGCTTGAACCACCGCTGGATGCCAGACGTTCCCACCCGGAATGTGATGTCCACCATGGCAATGGCCGCCGTGATCAACACAATGATCCACCACTCCCCAGCGGTCTCCTTCTGGTCCTCCGTCACCGCCTCCACCTGTCCCAGTAGACTCGCTGCAGCCACCAACAGTCCAATTCCCCTGGCGAAGCCGGTTTCAACTCCCTTGTGTACTTCGATCTTCTTGACCTCGATCGGCCTCTTCTCCATCCCCTTCAACCCCAGGGCTTCCTTGAACCTTCCCAATGCTGGTCCTGTGAGTTGCTTGGTGAAGCCATCAGCAACGAGGACTTTTCCGGACACATGATCCAAGGTGATCTCCTTCTCCCTGATCGCCTCGGTGAGTCCCGCTGCCCTGATACGTAGGTGTCTCGTCCTCCATGACGAAGTCGTGCCAGTCGCTATAGCGATGGCAGCTGTTGAGTCCGAATGAAGCCTCACCTCCGCCTTCTCTTCCACCACCGCCTCCAAGAGGGCCGCTGTGGATCTTCCCGCAACGAGGCCTTCCAGCATCGCCATCAACTCGGCCTCAGCCGTGGAGAGCGTGATGAACGGCTGTCGTGTCGTCTGCCATCCCACCGGAGTTCCTCCCACGAAGACCGCTGCTCCGGAAATACTCTTCAGCTCCGACGACCCATAGGAGGCGTCCGTGTAGACGTCCACCGTCCTGATCGAGGCCTTCTCGTCGCTGTTGACGTTCTCCCGGTTCCCACCATCCTCTGCGGACATGACCAAGACTTCGTCGAGCGTCTCTTTGAGGTGTGTTCGAATCTGCTTCCCGATCTTGATCACTTGAACCGGTCTCTTCGACGCCCATTGTGACATAATGCCAACACCCAGCGACAGGTCGGGCCTTGTTCTTCCCGCCACCCACAAAAGCTCACCTGTCTCCTTCTGTGCCTGGAGGATTTGGTCTGCCGTTTCCTCCTCGGGCGTTCGAACTTGGCTCAGAACACCTCTTCCGGTCTCCTCATATTCGCCAAGCAGGTTGGTGATGTAGGCCTGCTGGTGGATGACATAGTCATTCCCCCGCTTCTCCACTTCCATTCCCAGGAATCTTACGGGTTCTCGTCCTTCCATCACCCATTCTGGTTCTCCGATCTTCCAGTGGGTCTTCACCTGCTCAATGAACCCTCGGATGATCTCCTCCTCGCCCACCATGAGTACGTCGTCCACGTAGGTTGCTAATGCCCCCTTCGTCTTCCATCCCATCTTCTCATCTTCCTCCTGCATCAACCAAATGTCCGCTTGAGGAGTGGCCTGCGCCCGGATGGGTCTTCCTCGCCTGTCCCAGCGAAAGTCCTTGATCTTCCCATCCCGGTGGTCGCACCAATCTCGGGGAGAGGTCACCAACCCGTATAGCGCCTTCTTGACCAGCCACAACTCCTTGGGATTCTTCAGCACCTCAGCTTCCTGGAAGATTCTTGGTGGTTGTACAATGACTGTGCCTCGTTCATGGGCAGCAGGAGCATTGAGGAATGCCGTCTTGACGTCGTCGCCAGTGACCACTGGTTGACCGCCGCCAGCTTGATCAGCATCCTCACCTCAATCCCACTCGCCCCGGATGCAAAAGTCGACTCCGTGCTCTTGGCGTTCATGAAATTTCCACATGCCACGCCCCGGCACTTGTGTCGTCCGGATCCTGCCTTTCGGCTGAAGATGGCTTTTGCCGGGACGAGGTCGAAGTCTTTCCCCTGGGTCTCCGCCTCCGCCTTCAGCTGGTCGGTCTTCTCTCGGTCGATGGGCTCCACATGTACAGCTTCCGAGTCCATGACCAAGGCCGTGTACTCCTCCACCATCGAAGGCCTCCACTCTTCAAGGTTCTTTCGGAGAGAGGCTGGGTTCATCCACGAGGTCGGTGACCGAGAGGAGAGCGACCAACCTCGAAAGAGACCGGGACGGGTCAGGAAGTGTGTCGGTCCGTGATGCACCTGTGAGTGACCACCCTTGCTATGCTGCAACTGCTGTTGACCAAGTTGTTCATCCCACAACGTTTGCAGCGCTTCTGCAATCGAAGTGTAATCCAACTTGTTGCCCGTGCTAGCAAGAATGTCACGCCATTCGTCATTGCTCAACGAAGCTGCAACCAACAATCTCCAACCACGCAACACATCCAGGATGAAAGAGTCCATAGGACCCAGAACTCCGGGTTGACCAGCCGGTGGAATTGTGCGGCCAGTCGGACTCAACGCTTCAGCCCATGGATCTCGCCGGCTCGGTGAGGCAACTGGTGAGGCACGAGGCTCCTGATCATCTCCAGCGTCAGACGTTTGTGGCACGGCTTGGTAGCCATCCGGTGGATTCGGAACGGAACGGTCGCCGTCGGTATTGCCTTCTCCGGCATCCGGTTCCCAACGACGCCAACGGTGCCAATCACGCCAAGGATCACCATGCACTGAGGACTCAGAAGGCGGTGTGATTTCCGGCAAATCAAACAAACGCTGTGCTGGTGAAATGCCATCATGCTCTTCTTTCAGCTGCAGCAATGCCTCCTGGAATTCTTCAAAACCTAAAGTTTCCCTCACTAAGAATTGTGCTATCGGCTCGCCAGGGCGTCTTCGAAACATAAAATATTCCGACATTGTAGCAGCTGCATTTGGTAGGGATCTTCTCACTAAAGGGGATGAAGAGAAACGACGAAGCATCACCATCACACCTTCCTCTCCTTCGAAGTCTCTCTGGTGCCAGCTCATGGAAAGAAGGCGGGCAGCTCCTGTCAACCTGCTAATCAACTTGGCCGCAACATAGCGGCGCTGTCCAGCCTTGGTTGCAGAAAGGTACCATCCAACCTCTTTCACATATCGGCGCCAGGACTTCGAAGAGCCATCCCAGCTAGGAACGTCTTGACGTTCCCTCTCACTCATCGCCAGCAACGGAGCAACCTGGCTCCGCTACCAGTGCAGTTCGCACTGGTAGCGAAGCTAACAACTCAACTGCCAACCCAACTCAATGCAAACCTGCACAGGAAAAAGGGGTGACGTGTCACAACCAATGCGAACGTGTTCAAGCCGACACGACAGCTCGATCTCGAGACCGATCAACAGTCTTTCACTCCATTGCGGTGCCGCAGTCGAACATGGCAAAAGGGGCCCCTGGTGTTGGGCCGAGAGGTTCAGACGACACATGTCAAGAACTCACATGGACAGGTAGTGGCTCATGAGGTGAATCGCAGATACTTAAAGCAGCAAAAAGAAGCACGCCAGCTTTCGAAAAAGGTTCGGGTCAAGCAAATGGATTGGTGGGTCCAAAACTGGACTGCCCCATACTGCCCCATACTTCGGTGTAGGACCAAACCCCTTTCGCTTTCACCGGGATCTGAGCTAACGGATGCTAACGGTATCGCATGGTCCGTTCTGCCTGCACGAGGCACACCCGCCATGATGGAGATGAAGAGGGGCGAGGCTTCTGGAGTCAAGCTTAGGCCACCTGGCGTCGTCGCCAACACGCCAGGCCAGCGAATCCCCGAGTCAGGCGGAGGATGCCAGTACAAACGTCGTGCGGATGCGGATGCTTTCCGTGGGATCGGGGTACTACCACAGGAGATGAGAGAGTGGGGACTCATGCAAGGAACTTGAGAGAGTGGGGAGTTGGATGAAAACGGTCTCCAAAGTTGCAGATGTTGGACTCTGGACCCCTCAGTGAGGGGTCCAAGTGCTTCGAATGCCCTTTGAATGTCAGATGATATTTAGTTAAAAACTGGATCAGCCAGTACAAAACGACCTGCTCGGTTTGAGAATGTGATCCTTTTGGGTTGTAACATGTAGAGGAAACATGGTGTGTTCCAAGTGCTTTTGCGGCACAGGTTAGCTACAGTCACTGATACATGCAACATTTCCACATGAATTACAAGGGAGCATATCCTCAACATATCTCAACATCCTCAACTCAACAGTGCAATTGCTGAGATGTCAGCTCTGCCGGGATATGGATCCTTGTGGGCTGCCTGCTTTGGTCTCCCATCAATTACGACCCTCGGACCTTCATCACGAAACTCTGGCCGAGCTACTCAGGGCAGAGGCAGCCACCTGTGGTCGGCCAAAGGCAGTCACTGAGTGTCGGTCTTGGAAAGGGTGGTCAAAGGAGGAACTTTATAGGCCCAACTACCTGACAGTTTTTTTTGATGGACTGGATTCTCTGCTGCCTGGTTCAATATGGTTCAATTCTAGGCAATTTGCAGTATTGAGTATTGTCAGATGGAGAGGGTCACCCAACCAGGATTGGTCAGCTTTCCCACGTGCTCTTGAAAAGAAATCCCACACAATAGTAAAGATGTATGTTTGACACATCTTCATCTGAATTCCACGAACTGTCAATGAAGCCTATTTGCTCTCCTTTGACGATCTATGCCTGCTTGGACGTACCCTCCGTGCCACAAACATGGCGTTGTCGAGCGGAACGAAAGAGGCCTTATAGAGGGCCTGATTTCTTGTTGCGTAAGAGTGCACAGCCCTTAAGGTGCACGCGTCATGCTACCAAAGGTAGCTCAGTGGCATGGGTGGGCAAAGAAATGTACCTTTAATAGACCATGCTCCACTGCCACATGACTCTGATTCATATGATGATATTCATATTATGATGTTCATATGATAGTTATTCATTTAGGTCAAAAGGAGCCCTGCCTGGGTAGTCCGAGTACTTTTTGGACCAACACACGTGGCCGGAAGGTCCGGCCTGTGGCTTCACGGCCAGCACCACCACGCCACTGGGCCCCATGCTGGTGACCACCTCGGCGGTGAAAAGCGAAGTGGGGTTCACGATGGTTCACGGTGGTGAGGCGTTAAGGGTCGGGAAAATGAGGGCAGAGGTATTGGAAGTGAAAGGATCTTCAGGTGCTGCAATCCCCCGACAATTACACAAGTTGCCACCAAGGAGGAAGGAGTGTGGCACGTCTTGGGTCAACAAAGCTCCTCGAGTGTCTGAAGTTTCATGTTACTTGTCGTTGTTTGCAGTGACAAAGCAAAGGATCTCGATCAAAGCACTTCACTTGGCATCGACTGGTCATTTGATCCGGCGGTTCATTCAATAATAATTATGTTTCTGAACAATAAGAAGAGACAAAAGTGTTCCTTGACAGCAAACACTTAAGATATCTTAAGATAACAGTTCTCCTTGACAGCGACCACTTAAGAATACTCAAGATATCTTAAGATCCTACCATCTTTGAAATAAAACGACCCCCTCACGGTTTGAGCCGTTCACCCGCCCACATCGGCCCGTTCGCCTCACTATTGGACTGGGTGGTCTTGACTTTGAACCTCGGAGTCTACCGGGTTGGTGAGAGGCCAGGTTGGTGGTCATGGATAGTTTCAGAATGACATTGACACCAAACATACATCCACAGTGTGGTTGGCATGTTCTATATATATAGCTTGTTTTGCTGTCTTTCACCCTTTCTGTGAACAACATGGGTTGTATGACGCACGGTAATGGCATCGTAAAATTGACATATTTGTCAAGTGACACCACAAAACGAACATGCAAGCATCATCTGCCCGCGCCCACCCTGACATGAGGTGTGGCGTTCTCGCAATCAACATCAACACAGCTCAACAGCCAACAGCTCAGTTCAAGTACACGGAGATTCCACTCGAGACACTGACCCTGCAAAACAGGGCACCCATTTCACTTGTGCAGCCGCGTGTCTTCTGCTCCAAATACCTTCTACGATCCTGTGCGGCGCTTGCTGGGTCGCGTGGGTAGCTCGTTTTTTCGCGGGCTCTTTCATCTGCAGCCCCCCATTCTACCTACTTCAGGAACACACAGCTCGAACGGCTGTCAGATCAATCATCTGAAAGCAGTTGCAAAACCCATGCGATCGGCACAAAACAAATCTAGCCAAACACTCTATTTGTCAGGTGTCTGCTCCTCTAAATGACTGGACCCCTCTAAGCGATGAACCCAGCTTACTGCTCAGCGCTCTGATAGATCTACAGTAATTTTCTCACCAAGTCCCAAGCTCTGGAAGCTGGTGTTCCGAGAGCCCAACCAAAAACTGCCACAACTGCTGCAATAAGTGCACCGAAGCCTCCAAACAATAACGCATACTGCACAAGAAAGATCAGATTATCTCGATCAGATGTTGTTGGATTTATGGCAGTTGGCTGGATCCGAACGGCTTGACTGCCTCGCGCTGTCGTATGCTCGTCACCGACTTCCAACCTCTCCATTAGCTGTAGATCTATTCGATTATCGTTCAACAAAGGAGTCAACATGCGCACTTGCCCTTCTTCTATGCATGCATAAAGGTGTACAAGCTCATTGCCAGTTGCAACAAGCTGGAAATGCCAAACGGGAATAAGTCGTGCATCTTCATCTTCAATGCGAAAGCACCTAGGATCTTGCGTATTCTGGATGTCATTGGAGCAGAAAACTGTCACATATCCATCTTCCGATCGGGTAAGAACAACGCACTCCAATTCCGCTGCCAGTTGAAGTGCCGCTTGGTGCCGTGTACCGTGGTTCTTCAGTACAAATAACTGGGAAGGCTTGCACCAAATCTGCGAATTTGCTTGCAAAATGGTGCCTCTCTTGCCATCAATCACAGTCCACCCATCCTGTGAAAAGCTCTGTCGCAAATCGGCTTCCACCGGGTCGAAAATTGTTCTTCCAACCAAGCTCGAAGGAGTGCCTGAGAGCGGCATGACATGGTGTCCATCAAGGTCAGGTGGGTGCGCTAAGAGGAGGATGCAGCCAGTCTTATTGGCTTTGTAGGTGGTATAAGTCATGGCTATGTGAAGAGCCCTTGCCAAAACGTCACGTTGAACAGTGTCTGGCATGTGAAGGTCACAAATCAGATTGTTCCGTCTAACCTGAATGATATGGACCTCAATGTGGCTCGCGGTTGCTGCTGAAGGCTTCACTATCGGCATCATTGGGCAACAACAAAGAACTCGCCGGCTTCTTTGGCGGCCTACCATCGCACGCCTTCCTGATGCAGCGCCTTTGCCAAGCTTCGCGAAAGGACGCCGCAACAGGCTGGGCAGCAGTGGCTGCTGGTGCATGCAAAGTGTCCGAGAATGGCCCACCAACGTCATTGCGCAATCAAGAAGCTGTCAGAAACCATCTGTTACGTTAGTTTTGCTGACTATATAAATCTCACTAACTTTACCACAGCCCATCCACACCACCACTTAATGCCTACACTATATACTCTTCACCTAATCCAGAAGCCTGTATGACACATATGTTTGCAGCTTGACCCCAAAAAACCTTCAGAAATACCACTCTCAGGCTTGGTAAACCATTTGTCTTGACAGGGAACAAACACACTATCCAGATCGTTTCAGATCCTTTCACCTGTTGTTGATCCTCCCGCTCAGCTGCCTCGATGGGCTCGCTCACGAGCACTTTGCTGCCCTGGAAGCGGAAGAAGGTTGTCCGGGTGTCCACTCAGCTAGCGAAACAGCCGCAGGTTGTGAGGGCCAAGTGTTTGTTAGCAAGAGAAAGCATCCCGAAACACCGATAGAGTTTGTCTGATTCCAGGACAATTGAGAGATTCAAGCATATATTGGGCTTGTAACTTGCAACTGTCGTTGAGTACTCCTGCGGCCCCGAAGGCATAATGTTTGGGAGGCTGACTTCCCAAATGCTAAGGGAACCCAGAGGACGATTGTCTGAAGATGTGGCTTCTTCTGGGCTAAATCCTCGGAATATGGATTAACCCTGATCAATTTAGTCATGTACAGAAACTACATGAAGCTACTGCCGGTTTGGGCTATCAACTGAACCCCCCCAAAACGTCAGTGAGACTTGGATTGGGGCCGGCTGCGCCAACCCCAATCCAATTTCCCCCAATCCAAACACCCAATCTTCCAAACAACCCCGACCCAAATGACCCCCCAAAACAAAACCCTTGGCACCCAAATCTGTGCAAACCGACTTTCCACCATACCTGCACCCACCTACCATTATTAATTTCCACGGACCACGCAGGCTCACGCACCGAGCTGATCTGCACATCCGCTCATCACCCCGTGGAAGACGCACCGGAAGACGCATTTCCGACCGCACGGACCCCCATCGCCTCGCTCGCGCCGCAGGTGGCCCGACGAGTCGACTTCCTCCCGGGCTCGCCTCGGTGGTGCCCTGGGCCAGGAGGCCACCCAGCAGCGCTTCGCACATCTGTCCCCCACCGAGGAAGCCGATGCTCAGGGCATCCCCCAGCACCTGAGGCGCGCGAGCGAAGGTTCGTTCGTTCGCAGCAGGCAGCGCAGCCCGGTAAGGGGTGGAAGAACTGGAGGAAGAACTGAAGGAACTGGAGGAAGGGGGGATGGAAGTTCGGTTGATTTGGTCCGGTGTCATTGGGTTTGGGTTCGTTTTGTGGGTTGGGTTGGGTTGGGTTGGTGCGCTCTTTCGGTCTTGCTCTGTCACTGTCTTTCAAAACGTTCCTGAGAACGAAAAATGCCTCTTCACCTGAAAGTCAGGGGTCTGGTGCGATGTGCACCTGTGAGAGCCAGTTTCTTGAGACCAACGTCCCCCTGCACACCCTGCCTGCATCTTGGCAATTTGCAGAGTCACAAAATGAGCCGAAACAAAAAACTGCGGTCCAGTGATGTGGAGGCTGTGCAAAACTGAGAAGTATCATTCATGCCAAAGGTCATTTGTATTCATAGAGAGCTGAATATGCTCATCTTGTGGGGCATTCTGGTTGATCATGATAGTTGCTGATGCGTTGACATGCCAGCGCGCTAGTGCCACGACTAGTGCCAGTTCCAAGAACACTAACCATCCTTGGAGAGGTAATTCCATGACCTTGAGAACAGGCCATAGCTCAACTATATATAATATACATGTATACCCTGCCAGCTGTCAGTAGACACTAGTAGGGCTCAGTTGAGGGCTATAGCTCAACCAGTGCATCCAGCTTATCAGCTTCTACCCTACCAGCTGTCCCTACATTCTTCCCCCCCCACCGAGGTGTGACAACTTGGTGACCATCGCATCCCCACTCATCATCTCCACTCATCGGACCCGGGAGCGCCGACCCATCCGATCCCTCCAACGCCCCGCTCGGCCGAAGCGGCGCCGCTTCGGCGCCCAGCCAGGCTCGGAAAGCCACGCCGAAGGCCTCTCCGAGGGGCGACGGAGAACGGCTCCACATGGAAGGCATACTGGTCCGAAGGGACTTTTGGGCCGACCTCCTGAAGGAAAAGTTGAACAACAAAATGGAAAAAAGAAAGTCAGGAGTTTAGGCTAGAAGGGAGGAAACAATTGTTTTAAAGACAAACACACGGAGAAACTTGAGCTCCGACTTGTGCCCAACAAACTCTTCTTCCAACCATTCTTCCAACATCAATGTTGCCACCCCAATTGAATTCGCAGCTCCCTCACCCTCTCCGCGACGTCCGAGCTGGCACGCCGTGGTGTTTCCTTTTTCCAGCGCCCCGTCTTCAAAGCCACACGTCTTTGGGTGTGGATCGGCGGGCAGCGGCCTTCGTTGCTGTGGGCCGCATCTGCTTCACTCCAACCATGCTTTCATGGCGCTTTTTTCGTACCTTCGTGCTCCACTGGCACCACTGGGCACCTTCGTGCTCCCGCTCACACCGGGTCACACCGGCAGGAGCATGTCCTCCGACAAATCCCGTGCAGGGCGGTGGCCCCTGGGCCCTCGCACCATGCCGGTGGTCGGCCGCATGGCGGCGGAGATGCCCACGGCAGAGACGACGAACGCGGTCAGGAGGCCCCACAAGCGAACGGAGAGCGGCGGAGGCTCGGTCGGCGCAGAGGCTTGGGGGTCTTCCCAGGTCCTGAGAAGGACGAACTGCTGGGACCACGAGGACTGGAGATTCCAAGCAGCTGTTTTTGTTGAAGATGGAGGGAAGGGAGGAAGGGAAAGGAGATGGGAAGAAAAACATGGTCTTGTTTTGATGTTCTTTCTGAGAGAAAAATGCTCTTAGGCAACAGGAACGTCAGTTGATTTCTAGGGGTGCTTTAGGGAGGTTCGCAACAAAAAGCACGGAGGGCCCAACTGAACCAAATGAGTGAAGCAAAATAAATGCAAGACTGCAAGAGCCTTCATTCACCCCCATGCGGGTTGACGTGAGTACATGAAGCCTGTTGTTACCGGCTCTACCTGGTTTCGGCTAGCGCTTGTCTGGGGCCATACCACACACATCGAAGGGCTGGGTAGCAAAACTACTTGGGTGTTGGTGAACACCAATGTCAATTGCAAATGCCACTCATCTGTGACAATTTCCCAGTATGAGCTGGATGCATCAACGGATAGGACAGTAGGATACCGCTTGATGCATCCATCATTTTGCTCAGCAATGCTTCCCTGGACTGTGGCCTGTCATTTCTTGCTACCCTTTTAGCACATGTAGCAGTGATCCATACAACTTTTCGCAAAACTCAAAAAAGATCTATGACAGACTTTCCATACGAGCAACATTTGCCCTTTGGGAGACCTCCTTTGCGCAGTATCCCAGTATAATCCTCCTCCAACACACTTAAAGACCTCAGTGTCCAATCCTGATTCATCGCCCCAGAAAAAGGAGTTACACCGGCATAGACCCCAAATAGCAACTAACTCATACTAACTCTAAAAACAGAAGCTTCTGCTAGGGAAACCATTCGCGAGTAGCTTCGGTTCGCCATCGCTAGGTTCGGTTCCTTTATCATTCACAAAAAAATCAGATCATTCACAGAAAGGTCCAGCGAAGCGGGGAGACCAAGTGCGGAGACCAAGTGGGCAGTGGAGTCCCAACCGCTGATCGTCCACCCGTCGAGAAGTATACGAACCCCAAGAGCGCTTTTTCAGCTCTCTGGGGAAAGATGCAAACACAAACCAAACACAAACCAAACGAACTATATGTGCTGTTTCTATCTGTTTCTACCTTAGAAAGGTTTGTGTTCCTTCCTTGTCCTTTTCTTTCCCGGCTGCCTTTTCCCTTTTTGGGACAGGACCAAGACACCCCAGCTCCAGAAGCCGTAGCAAGCGGTGGGGGACCACCTTGAAAGAGACCTCCTGCCCAGTCCGGGGCTTCGATCCGAGGTCCTCAAAGTCTCGATGTCTTTGGTGTTCATAGAACCCGTTTGACCTCTGTTTTGAGATGAAAAAACCATGTTTGGGGCTCCAAAACAGGCATGAATCAGGTTGGAGGGGGATATATGGTATGTAGTATCTATCTATTATATAGTATCTTAAGTTGGTGCCAGTTGGTCCGAATCTGGCAACTAGTGGGATCACGTCGCATGTTTTGGCGGTAAAACCCACACCACCCACTCTCCGCCTGCTAGCAATCAAAGAAAGACACCTGGACACCTGTGGGGACGCAACCCCAACTCGGCCAGACCAACTCTTCCCTGGATGACAGACATCCCACTTCAACCTTTGTGGGTCGAATCATCACCCACTCCGACCTCCGACTTCCGAGTCTGACCAAGACATCGAGACGTGCACCCCCCTCCCGCGGGTGTTCGTTCGAACTGCTCGTTAGCCACGATTTATCCAATAAGTGAGGGTTGCATATGGTTGAACATTAGACAATCACTTCAAACCACCTCATTTCCAAACATGGCAGCGATCTTCGCAGCAGCCAAGGCCTGGATTTGCTGATCTTGCGATTTCAAGAACGTCTCCTTGGCGCGAAGCACATCAGAAGCATTGGTGTCATGTTTTCCCGTGGAGGACCGTGTTGGATGCAGCCTGTGGTGCGAGCACTGTGTCAGCTTCGCGCTTCCGCTTCGGAGGGGCGGCCCTGGAGCTACACAAGGAAAGGTCCCAAAATCCAGGGCCAGCAGCTGAGGTGCAGGTCTGGGGAGAAAATGCGGGCATGTACCCAATGCCAGGGCCACCACTCTCGCGTTTCAAAAAAAACATCATTATAAGACTTGGATGCTCACTCATGCAAACGTACGCAGGTGGTGCAGGTGGCAATCAAATTGCCAATTCATATATGTAAATGGAACTGTGGGTTGCTTGCCAATGGAACCGCGGATTGCTCGCAAAAAATGAATCACAAGTTTCAAAGCAACTCAAGTACTGCTAACTTGTGAAGCTGCGCATTGAAACCCAACGCAAGAGTCTCAGATTGTAGCAAAGCGTCTTGAACTTCTATATGCATACTTCGAACTCATTTGACCTCTTTTTGGTAGGAAAGGGCCATATTTTATCATATTTTGGATGGTTGATCCTCCCGTAATAAAATATTTATTACAATATATACGAATGTTGCAAAGGTGCTCGTAAACTCAGGCACCCCTCCATAAAAGAGAACTTCGCAGGGCACAACCTTTTTGGCACCAAAAAAGGAACTCCTGGTAGCTCAGGTTTTAAGGACCCCCTACTGGTCCCTACGTCCTCCTGCCGCCAAACACCTCATCGCACCTCGTCACGAAACACCCACCATCGCTGGTGTTGCGCATGTTGCACCATCGCACAGGGCTTACACGAAAAAAGGGGGCCGGAAGGGGTGACGTGAACAATCCGAGCAAAGTCAAGGCTCGGAGCTCTTCACATCCACCGCGTTGTATTTTTTGAGTTCCATCATGATCTCAATCTCTTTCCTGAGGGCCGCTGAGGGTCACGGCCAGAGCGAAACACCAAATCCAACGAAGAGAGTGGCGTTCTAGTAACTGAGCACGCACCTCGTGTAGTAGGTCTGCTTTTTGGGGGGCGGGTTGAAAGAGGGAGGGGCCTCACAAAGGTCTCTTGATCCCCAAGGTGGAGTGCCTGTCTTGAGGGACACATGGAAAAAAAATACCCTGCATCCTGCATCTCAATCTCTACTTTTTGAGATACCTATGCGGCTTTGTGGCTGTGGGTCTTGCAATCACCCTAAACTCCAAACTCACTTCAGACCTGCTCCACAGGATGCCAATCAATGCTTCTTTAGCTGTGGCTTCCTCTATACTCTATACCAACTAACCCAAAGCGGCTCCACACGCATTGGATGGGTGAGTCCATTGGAGTTTCTCACACAAACTCATCTGCACAAAACACAAGTCTCATGGAAAACAGTGGGAACAAAAAAGGAGGTGCACCTGGCATCTTGGAAAATATGACATCTGCTGTTGTGGATGTTCCGGAAAACACACACAGACACACACATTGAGCTATTGTCAAACAAAAAACACACCAAGCAACATTGGGCAGACCTGAAACATGCGACATGTCTGCTCAGTGACGACTGTGTGCTATTCAGATCTTCAGAAGTAACAAAAAACTAGACAAATACTCCCATGTCCGCTTAATATTATTGTTCCTTTAAGAAGACCTTTTCTCAGGTTTTCAGGGTCTCCATGTCCACCAAGGTTTTTGCAGGGTCTCGTTGGACTCTCAGGAGCTGGTGATGGTGCTTCACTGCTTCACTCCAACCTGTCAATGAAATCCATAAGACAATGTCGCCAAAGTCATCTTCTCTTCCTACACCATGACTGAGACATGATCAAGAATCAAGGACCATGACATTGCAGAGACTAGTGAAAGCTGCAGCATGTAACACACTCACCCTAGCTCACCCCCCAGAATCCCCCAAGCTCACACGCCTTCCATCTCCCAGCTGAAGAAAACCACCCAAAACATCCATGTTCCATCGCAACCGATGGCCGGCGGCACGGGTCGTGGGTCGTTTTCGTTGCCCAGCTGCAAGGTCACGAACTTCTTCTCATCGTAGAGTTCTTTCAGCGCTTCTCGCAACTCCTGGAGGTCACGAACACGAACGGAGCCACCGAGGTCCCGGTACCGGCGAACACGCACCGAGTGCGACCGGGCGACCCTGGCTTCGGAGCAGCGGATGGAAAACAGGCAGACCCAGGTCTTCAAGAGCTGGGGAAAGGCGGCGTTTGGCAGGATTTGCTGGGGAGATCTTGAGAGATCATCTGAAGATCAGACTGCAAAGACCCAATCCATGAGTTTCTGTGTAGATCAAAAAAGAAAAGGACCTTCAAATCGGGTGAACGAAGGGCCACCACTCGCCTCTTCTGTGGACGAAGAGCCGCCCCCTTTCAACATCTTTCAGCCAATCTTGGAGGAAAAAACCGATTTGTAGCCCTTCAAACCTTTCAAACCTCCAACCAACTCCTACCATCTCATACCCAAACTGTTCTGAGCCCCAATCAGTGACGAAAAACCACCCAAAACGGGCCCGCCCGAAAAACCGTCGGCCTTGGGAACATCTCCTGAGATCGTTGCAGGGGCCAACGCTGAAAACGAGGCGAAGGTGAAGCCTGTGGCACTACCTGTGGCACTACCTGTGGCACTACCTGTGGCACTACCTGTGGCCATGTGAGCCAACCCAGAAGTGAGCAGGTAGAAAATGGGGGCAAAGGAAATTTACAAGACTGTGATAGACTGTGGAAGTGCTTCTTTCTGCCAATGAGTCAAATGTGTACAACCCCTGTGACAAACTGACCCAGCCCATGATATGGTTTTTCCATCTGATGGTTGAGATATTGCAGGACTCATCTTATTAGCAAGCAGCTTCCAGCAAAGAAAACAAGAACTGGCTATCGATCTGGAATGCTTGGACGGATGCCTTTGGGAATGAGATTGCTGTCTATATCTTTCTATCGTCGCAGGTCACAGCTTTCCCCACGCACGTTTGCAAAGGGCGGCTCTCTTTCCCCTGTCTGTTGCAGCTCCTGTTTTGACTGACACATTGGAAGTTCTACTGGCTGCTGTTTTGATGTTCTGGATTTGTTTTGCCGACTAGGCAAAGACAATCAAACTGTACAAGTACGGTGTTGGAATTACTTCTGCCCTTCTCTTGCAAGTGTCTCATCTACCGCTAAATCTAGTGATGGAGAATCCTTCTTTAAGAACTTGCCCTTCAAACATAGATAGGGCTTGCCGGAAAGGTTGATGCCTCCCAAACCTCCTCAGTGCTCTTCCCATCGATGTCCCAAAAATCATCCGGAATCCAGAATTCCCGAAAGAACCTTGAAGTTTCAGCAGGCCTTTTCAATCACTGGCGCTCCTGTACTCTTGGCCAAGCTGCAGAGCCTCTGTTCGAAACTAGCTCTTTATGAACAAACCGCACTTTGGCGGCCACAAAAAGTCAAGACCTACGGCCAGGTTCACTTTTTCAAACCTCTGATCCATTGGATCCCTCGAGGGATGGTCCATCCTCAGACATCTTTAGAAGCTGTTCGGTCCATCCTAAGCGCCTCTGAAGGATGGGAATCACTGCAGCAGCCCACTTGGCATTTCCTTGCACAGACCAGTGACCCATGTGGCCCCAATCGGCGGCTTCGGACAGGGAGCATGGAGGCTTTGGCTCCACGACCTCCAAAAAGACCTTCGGATCCTCCCCTTCGTTGGCTGCACTTGCTGCTGCGCGCCAGCAGCGCGACATGTCAGCCGCAAAGGTGGCCTGATCCTCGAGGCTACCAATACAAGCGCAAACCGAGCTGGGCGCGGCCAGAAGAACAAGAATGATGACACCTGGACCTCTGAGTTCTCTCAAGTGCTTCAGAAAATCTTGGAAGCCTCTGATGAGGGCCTCGTCACCATGCTGAGCCAAAGACCACCAATCGTTTCCACCCAGGTAACTCACAATCGCATCCGGCCGCCACTCATGATCAATCTTGACGTCCTCGGAAGCTCCCAGCATTCGACTATACAAGCCCAAGAAGTTGGCGTCGGCCGAGCAGCCTGGAGCATTCCATAGGACTCCAGCACCGCTCCAAGAGATACTATGAAAATCTGCATCAAAGGCCTCCGCCACCACCGCAGGCCATGCCTTCATGGCATCTTGATGAGCTACATTCATGGTCAACATGGACTTGAGGCCAGGCACGCCAGGTTGACTGGGCCCCAGATTCCCGAAACCTGACGTCTCGGAATCCCCCAAGAATTCCAAGCGGACTGAGCTCTGGGTGTCCTCCAAGCGGAGCTCTTCAAGCGAGCCGGAGTCTTCCAAGATGATGCCATGCAGGTGCACCACGGAAGTTGGCTTCTGCGTCAGGGATCCAATCTTGGCTTCACTGCGCTTCTGCACCTCCAGGATATAGCTGGCTTCGCTCGCGGGCTCGGGGGAAGGCATCAAGTAGTCTCGGACGTCCGAGTGCGTCTTCAGGACGCACACCAAGATTCCATTGATGAGGATGTTGAAATAGTTTCTGGCACCATCCATGCGAAGCCACACCCGACGTGAAGCAACTTGAAGCTTGAAGCTGGTGCATGGCCAGTCGAAGTATATGCAGCCCTCCTTCTTCACATGTCGGCCACGGAAGTGCAGGCGCGGGTCAGTGGCAGGAATCAATGTACACCGAGGAGGAGGAATTGGCAAGTTCGCGGCGTTCACTCTACTGTGACCTCCACCCATGGCAACTCAACCTTTACTGCTGATCAGCTGGTTTAAGCCGATCTGCAAAAACATGATACATCATGATAGGACACATGGAATGCTTATATAGCTATAGCTACAGCAAGCTACTTCACAACACCAAGCCCGAAGGAACCCCACAAGAACCCTTTCCACAGAGTTCTAGACCTGTAGGACCTCCATAAACTGATCAGAGGCTCACGGCTCAGTCATGTTGTTTCCCACTCGAATGTGTTCACCCTAAAACCTTCAATCTCCATTGACAATCCCACATTCAGTTGTCTCATATGTCTGCTCTGTCCATCTCTTTCCAAACAACACTTATTAAAGATTTTAAATAATAGATCAACAATGATCAACACAGTCAACACATGTTAACAATCAAGAACCTGACTCATGCTGACTCCACCCCACTCATCCCCCCCCCAGAACCTTAAAGAAATCGCCAGGCGGCGCATCCGAACGCGGTTGATGCCTTCCGATGGTGCATGTACCAGGGCGCCCAAGGGCCCCGACATGAGCTGGCCGACGCGGGAAGCGGCCGACGCAGGACGTCGAAGGGCTTTTGGGATGGTTTTTTGAAGGGCCCTTGAGGCGGCTGTGAGTGCCCCAAAAAATGGAGCCTGGGGCTTGGGGCTGAGGCAGGAAGAGCGGTTTCATGAGAGGATGGGGACGGATGGATGGAGATTGGCAGTTTCATTCCAAAAGCGGAGCATAGATGTCCAAGTTGACCGGGGGCAGCCTGTCAGGTCTATTGGTTGATGCAAAAAAAAGGACCACCTGCCAAAACAAGCACCTGAGAGGCAGAACCCCCCAAACAGCCTACAACCTGCCCTTCTTTTGGTAGCCACCATCAAGACCTCAACCACCATCAAGACCTCCATCTTGATTTCTTTTGGGCCTTGCCACCACACCGTCCCGCAATGTCAAACGTCCCAAGACCAGTTCGCGCTCGCCCCTCGCCTGGACCTCCTCCTGGAGGCAGACCTCACGGTTTCCCGACTCACTTAGGGCGAAGTCCAAGTTCTTATTGTTACCATCGCCTCGGGCCGCAGTGGGCCGGCGAGAAAAGGCAGCAGACCCAGCGGACCACGGTGAAAATCGTGTGGGAAGCGAGCGTGGCCGATAAAGAGGATGACGACATGGCAAGCGAGACATCCGTTGCGACGGGGTGTCTCTGTTCGTTCAGTGCTTGGAAGCATGATTGAGATGATATCTAATGTCAACGTCGGATTAATCAACGGGCCCCCCCCCCCCTAGAAGTTCAACAAGGTCTGAGATTGGAGGTTTTGGAGATCACATCCCCCTAATAGTGGGATGACCTGATGATGACAGGAGGAGGAGATGAGATGGGATGGAATGATGAGATCCATGAGAGCCCAAATACTAAGTCCCTTTCATCATGAGATCCATGAGAGCTTATTGGCACAAATTTGATGAGAGATCTGAGAGATCAGAGCCATGCCAATTGGATCAAAGCATATTAGGGCTTGGTGGAGGAATGGGCAATGGAGGCTCTATGTGGTGAGAGTGGATGCCTATTCTGGATGGACAGATTGGTGGCCTGTTGAGGATTGGTATGATTTGATGGCCTATGACACCCAATCTGACAGAGATTGGCACATTGCCAATGAGTATAGGGAGATGGGCCTTCCAATATGGAGGAGGAGGAGATGAGACTGGAGCATGCATTGGAAAATTGGAATGAAAGGGAATTAGTATTTGGAAGAATTGAGATGAAAGGGAATTAGTATTTGGAAGAATTGTAGTGAAAGTGAATTAGTATTTGGAAGAATTGGAAGGAAAGGGAATTAGTATTTGGAAGAATTGAAATGAAAGGGAATTAGTATTTGGAAGGGTTGGGATGAAAGGGAATTAGTATTTGGAAGAATTGGAATGAAAGGGATGATGGGGACATCAGAACCTGCTGAGCACACCATTGGTTCCATGATTCATGGGCATATTTTGGCACAAGCTATTAGGTATTGGTGGGTATTGAGCCATGGTGCACTCAGCAGAGGAGATGACCAATGAGCTGTTGAGCTTGGGTGGTATCATGAGAAGCCATGCACTGGGCAATGTATGGGTGATCATTGAGGGTATGCTGGGATTGTCACAGCATGACTACATGTATGTGTATGTGGACAAGAATGATGGGATGAAGAAGAGATTCTTTATGAGTTTGGGGCATGATGGTGATCACCCTGCAGCATCAGATCATTGGTGTATCTATGGTTGGATCATTCCATGGGTTCCATCAGGTTCTTTGGAGAGATTCCCCAGGTGGGGGGATATGGACTACAGGCCTGAAGAGCCATTGGGTGAGAGCATTGGGGATGAGCAGGATTGGTCCAATGGAACCTATGGGATAGGATGTGGATTCACCAATGCTGGCAGCATGGCATACTATGAGCCTAAGAATGGGGATGAAATCCAGCATGGGCATGAGGAACTCAGTTTCACAACATGAGGAACCCCCCCCATTCCATAGAGAATGTGGGGTGATAAGCATAAATGTGATTGAAAAAACAATGCTGATGGGCAAGGGTAGGGTTGGATCCATGGGATGTTTTTTTCCAATGAGACTTAACTATGGGGTAGTTGAACTGATGAGGTTTGCATAGGAACCCACATGAGAACTTGTGGATGAGTGTTCATGTTAGATTGATCCATGGGTTGTTTTTCCAAGGGAGCTTTTGGGAGAGGATGTGAAATGATGAGATTTGCATGGGAACCCACATGAGCAGTGATAAGGTTTGCCAATGAGGTGATTGCAAGGCTGTTGTTGGATGAGTCTTGCTGCTAGATTGGCTCATCAGCTTATCAGCAATCAGCAGCATCAGCTACTATCAGCTCATCAGAATGATGACGCATGAGATCATCATGATTGTGCTGGCATCAGTCCTCATTGGACTGATTGGGCTGCTGGTGTATTTGGCTATGAGCATGAGGAGCTGGGGGTATGAGGAAATATATAAGTTCATTGATTAATGAATTAGTCATCAATAGTAGTATTAGTGTTTGAGCTTGGATTTGTTTGCCCTGGGCAGGACATGGGTGGAGACCATCAGTGGGCAGATGGGTGCCATGTGTGGCAACATGGGTTCTATTGAGCGCAGAATGGATGGGCAAGGTGGGCTGATCAGAGATTCTTACATGAATACATTAATACTTTTTGTTTTTGTATATGTATATATGTAGAGACATGTATATATATAGAGTTCTATTTAATTATAGAGTGGGTTCATCTTAGGACAGGATCAGACATTTGTCACAGCGATTCCAAGATCTGCGAGGATGGGTACTTGTCAGATGCTTGGCCTGATCCTGGGTATGATTTTTATTGCTTATTTGATTTGCCATTGATTTTTGGATTGCCTATTTGATTTGTCATTGATTTTATTACAGATGAGATGCAAGTAATTAGCTGAAGCCATGGCTGTTAGATGTATTTGATCATTTGGTCAGCTGAGATTGGGATGATGAGAAGACATGCACTATGGATCAAAGATTGGAATTGATGCTGCAGTGGATGCTCTATGAGAAGGATGAGGTTACTAGCATGAAAATGATTGGTTAAATTATAAGGTTTTTTATTGGTTGAACTGTGTGAATGAACTATGTGTTCTTTAAAGAACTATTTGATCAATTGGACTGAGGCCAAATCCCTATGGAGGCCAATTTGCACATTGGCAATGATGAGCATCATGCGCACATTGGTACAGATGACCAGATGCAGGGATGTGAAGAAATGCACCTCAGATGGATTGGAGGCAACTTTGCTGATGAGTGTATTCTATTTGAATTGTATAATTAGTTTTTATTGGGTATTGATCTGAGGTGCGATATATTCAGCATTCAATGATGGGCAGATCAGTGACATCAACATTTTGCTGGATGAGTACATGAGCAATGTCAAGGCAGCATTCCTGCAACTTGGATGAGGCAGCAATATTTTTATGTCTTCTTGATGAGTGTATTGGTAGTGGTAGTATTTTTAATTGAACATTAGTTATATCACATCTCAGGACTGGCATATTCAAGCCATTGGCCCCAGATGATGAGGCATGGGAAGCATTCTGGGATGAGAACAATCAGTGTGGCATCCTGGCTGTGCATAGATAAGGCTGTTTTGGGTTGATTAGGTTAGACATAAGTAATTAGTTACTTTGTCAATACCTCACTAGGTGGTATTAGAGTTCTTGTGCTGAGGATGGATCTATTGGATGCAGATCGATTATGAGGCCATGGGGCATGTGAGCCATGATGACCTGGAAAAGGTGATGAGACTTGGTATGATTAGAACTATTGTTTTATTGCCATAGATTAGTTTTATATCATTAATGGTTTTGAGTAATGGTGAGTAATTAATAGGGAAGATCATGAGACTTTCAATGAGATGTCATCTTTTTCAATAAGTTCAATAGATTCCATTTGGTCATTACATTATGGAGCTATGTGCCATCTCAGGAGCCAGATGCATAAGAAAGATGAGTTCATCATGGTCTATGAGAAGATGGTCCAGAAGATGGCCACCCTTAAGGGATCACCTGGATCAGCCAGGTGATGAGCCTATGGGCTTTTGGCTGAGGAATGAGATTGGCATGCTAGAATGAGGTAGGTGCGCTTATACCATGAATGGGTGAATCACATATAATTGACTGTATCAGTCCATCACCTCTATGATTAATTAGGCATGAGGTTGTTTGTCTATTTGCAATGAGGCTATTTGTGTATGCCAATCATGGCTCAGCCACATGGCTCCATTTGAAGATGAGCAACATTTTTGGATGAGCTCAATGCCTCAACATCCATGGGCCCATCTCAGGATTGCAGCCATGAGCGCTGCAATGGATTGATGGGCTGATTGGTGTTCAGATGTTCATGAGTAATCAGGGTTCATGAGAAGTATTTTTGGTGCATGAGAACTATGATATTTATATATGTTGATTCTTTTTCAATGAGGTGAGCTGGAATGAGAACTGATTGGGTATTTCATTCCCAACAGCAAAAAAGAAATGAGTGGATTGGTGGGGATGGGTAGAGATTGGTGACACCAGGAGATTGGTTTGATGGGATCCATGTGTCCATGAGAAGCATCCTACTAAAGTATTGTCATATTTGTGTATATATATATATATGCGCCTTTTTCAAGGAGACATTGGGTGCATTGGCTTGCGCGCAGTATGTATGAGCATGGATTTTGAACACATATATCTATATATTAGCTAGGTAATCTATGAATGTATGGAGAGCTTGGGTTCAAGAAGCCTCATAGGTATATTGCATCCCTGCCATTGGGCAAGATGTCTACATTTGCTATTGCAACCATGAATAGGTATGAGGTGCTTGGTGAGAGCATGAGTGACAATGAGGAGTATGATGAGAGTGGTGCTCCTTTTGATGAGCACTTGGATGTGTATGATGAGAGTGGTGTTCCATTTGATGAGCACTTGTTGGTGTATGAGGAAGAGTCCAATCAGTTCTTTGATTGGGAAGCTTTGGATGGGAAGGAAACTGAATGGGGAAACCATGGCAGTCCATCTGATGAGACTATTGGGAAACCATTTGGTGATGCCACCAATCCATTTTTTGATTGGGAAGATTTGGAAAAGAAAGATGAGGAATGCAGAATGAAAGAGAATGAAGCCAAGATGGAGGCCAGAGGATGTGGTTGACTAATAGGGGGGGGGTACCCCACTATTAGAGGGGGGTAGGGGGTGTATGGGGGGTAGCCTTTCTGAGCTTCTGAAATTGAAGATTTTGATAGAGTTTTAATAAGGGAAAATAAAAGAATTTTCCTAGAGAGTTTTTTGGAAATTCTAGGAAAACTGTTGCTTTGGGAGAGCATTGGTAATCAATCAGAATGGTTGGTAGCATGAGCCTGCAGGGGAAGCAATCAGAAGGTTGGATGAGCAGTGTGAGGCAGCTGAGGGGTGGTGGTGAGAAGAGTGAAGATGAGGGCATGAAGACACCAGCATCCAAGAAGATTAAGACTATGAGGAGTTCATCATTTTCATCAGCACCTTCCATGAGCCCACCTTCTTCTATGAGCAAGGGGGAATCAGACTCATCAGCAAAGAAGAAGCAATTGGGGATCAAAAGGTTCTTTAGCCCTGGGAGTGATGGTGGGGATGTGGTGGACAATTCAGAACCTGCCATGAGAAAGAGGCAATCAGTGAAAGATACCATCAGGCAGCTGATTCAATCTGGTGAATTGGAGGGGGTGAGTTTGAATGAGACTTCTGTTGCAAACATTGCAGAGAAGGTATCAGCCAATAAGCCAATGAATCAAGGGCATCATGGGAAGGATCAAGGGCATGAGGGAAAGAAAGGGGGAAGACCTTATATGCCAAAGCATTTGAAGAGAGGAGTCCATGGGGGAGCCAGATCCAATATAAGGAAAAAAAATGAGAAGCCAAGGAAATGGGAGATGCCAATATCAAGCAAGCATGAGATTTGCAAGAAGCTTGATGGGGCAAGATCAGAATTCCCAGATGAGTGTGATTTGTTCAACCATTTCAGCAAGCAGCTGAAGATGAGAAGTGATAAGTTGAGGGACATATATCATGAGAAGTCCAAATGGGCAAATGAGATGGTGAAGCATCAGCAAAGCTCAGCCAAAGATTGGAGAAAGGATCGCAGTGGGTTGAGATCAGGGAAGAGGGCATCAGGCGGGAACAAAATGAGATTGAGGGCATCAGGAGGTGGTGCTAAGAGACAATTTCCACACTTGTATGATGAGGTGAAGGATTGGCTTGAAATGGAAAGGAGTCATGGGCATGGGGTTCAGAAGATGGATCTAGCATGGAGGTATTATTCGCTGCTATCAGATGAGAAGAAAAGGCTTGAGAAGCAAAGGGATGAGCTGGATGAGGGGCCAGAGAGGATTCTATGCATGAATCAGTTGGACAGGGCTGAATCCCAGATGAAGAGTATTGGTGAGGGATATAAGCAAAGAGAAAGATGTGCTAAGAGGCTTATGGATGCTATTGGTGCCAAGCATTTGACCCCCAATGTATTGGCGCCATTGTCCAATGAGGAGCAGCAGATTGGAGCAGAATTGGCATGGCAGCATCATGACTATCTGATGAGCCTTGTGTCCATGGGACATGAAGATCTGAAGCACTATGTGGCAAAGCCTGATGAGGTCAAGGCCAACAAGATGAGCTGCATGCTTGGATTCTCAGATCAGGTTCCTGTATGGGTGAAAAAGGGATCAACTAAGGCTGTATTTGCAGCCCATGAGACAAGGACACATGGGAAATCCATCAAACAGATTAGGAGGGATCTTCAAGATGAGCTCAACAAGCAAGCCCATGATAAGAAATTGGTGGATGAGGCTGAGCACCATGATGCATTGGAAGGTGAGAACCCCAATGAGAGCCAAGCAGCATTGGAAGATCAGGAGCCCAATGAGGATCAGAAAAAGCAAGATTGGCAATTGGTCACCACTGAGGATCAAAAGGGTGGGGGAAGGGCTCATTTGACTATCAAGAAGGATTCAGCAACTGAGAAGATGAGGATTACTTTTGAGGCACATCAGCTGGTGAGCAACTTCTTCAATCCTGATGAGGATCCCATTGGACATGTGGGAAAGGGTGTGCTGATAGTACCTGGGCAACATGCGAGATTGGACAACATTGATGACAATGGGAGATGGGTTGAGGATGAGACATTCTCCTATTTGGGGGAGATGAAGGTGCATAGGAAGGGTGAGAGTGCCAGGAGGGCATTGGAGCAATGGGTCAAGATCAGAAGGGATCATCCTCATTTATTGGAGCACTATGATGTCTATTCGCAACCCAGCTCCAATCAGGACAATGTGATCATGAGCTGGGTGATTGCAAAGCATGCCAGGATGTATCCAGCATCCATTTATCAGAGGGATTGCTTTGCAGCATCATTTTCAGATGATACAATGAGGACTATGTTTACTGCGCATCAGATTCAGGCCATCATTCCTCCCAAGATGACTGCTATGATGCAATTGACTGATACAGATTTCAGCTATGTTTTTAAGAGCTTGGTCAGGAAATCTGTTGATAAGATCATGGCAAAGAATCAGAAGGCCATGGGCACCAGTGAGGTGTATCAGATGAGCATGAAGGACATTGCCCAATGCCTACATGAAGGTATGGAAGGTATGGTTGAGAAAAACAATGAGAGGCAATGGGTGCTGAAAGGGCTCAGGAGGAATGGGTTCCTGGCTATGAGGCCAGGGAGGGATGGGATCATGAAGTGGTGTGGTGAGGAGCCATGGGCAAAGGATATGCCACTGGGAAGTGACAGGATTCATGAGGGATGGTTGAAGAATAGGTTGGCACATGTGGAGAAGCATGGGGTTATCACACCTCCCAATTGGACAAGGATTCAAGGGGCCAAGGAATTGGCTGATTTGGTTGAATGGATGTATCATTGAGATCAAGATTGGTACAAAGATGCTGACATTCCAGGAGTTGCTGATGAGAACACACCAGAATGGGTGCAGGCCAGCCAATTTCAACTGCCATTGGCCTATAGGAAGGCAGCAGTGCTGAGGGAGAGTTTGATGAGCGATGAGGCAAAAGAAAAGAGGAAGAAGAAGGATCAGAAGGTTAAGAAAAGGAAAGCTATGAGAGATGCTGCCAAGGGATTGGATGATGAAGAGAAGACAGCCATCAGAGATCAGCTGCAGGAGAGAAGCAGGCATGAGGTGTTGAGTTCAATGGTGCCATCAGCTACCAGGAAGGGGTTACAGAATAAGAAGAAGGACAAGAAGATTAGCTTCATGAAAAAGGTGAAGAAGAACTATCAGAAGCAGATGAAGAAGAAGGCATTGGGGGATAAGGTGAAGGAAAAGGCATTAGAGAAGAATGCATTGGAGGATGCAAAGCATGGGAAGCATGAGCAGGATGATAAGAAATCTAAGCAGAAGAAGCTTCCATTGGAGGATAAAAAGGATGAGAAAGGCAAGGATGAAGCCAATGTCCCATTGCCACCACCAGCATTTGCACCCCCAGATGGATGGGAGGGGAAGATCAGGGTCACCAATGAGCTTGCTGGACAAACCCTGTATGGGAGGCAGGGTGAAGCATTGGGGGTTGGTGAAGATGAGGTCCATTTGGTATTGGAGGAGGATTGGAGGAACAAGGGTGACAGAAAGGCATGGGTCAAAAAAGAATGGATCACCAAGGTAAGGGGGGATGAGAAGGTGTGGAGATGGCCTCAGCTGAGTATGACCAGGGATGTGAAGCTGCAAATGCTCTATGAGGCTGGGCTGTATACATTGGACCTGGACTATATTGATCAGAATGGTGATGTGGAGATCATATCAGAGAAGAGTATCAAGGAGGATGGGATTGATACTCAAACATTGGTTTTGGGATGGGCCTTGCTCAGGGTGGTCTTCAATGGGAAGAGCATGAATGAGTTGGATTCTGTGAGGTTCATGCACCCTTCCATGAGCTACAGCCTCATTGGCCATCAGCAGAATGAGCATGGGAACAAGGACTTGATGGCACCTTGGGAGAAGGTATCAGAGCATGCCAAAAGGTTATTTGCAGATAAGGAGAAGGTCTTCCTGATCCCCATCCCAGCTGGTGGGCATTGGACCTTGCTGGTATTGGATCTCAGGAAGGATGTGCCTTTTGATAGGCAGGTGAGGTACTATGAGACATTGGAAATACCATCAGATTTATCCAAGGAAAGTGCTGAGTTGCTATTGGCTTCATTGCTGAGTTTGGGCATCATTGATGAGAAGTTCTTGGATAGGCCATCCCTAGAGAGGAACAATGGGGTGATAAGGCAGAAGAAGGGATCCAATCAATGTGGTGTATTTGTATTGGCTTATATGGAGCAGGAAGTTGCTGAAGCCATGGGGTATGGGCCAGCAGCCATTGGATGGCCATGGGTTGCTGCCCAGAACTGGATCAGCAAGATGAGGAAGTTGGGCGAGCAGCTGCAAGTTGAGAGGAATAAGAGGATTCAGGATTTGAAGAAGCTGGATGAGAAGGACAAGAAGAATGGGGAGAAGATGAGGTTGGAAAGGGAGAAGGTTGCAGAATTGGCTGGGAAGATGATGGCAGAGCATAAGAAGTTGAATAAGATGCAGGAGGATGCTTGGAAATTGGTGAATGAGGGTGGTGCTTTGAGGGTGGATGAGCTCCCATCAGCCTATTTGAAAGCCAAAACCAAGATTGAGTTGGATGGGATTGGGGTATGTGGCAAGTGCAGGTATTCCAGTGGGTGTATGGAATGCAATGTGTGGAAATGCACTGCCTATTGGATGAGGAAGGAGGGGAAGAGGCTGGGGAGGAAGATCCCATATGAGTATACAATGGCTGCACAGATTGCTGCTGGGAAGGATGAGAAGAAGCAGGAGCAGGATGAGAAGGATGATAAGAAGGATGGATGAGAGCATCAGCTGGAAGAATGCCAAATGGCATGTGAGAAGGGTGGATCAGAATGCTATCTCTCAAGAGATGGCATGGGAAAAGAGTGGATCAGAAGATCAGTTTCACCATGGACCAAAAGATATTGAAAAGGTAAAAAGAATAAAACTAATTAAACACATATATATATTTGAATAATTATATTTTTCCTGGCAGGACAGGGGGTTGACTAATAGGGGGGGGTTTCAGCCAAGAAAAAAAATTATTAGAGGGTGGTGATTGTGGAAATTAGTAGTTCAAATTAGTTTATTATTGGGGCCTGAACGCTGGGTAGACTAATAGGGGGGGGGGTTCCCTAATCCTAGGTTGACATTACATGGATTCCATCGCAGTGGAACGAGGGCATCCTTTCGGAAAACAAACCAAATACACAGGATCCTGGTTCAAAATGGCTTTCTGAAGACAATCCCCCACATTTGGGTGTTTCACAGACCTCTGTCATTGCATTCGCCTCTTATGAACCACTTCAGACTTTGCCACATCCGCACCTCAGCGTGGCACAGCTGCTATTGACCTCTCAAAATCCTTTCAAAAAAAGAACAGAAGGGGCAGGATGTTTGGTTCAAAGGATGTTTGGCTCAAAGGATCGGCACCAGCCCACGGCAGCTCATGGCAGCGCATGGCAGCTCGCTACTTCTAGCGTTCACTCGTGGGGGAGGGACGAGAAAAAATCACCTCGCGGTGGAATGTTGTGGGTCAAATGCTGTGGTGCAGCCATCGGATGTCTTCCAGAAGGACACCCGAATTCTCCCGCTGTGTCCGCCGTCCTGAAAGAGGACCGAACGCCCGCTTGGCCCCCGAGATGGGCGTGTCAGACGGGCCCCCGGCGCACGGCGAACGCGCGGTCCAATCGACCCGCCGAGAGGCAGCTCAGGGAGAGCTGGTTCGTGGCTCCCTTGATCTCGCTCAACTTTTTGCTTCCTCCTCCGGAACCGGCGACCGACGGCGCCCTTTCGGAACGGAACACGATGTTTGGTGCGGCTGCCCGGCAACCTGGCATGGAGCACGCAGGGAGCACGCAGGAGGGGAAAAGAATAAACTATTAGACCATATTAGACCATCCATCAGCATACCATAGCATCGGAACAAGCCACTGGTCCCTGGTCGCCCTGTCAGACTGTGCATTCCTGCGCTGTGTCCCCCGGGTCACCCCGCGTCACCCGCGTCACCTTCCACTGAAGTCAGCATGCTCAACATGCTCAGCAAGAAGATCTTTGTCATCACGGCCATGGCTTGGGATCGAATTTGAGATTTGAAACACCGAAAGTGCTGCAAACAGGAAGAGGTTTCTGCAGGTACCTGAAAGATGGAGGGATGACTTTACTTCAAGAGATACTGTGGTGAGGCTTCCTCTACCCAGTGCTGGTCACAAGCTGCGGTCGGTCCAGTTGGGGCGGGCGCGGTGGATCCGTCGCCGCTTGTCCACGGCCGGACACCATCATGCTGATTGTTGAATAAGACATAGTAAGACTAACCCTCACAAATGGAGATGTTTTTCACCATCCTGGTAAGGAGTTCATCAACACAACGAGGCTCTCTGACAGAAGGAGTGAACCCTTCGCTTCCCTTCTCCGCACACCTCAAACGGCCGCCCCGGGCAGTTCTGCCACATCCAAACGGGTGCGGTCCGCCGGTGGGCAGCGACGCCGCGGCCGTCGGTGTGGGCCCCGGTAAAAGCCCAGAGCCGCCGGTGTGGGGCTGCTCGGGCGGAACGACGGGGCCGTCGTTGGACGGAGGACGGAGCGGGTGCCTTCTGTCGCCTTACAGAAGAAGGCACCTTCTGTACGCCCGGTGAAGTGATGAAGTATCAAAGATCAATGAATCAGTGTCCTCTCATGATTCCAAGCGCCGGTGTTCTCACAAATCATGTCTTGCCTTCATGTAGAATTTGGATACGACTAAGCAACGATCCATGGTCGATCGAACCCTCTAGCTCTTGGTGAATAAAGAACTGCTCGACCCTTTCCTCGATGTTCACTTTGCTCTAAATGCCAACCAATCTTGCGATTGAAAAAAAAACAGCAGCTTGCATCTTGTTCAGAGTTCCAACAAATTTACCGGTCCCTTAAGCAAGAAACTGACCAAACTTGCTTAAAGTGATGTAACACATTACTTGCTAAGAAACTTGTTCACAAGTTTGTGAAACTGACCAACTACTGTATACAAACTTGTGAAGTTTTGTCCAATCGCCTTTTTCCGCTACATTCCGGTGTTCTGCAGCACCTCAGCCTAATCAATCATGTCCACTCCCAAGGCCAATATCTTCTTTATAATGTAGAATCTTGATAATTACAGCCCCCAAACATGGATTGTAAAGCCATGCAAAACCTCTTCAGATGGGGGTATTGTTTAATCTAAGAGTCTACATTATGGTCATAATTACATACCTTCGCCGACATCGCATCGGTTCTGCTCGTTTTTGCCGCGGAGATGAGCTCGTATGGCTCACGGCTCAAGCCAACAAGCAGCCGCACGCGCCGCACGCGCCAGACACGTCCCCTGACCCCGCTGCGTCCGCGCGGTCGGCGGCTGAACCTGTAAAAAAGCACTCGGAGATGGTCAGGGGGTCGTGCTCATCGGTGAGCAGTTGGCCATCCATGCGGCAGAGGAGTACGTTCCACTCCTTGAGGGGGTCGACTATCTTCAAGATCTCAGCCCGGACGGATCGTACCTGATGCTGTAACTGCAAGAAAGGCCTAGCTGCTGGAACTGCAAGAAAAACAAGACGAAAGGAGTCAGATTCAACAATGAGTAGAACAATCGAAACCTGAGACATGTGGCCGGGGGCATTTGTTACATATGGTACATACGACTTAGTACATGTATATTCATACGTACACCTTTTTCTGGTATGTTCTGGTGTTATGCCAAAATTATGTGGCGGAACATGACTTGGATTGACTTGGTGTCTTAGCCAAATGATTTGTGCGCTCTGCGATCTACGATGCCACGATGTGCCACATGGTCCGGGATTTTCTGCGTTTGGACAGGAAATAGATTGGGGGAACTGTAAGTTGTTCAACGAATGTGATGGACTCGGACGAAACAGTTCCGCACACTTGTACAGGTGATTGATGGTGATTGGACAGTTCACTTGGCATGTCACGGAACGATTACGAAACTAATTGAAATTTGACAGTGGAGTCGTTAGATTCATGAGTTTTGTAAATGTTTGGAAAAGTATGAAACAGTCAAAAGCAACTCAGTCTCCTGGACAGTTCCTCCGACACACCTCCGGAAATCCTAAACAGCCGTGGACGCCAAAAAACCTGAGAAGGAAAACATAGTAAAAGCGTGATGAGGAAATGCAATCCCAGCGGCTTCGGCGGTCTTCTCACACTCCAGCAAACCTCAGCAGTTGCAGACAAACCACTATATATTAGTTGGGACAAAACCAGCAGCTATGAGAGTTCCTTATGTGTTTTTCTTTCTTTCTTTCTGTCTTTCTTTCTTGTGTAATTCTGGCCTTCTTTCTTTCTTTCTTTAATTCCTTCTCCGGAAGCGATGCTCGTTCGGCGATGAGATCATTTTGGTCTGCATTCTTTCGCTGGCCACGTTGGGTTGCTTGTGCTTTGAACTCGGGGAAGAACATGGAGAAACCATCAAGTTGATTCTTGGTTGGTTGCCTCGTTTAGTTGGTTGGTTCGCTTGGCTCAATCAAGTGTTTTTAAAGGTAAAGGTTTTTTTGTGCTTTCTCTTTGGTTGCTCGTTTGTTTGATTTTGTTTGATTGGTTCATTTTCTCTGGCAAAAAGGACCCAGGGAGGTCGCTTCAAACCACGTCAATCAGTCAACGAGCAGAACTACAGGATCGCGCCCAGCGCTGTCCAGCACTCAAACGAGAGTCTCGGATGGTCTTCCCCAAAGGGTTGGATCTAATCACGATGATTCTGGAGGATTCCGTAGAAAGTGAACGAATCGATTACAAAATCGAATGCTCTTTCTTGGTGTCCGGCGTCGTATGGTTTAGTAAGATTCATCTTGATGAGCCTCGCCCATGAGGCACCGCTGTTTCATCCTGGTCTACACAAAGGCAAGTAGCAAAGCTCTCTACCTCCCACACTGCGACCCACCATTGAACAGGCAGTCCCTTTCTCAGTCATCTCCAAAGTAATGATGAGATCCTGTTTGGGCATCGTTTGCATCCACGTGTTTCCTGAGCGAGCTGTGTCCGCTCTCATCCTACTGGAACCGGTTGTTTGAAAGCACACTCGGACTTAGTGACATGGACATGATATTCACGGCTCTTGGAAGAAGAACGTTTTGCTCAACCAAACAGGTGATATCTGATATATCTATCCACTTCTATCCTAGAAAGTCGGAGTGTACTCAAAGAATCTCAAAGATACCCAAAGAATCTTTCAACCACAATCTATGCTTGTGCCACTTGTGCTCAGATGTGGCTTAGGGGTTGCCCACACCTCTCTTCTTGACTTGACGTTGTTTCATTGCGTCCCAAAAGCCATCGAGTGGTGGTGAGACAAAAGTAAAGAGTGACCTGTTACCCCCCTCAGCCAGTTTGAACAACGCTTCCCTGGCACACATGATTTGCGCCGCAACTGGAGGAAAAGACCAGCCAGAAATCAGGTGGCGACACCATTCTTGAACACTTATTGTTACAAAGACACCAGCAACGTGCCGAACATATAAAAACATATCTGACAAGGCAAAACATCAGGTCTTACGACCTCTGCAGGTCCTCAGGGCTGCCAGGCTTCCACCCCTCTTGTAGCCATCATAGGAGGGGTTGTCATGAAAAAGGGGATCCCTCTCTGTGCCAGCACAATAGATCAGGCCTCAACAGCGACTGCTGAAAAAAGTGCCGAGGCCTAGATTTCAGAAAGCCAAGAAGATCGGCAAATAAGCTTTCCAGCATCCTCTCACTTTTCCAGCATCCTCTCACTTTTCCAGCATCTTCTCTCTTCCTTCTCTCTAATCACACGTCATTCTCTTTGACTGACTAGGTCATGGATATACTATAGGGACATTTCTAGGGGCCTCTCAACTGAACACAGCTGTGCTTGGGTGACAGCAACAACTGCCAGATGTGTTCCTGGAAAGAAGTATACCCAAAAGAGACCCGGAACGATGACCGAACCTTGACTGGATTTGTGGGTCCAGGTGCTTCAAAGAGTCTACAACCCAGTAACAAACAACCTGGTTGACCTGGTGGTTGACGACCTGTGGGTCCAGGTGCTTCAAAGAGTCTACAACCTGTGGTCTACCTCCGTGTCTTTCACCCAAACGACGACCCCTTCGACTCAAACCACCGCGGTGTTCGACTCAATCAACCCCTTCGGACGGAGCGCTACTGGAGCGCTACGACTGGAGACACAACGACCATTGGACCAGAAAAAAAACCGTTCAAGTTCGGAAAAAAAGAATAACAAGTATAGCAATAGGCTGGAGGCCATCGCTACTAGGTTGGAGGCCATCGCTTTTTTCGGCTGGAGGCCATTGCTACTAAAGGTATACCAATGTCCACAGAAGAACCTTCTTTTCTCCTGCCAGACTCTTGGCTCAACCTTCCCAAGTGGCGTGTGTCTGAGTCTGACCGGGATTGTTGAGCTTGAAACTCAAACTCACAAAAAAAGGGGATGATAGGGGATGTAGTTACAGTGGTTTCAGGATAGATGGCACAACTTCCAAGATGTTTCCTAGATGCGGGCGGGCTGATTGTGCCATCCACTCTCAATCCACCCAAAAACACCCACGACCGACCTTTCCGAAGACCAATCGACCTTTGGTGGTTTTGCCACTCTGGTCCATCGTGGGCGTCTCATTGGCGAGGACCCCGAGGACGAGAATTCGCTTGGGCAGCGTCTCAAAGTAGATGCCGTAATGAAGGGCAGAGGTCCTTGGCTCTGCATCTCAGGACCCGCCCCACAACACATGTTCCGGACGCAGACCGACCCAGTAGGACCGGTCGTATACTACCTAGGTCCGGATGCGTTTTGCAAACGAATCCTAAAATGACATAAACAGGTTAAAGGTAAGTAAGGGATTCTATCATATCTTAAAATATCCAAAGGTTCTATAAAGAGGACTTGAAGCATTCCATTGTGCCATCTGACTGAGCAAAGCAATGACCAAATTACCACATCAAAGAAGTACTGAAGCGGTTCCACGCGTCTTGTGCATCGGTCGGAGTTTGTCCTCGTAGTTCTCAAACAGGATCATACGACCTCGCTTGCCAGCAATCGTGTGGATGCCCTCGGCGTTTGGAAAACGAATGCCACCCACTGCATTGAAGTACCTCGCATGACTGAAAGCCAACAGATTTGGAGGGTAAGACACCCTTATCCCAATGACAACTTCTAAAATCTTCTAAAGCCCAAAGACTTCAAAAAAACGGCACCTTTGGGATCCCAGTAAGGTACAGAATGATGGAGATGGTTGGCACTACCCTTCGCGGATGCGATCGCGATGGGCTTTGCTTTTCCAAGTTCAGAAAGTCGATCGGATGCCCCGCTGCCACGTCGTCGATATTCGCATGGTCCACATGCGCATCCTGACCACAACCGAAGACCTCGGTGACCATGAACTGACGATGCTGGGGCGCAGCTCCCTCCAAACCACACAGGTCGGAGATGGTCTGAAATAACCTCAGTCAGTGCTCTTGCGGAGAAGCCAAGACTGAAGGGAATGTATGGAAATGCGCAACTGCATCAAGGGATTTGTGAGGCCTGACAGCGCCATGTTAAGCCATGGAAAAAAAAGAAAGCCTTGGTAGCCGAGGTGTTCAACAACATCTACATTTAAACTCATTCCCTGACCCAACGACCCAAACCACAGGATTCTGCAAGGATGAGTTCGCCGTACGCGAGGTTAATTTTCATGCAGGCATTGAAGCGCCCCTTCATAAAGGACAAAAAAGGACGTGCCTCCACTTGAGTACAGGATGCATCCACGCAACGCACACAAGGGACACTGTTTCAAAATGTTTCAAAGATTTTCTCATGTCAACCCGACTTGATCCCCATTCCCAGGCCTAAAGAAAAAAGACTCTAAAACATCTCCCAAGTTCAGAAACTCCATCGCCGAACCGACCCTCTGATCTGAGCAACTCTTGCCACAAGGCATCTGCCTCGAAATCCAGGTTCCGTGCCACAATCTTCCGACCGTTGTGCTTCTCCACCACATGGCCTCGTTCACTTTCCGATGCACCCGGCCCGTGGAGTGGCCCGATGGAGTGCTTTGCTACATGGAAATGGGGGGGAGTGATGGAGGTTCGTGCACCATTGGGTTTCAGGTGAGTTCCTCGAAATGAATTGGCAAAAGATATCAAAAGATGGTTGAGTTGATTGATTGAACTGAGGACTCATTAAGTTGATTGATTGGTTTCAGGTTGATTGAACCAGTTGACTCAATTCATTGATTGAACTGAGTCTTGTTCTCTTCCCACGAAATGTCCGTTTTCCACAGGTGAGTTGAAAGCCCGGCCGTTGCTGCTCCTCGCGCCAACGGGGAACAACTCTCCTCGCTTCCGAGGCCTCGCTATGCCTTTCGGGGTCCAACTTCACCCTCTAAGATCTCTAAGTGACTCGGATGAGGTGCTGTCATGGCTTGTCCATTGGCGAGGTGCTGTCTTTGGATTTGAAGGCCTCGTCTACCGCGTCCAGGAACCTTAGATTTGCTATTTGCTATCCCTGCAAGTTGGGCATCACAAGCCCCCGATTCTGAGATTGCAGGGTGATCTCTTTACATCTCTTTGCGGCACACTGTAGCCAGCCAAAAATGGTGGGATCAAGAAGATCAGGAAAGTCTGGGTCCCCGAACGCTTGAATCATGTAGACGGTAAAGAAAAATAACACCCCGCAATGCGGGAGATGTAGACGCTGTCTTATTCATTAACAGTCTGCATGAACCCTTTCAGTGTTTGTGTTTCTTCTTCACTTGCATTAAACCGGACAATAACACCTGAAACGAAGCATCCCTCCAAATCTCCACGGGCTCTGGGGCTGGACTTCGCCCGCGGGTTCCCCCCCCACCTGATCGGAGTGAAGAAAGGGAAACAGATGTGCTTCTCCTATGAAGGCTGCTCTTTTTCATGGCTCTGACAGGGATGAAAACTTCAGACTCCGTAACAAAAATCTGCTGGATCAACTTATCTGATCCACTTCCACTTTTTCAGCCCTTCACGCCCCGCCTGGTGGCCCCAAATCAAGCGGTCACTCAGGCGGCAAATGACCTTCTTCTCGACCCACGAATTCACCAAGCCACTGGGGCGATACGCAGTCGTCCGCCACCCAGATGCGCGGCTCGTTGGACACCAGTTTTGCTCTGCCCAGCATGGCGGCGGCGCTCCAGACGGCTTGAGACGTAACCGGCGACGGAAGCGGCGACGGAAGCACGTGCATCACCTGAATCCAGTGGCGGCTTTGGTTTCTTCCCTTGTAGACAACATCGGTGTTGCTTTCAAAGGAGACTGACTACCAAGAAAGGAGATCATGGTGGACAAGATCATGATAACAGCTCTACACAAGTGACAAATGGGTGTTGGGCCTCAGCAGCCGAAGATCACAGCCCTGCGCAAACATCTCATCAAATCTGATTATCCGCTCTCGTCCCAGAAGGCTTATCAGCAAACCTGCTGTGTCTGTCAACCTTCAAGGCATTTGAAGAGATTACTGCACAGTGCTGCTGGGCCTGTCATTTTTTCACCGTTCTCCGCACAGTCTGAGGTTTGCTGCATGTCTCAGCAATCAGCTGGGTAGAAGCTGCTCTTGTGTTTTTTTTGCCTTTTTGGCGTGGGGCTTCTGTAGTAGATGGCCACTGCCAACCAAATTGGATAAGAATGTCACCCCGGAAAAACGCCTGGGCCCATCACGGCAGATCCATGCGATTTCACGATCCTATGCCATTGAGGCCACGTCATTGACCACCCACGACTGCCCCACACCCAGTGGCCGGACTGGAGGAGGGGGTGACGCGGGACCCGAGGGTGGCGAAGAAGTAAACCCCAAATGTGGAGATGGCAATCGGCAAACAACTGGTGTACTTTATGCTCAAAAGCTGCACAATCAGCTGCTGATCATGGCTGTGCTGCATTACACAGTCTGACTATGTCTGAATGCTCCATGGGGTCGTGAACTTGACTCTTGCAGAGGTTTTGCAAGTAGGTCCTGGGGCACATGTGCCCTCTGAAAGCATGCAAGTAGCTCCAAGAATGGCCCGCATCATGTCGCAACAACTGGGGCTGCAGTGGCATCTGCTCAAACCAACTGGTCCGACCACTGCCTGGCCACTGGCGGCTCGAACAAGTGACCGCCTGGGCTTCGATGGGGCCTGGCCTTCACGGTGACGCTGCTACTCCTGAGGCCAAGAGTCATCACGAGGTCATACAAAGAGAAACTGCATCAGTGATGCAGAGTGCTGCTCACAGCGCCATATGACCCAAGCCACTGTGGTGGAACTTTGGCTTCGGAAGCTCAGCCTTTTCAGAGACGACGCCGACCGCCTTCATGGCCTTCATGGCACCTGGGCCACGGTGCCGGCCACGGTGTTCGGGCCACGTCCGGCCGTCCAACGTATTCCACTCCGCCACAAATGGTAAAAAAATGATGTGAAGTGCCACGAATTCCGGTCGATGCCTCAAAGACCCATGCTCAAGTTGGTACTTGTACATACTTGTACCATTAGCCCCTTGAGTCCGTGAAAACTGCCTGAGAGCCTGAAGCCAAAAGTCTGTCAAAGTCTACTACTGCCATAGTTTGGTGCATGGATAGCCTTGCAGTGCACTCCTCAAGGAGTTGCGCACAAGGAGATGAGATGTATCTCATGTCAATGGCCTGAATCCTTTCAGTCAAAGAAAGCAACTTGAAGAAGTGCTTGTGTGCTTGCGTTAGTGGCAGAGAAGCACAAGCACGCAAGCAAAAAGGGAAAGTCAGGGACTTGTCCTGCGTGTCCCATCTTCACATTCTTCGAGGAGCACTTCTTGCGCTGTGTGGTGCTGCACAGCAAAACCCGATCTGCAAGAGCCTGGCCGCACAATAGTCCTGAGTGATTTGGCCAAGTAGTGCTCAGGACCAGTGCTCTTCCTGCGTTGCATTGGACGAAGGAGGATGACCATGTAGGGTAAGCTGCACTGTGAACAACAGGTTAGCACCACTGGATTTGGATCCCATCACCGAATCTGCTGAAAGGTGCCGCCATCTGGGAGGGCAGACCCGAGCCCCGAGGCTGAAGCCGAGGCCATCGGTGCGACCCTCGAGCCTCAACGGTTCGAAAGTCGATGTCTGAAGATATCTGAGAAAGCCGAAGTGCCCAGGTCCTCCTACATAAGAGGTCAACCCAGGTGCAGTTTAAACACAAACGCTTCAAGTGTCTTTTTTTCTGGGGTCAAGACTCGGCTCCAGTCTCCCGACCACACATGGCACCTAAAACAGGGCGCACAGGTCGGTGGTTTGATGAATGGCATCAAGGAAGAGTCCTACAGAAGTGTCCTAAGTGTCCTGTTCGTAAATGGTCCAGGCTTCCACATGCTTGCACATCCCGCCTTCAAAACGAACTCGATCGGGCCAAGATTGACCTCTCCAGCTTCAACGGCTCAACAGGGATAGCCAACAACACGTCTGATGCATATCACAGATCTTCACAATTCATCTCTGCCAAAACTGATTCAACCATATAGTCTGTTGGGTGTTTCATGGCTGTTCAGTTTTCGCAGTGCCCCCAGCCTTTGTGGATGTGCAACAAAAATAAGGGAGACAAATGGAAACAGAAAGGGATACAAAAAATGGATGAAGGTGACAAAAGGGAGCTCCATCAACTAGGACTTTCGTCAGCAGTTCGCAACACTGATCACTTGTGGCAACAGTATCTAAGTGAACAAGTCAATGTAAATGAGCAAATCCATGCAAATCCAAACATATCTGTCAGTCGTAGACTCGTAGGCACCTGTGCGTGTCCAACCCGCAACCCGCAACAGAAAGGCGTCCTTGTTCTCTGTCTAACTGGTTACCTGCTTGAGCAGAACAGCTGCAACCAAAGAGATGATCGATGACCCCAAAGAATTGAAATCAAAGTCAAACATGTGCGCGGTCTCCAAGAAATCGATGTGTCACCTTGAACTTCAACTGATTGCAGTACATGCATTTGGTCATTTTGGTTCTAAAAGTTCATAAAAATCATCCATTGTGTTTGTTTCTTTATTATAGTCAAACGGGTGTTTCTTCGCCGACCTCGCCGACCCTCCACCCGAAGGGCGTGGTTCGTCGCGATGAGGCGAGCGCGGTTCGGGCGGGTCTTTTTCGGCTTTTCGTTTCGGTTGACTCGGAGACCGAGGTCGACTGCGGCGCTTGGACTGAGGAATGAACAAATCGACCCAAAGTGGAGCATGGCGTGTGGAAAATGTTGTGTTTGGGTGTCCAAAGTTGACGAATTCTTCCAGGAACTTGGGCGTTTTCTGTACTTATGAGTGCGGAAAAAGCATCCGCGCGTTTTGTTTGTTTGTCGCGTGTGCCGTGTGTCCGTCTAAGCAAACTGGTTTCCAACTGGTTTCCAGGTTTCTCCAAGACATGGATGTGCATCTGCACGCTTGTCGAGATGCCACTCAATTCTTGTCACAGTCAAAGTATGCTTGTCGTTGTCCATATTTGACAAATCGTGGTAAGGATACCCTCTAGCGGGGAAATGGTGTTGCGGAAAGGTTTGCTGTATTTCTGAGTAAATGATTTGCCCAGTGGCTGCTTCGCTCGCAACTTGCAAAAGCAAGCTCCCCCAGTCACCCAAAGTTTGTTCCCCTGTCGTTTGGTGGACCGAGGCCCCAGTGTGATGTGGAGGAAAGCTCAAACCCTTCACTTCTAGGCGAGCTGCACTGACACAGCCGCGACGAAGTTGGTTCATCTCTCTGTCCAAGTCGAGCTACACCAAGAGACGTGAGACGAATTACTGATCGGTAGAATGGTCAACCTCTCAAGCCTTCCTCCTGGCTCGTGAGCATGGGCTGAACTGGCTCCAGAGGGCACAACGAAACATGTTCCAACCATTCCACCTGCTGTGAACTGTTCCACGCATAGGATGGGCAGAAATCAACCATGTCTCTTCTGGGATAGGATACTGCATGTTCGGTTTTCATCCAGGGGCCTTCATCTGGCTTGAGGGTTGACTCTACCCATGCAGTTATTGAGAAAGGCTGGCAGCCTCCTGCCGGTGCCTGGCGCGGGCGCAGGACACTGCGACGTGAGCATGTGTGAGCATATGCGAGCGTGTGTGTGTGTGTGACCCTTGGAGTCACAGGGATTGGACTGGCACCAACGAAGACGCCAGTGTTGCATCTGTGCAATCAATCCGGGACGCCGGATTGACGTACCTGCGTGGAGAGAAAGCTACGTAAAGCAGAAGCTGTCTACTACGTTGTTTCCTTCAGTAAAGGGCTAGTGCAGCGACACATTCGTTTTGGAACTTTGGGCCTTTGAGCTCCGCAGCCTTGCACGACCCGTCGTCACCCTGTCGCCGCCGCTCGCTTTCGTGTTTATAGGTTTTGGAGGCCTCAGACTTTAACTTTCTATCTGGAACCTTAGGCGGTTTACCTAGGCCGGCGTGTGGCACCGCTGTCAAGTCAGTACGCATTTCTATAAGTGTGCCTCTCCTTGTGAGAGCCCGGGGTGCCCCGAGGATTGGCCCCTTCGAACGGGGTTAGCCGCTGTTCCCCCTGCCCGCGAACGGGACAAAGCAGGCTCAGGCCAAAGTTATTTGCCAAGACTTGCTGAATGATTGAGTTTAAGATGGCTTATGCCTGAACGTGACCGCAGCGGTCAGCAGTTCGCAGCCGGGACCTTAGCCCCCGCCCCCCCTTTCTCTCCCCCTTCCTTCTTTGCCTTCTGGGGTGTTCCTGAATGTAAGATTCAGGTTCTCCCCTCTCTGGTGTGTCCCTGGACGCTCGCTCGTAGCTGGGAACACCTGTCCTCCTCCTTCTCTTTTTCCCTCCCCCTCAATCTCTCTCTCTCTCTCACACTCTCTCTCTCTCTCTCCCCCTCTCTTCCCTCGCACCTAGTGGAGGACCAAGGCACTAGCAACTTATTACCAGTTAACATGATAATTTGGTCTTCACAACAATCAGACACTTGGGTCCCTGGGTCTGTCTTCCTCCATCGTCAGCCACTTGGGTCCTTGACCACTTCGCTTGACCCGCGCGACTGGACGGAGGGCGCCTCCGTGAGGCGCGGGGAGTTGCACTGGGACCCTCACGGCGAGGGCCGCGCGGGTCCGGTGGGACCGCGGGACTCTTCCCCTGAGGCGTCGAGGCGCCCAGCGTGGGCGAGCAAGCTGAACAAGAAGGGAAGGGAAGGGAACGCCCCTGATCTGTGAGGGTAGAGACGTGATCCGGGTTTCAAGGACTTCTGGCGAGAGACCATTGAAAAGTAGAGGTTCCCAAAGGTCACCCCTTCAATCTCCGCCAAAAACTTCAACAGTCCACCTCAAATTTGCCCTGATCTTCAACAGGACCTGAAAGTCACCCCCTGGTCCTAAGTTAACCTGTCATTTCAGTGCATCGGTCGCATTTCCAGTCGTATTTCCAGGTTCCAAGGACTGCCTGGACTTTCGGTTCAAGAAAGCGGTCTTAGCTGGTGGTGACCACCTGGACTCGGTCGCATCGGCGAAAAAATGTTAAAAACGTTGCTTCAAAGAAGTTTTCCAAACTCAAATTATAGCAGTATAAAAACTCAAAAATTATTCACAAAAAAAAAAACACAACAGACTACCACATATAACCTCATTCATTTGTATCATAACTACTAACCATCTGGTACCTCATTCATGTTTCAAAATCATTGCAGTGAATACATAACTATCTCATTCATTCCACAAAATCATCACTACTAACCATCTATTACCTCATTCATTCCTCAAAAATCATAGCTACTAACCATCTATTGCCTCATCCCTTTTATTGAAATCATAACAGTCAATACATCATCACATCATCCATTCCATACCCACCCAAAACAAAACAACCAACAAACAAAAAAACAAGCCAAGCAAAGAACAACATTTAAAATGTAAAATGCAAAACGATAGACCACAATATAGCATAACCCCTCACCTTTAATAATCCAATCTTCAAATCCATTGTTCTAATAGATGTTATTAGAAATATGTTAGTAGTAAATGTCTTCAATAACTGTTAACTTAAAATGAAAGGCTTGTATTCCTATTATACTATCTTTATCTTGGTCTCCTTCAATAGCGGTGTCTATTTCTTCAACTGCTTTATGTAATACGTCATCTATATTATCTTCATCTACATATTCATCAAGGTCATTCATAAAGTAAATCTCTCTATAGCTACATTCATTTTTTCCATATTCCGTTTCTGGGAGTTTTGCCACCAATTGAACTTCAATATCAAGTTTAACTCTATAATTTAAATCATCGTCTACTTCCTCATAAATCAAAGATAGTAATTCTTCTTGTTCTTCTGTTATTAATATGTCTTCTATACTTTTCAACCTAAATGACACCCCCTCTCTCATAATATAGTATTCAATTGTGTATATATGTTTTCTTGATGTCAAATGTCTTGTGATTTTAGGACCAAGTCTTGAAATCTTATATGTGTTTTGTATTATCTTCAATGCTTCACTATGTTTTTTTTCACATATTCAGGTTCTCCATGAGTATATGATACAATGTTACTCAACACATTTACTGGCAAATCCTTCATACAATCCATCCTTAACTGACTAATCTTTAAGTAAATGTTCCAAGACTAATCTAAGGCATTCTTTAAAAAAAGAACTACTTAAAGATAGATTAAGTAAATAAAATATATAAGTGCAGCGGGTAAGCGTGACTGGGTGTAATGTGGTGTTTTCGGGTTGGGCCGCCGCAATGTATAATATTATATCCCTTGGTGTTCACAGAACCTTGGTGAACCTTGGTGTTCGAAAGGCAGGTGGACTCAGAGCAAAGTTGAGACTTCACAAATTGTTATATATATATATATATATGATCCATGTCTCGTTCCATTTTAACCTGCCTTTTCATTAATTATATTACTATATATAATATATATATATATTTTGTTATTGTTACTATTATTACGGTCACCCATGATTTGGTATGATTTGGTACCATATCGCCCTCCTGGATGATTGGGGATACCACCTATGGGTTGTTCACTTCGGGGGGTGGTATCCCCTTGATTGATCAGCCAAGGAAAAACGTAAAAGGCCATCGATGGTAATTAGTACAGGGCTCTTGTGGGACGTTCTCATTCTTTGTGGGCAGGTGCTCGGTTGATTCAGTTGATTCACTCCTCAGCTCGTCCGACTGGCTTCTGCGCATGAAAAAAACCTCTGCTTTGGATCGGCCCAGTGGTTCCGGAGTCGAAGACCGGCTTCTTTCTGTGCAGCGTGACCAAGCAGATGATACATCGGTGTGTATCGTACTGAAATAGGGCTACCTCCCAGGCCATGACTTGCAAGTACCCGGATCGCAGTGTCCGAAGACATTTGATCAACTCCGAGTTCTTCGAATTCCTGGATCGGTCGTTCCACCTGGAGCCCGACTGGTCGTCCACTGTTCAACCGGTCGGTCTCCAAGTTCGTCCATCCCCTTGGGAGCCGCTGGGGCGCGGGCGCGGTTGCCGGGGAGTCTGGCACATCTCATCCAGGATGGCACGTCCAGGTGATGGGATAAGGCATTGCCTGGCAGCTGAAAACACGAAACCGGGCGAGTTGATGCTTTCTGGGGTCCATTGTGCTTCTTTTTTGCTTTTTGTCCGCAGTGGCAACAAGGATGAGTCCTCAAAATAGTTGAGTCGCTTCAGCCTTTGAGCTTTTGAGGATTCGGATACTTCCATTTTGGGGCTACAAAGATTTGATCTTTCTGCATCTGGTGAAACCAGCACCTGGCCACGGCCATCTGGCGCCTGCCTCATCTCTGCAGGCTTCACAAAGAATTCGTGCGTGCCCGCCTGGATGAAACAAGTCTCCCGGGACCGCACTGGGCTCAGAACGGCTCGGTGCGGCTCGGTGCGGCTCGGTGCGGCCGAGGGGTCTAAGAGCTTTTCCCATCACGAACGATCCCCTCCCCTCTCGGGCTCCACCGATCACGAACGCCTTCCGGCAACGCCGCCACAGACCTTCGCTCCCCTCCCAGTGCCATTCACAGTGCGCCGGGCTCCGCGCGGGCTCGCGACGTCGTTCGACGTTGGTTCCATGCCTGGATAGACATGGACCTGGTCACTGGGATCAACTCGGAGGGCTCCAAGACGCAACTGAGACGTCGCCAAGTGCCTAGGTCCGAGGGACTTGTTTCTACCGGACACCTGGAGGAGAATGTGGCTGTTGGGGGGGAGCCAAAGGGTGCAGATTGGACTGGGGACTATAGGGAGACCTTTGAGGAATAACATGGTTATACTTCAGGAAGAGTATCTTTCTTCGTGTTGAGATCCATGTGGACGTAAGAAGCGGTCGAATTAGCAAGTCCATTTCGCCTGGGAGGTGTGGTACGGTCATGATCTTCCTCTTTTCTATAGATCTATTAACATTTAAACAGCTTTGAAGGAAGGACACTTACTGAGGAAGGTGACATGAGTCTCTTGCTGAGTTTTAACAGTATATAAAGAAGAACAACCATGTATTAGTTGATCTTGTTTACTTCTGCAAGGCAACAAACTTAGGGGTATCACAGCTTCGCTATGCACCCAAATACTTAGCTTGTTTCACAATGTTCCATGCATCTTTTAGAAGGAATCGGGAATGAACATCTTTTAAGATCAACATAGGGTTAGATGGAGAGCAGGTTTCAACTATGGTCATCTTTGCATCTTTTCTATAAATGTCTAACAAATGTCCCCATAATTCCTGGATATATATATATACCCTGGGAGTCGAAGACTATTTCTAAAATCGTCTTTCGGCAAAGACTATTTCGGAACCAAATACCATGGGCTGTCGACAGCTGAGTTGGAGAACCTGCTACCTCTGGCTCTCAAGATAGGAGTTCATGTGATATATCGATATATCTTCAACATATATTGCAAACCAATATAAACTTAAACATGATGTTCAATCAAAAGATAACAATTTGGCGATGCCTTCCATCGACTCTCTCGCTCTTGAAAATCATGGCCGTGGCCAAGATCGTGTGGGATTTATCGATGTGCCTTTGGTGGCATACAATGGTGTCCGGATTTCTGCTACTCTATGCGGCCCTATGAAAAACGAAATCGATTAGCGCCTATCTACCTTGGATGCTGAACCAACTCAGGCACTATGAAGATAAAGAAAGCCCTCAAGAGAAGCTGGGGACACAGTTTTGTTGGGCTTCAAGGCAGTGTGAAAAAGTGAACAACTTATCCTGTCTTGGATGTCCCCAAATAAGGACTAGCTCAAGATCTTGCCATAGCTGAACCTCTTCCACTTGTGGATCCAGGTGCCTCCCACTCCGCTAGCTTTCTTCACCACTTAGTCGTTTTTGGATGTAGCCTTCGAGAAACTGAGGTGTCAGCTCCCTCTTGGAAGTGTTTTTTTGTTCACCACTTCGTTTGTTGTTGTTTTTGGATGCCACCACCGAGAACTGATATATATGATATCGATCTTTTAGCTCAAGCTCTTGGGCCTTCATGACGACATATCACGCAGTGATATCCACTATAGATCATCTAGACGATCGGAGACTTTACACGGCCGTGCACTCATCCCCGCTGAAACTTGTTTTCCGCGTTGGCCGTGATGGCAGCAAGCAGTGCCCAGCGCATTGTACTCCTGAAGGAGCTCTGGCTGAGAGTATGGTGGGATAGGATAGGTGTGTGGCCGCAGGGTGTGGTAAGGGGTGCCATCTTCCAACCCCAGGAGTTCTATGCCGATCTTTTGGATCAGCCAGACTTCATCACATCAAGGAGGGCGCTCTTGAAGAAGAGGGCTGGGATTAGGCAGAAAGATGGCAAGGTGGCTGGGCCTAACCGCATCATCAATGGCTAAGTTAATTGGATAACCCACCTTGGCGGATGTCAAGTGGTGCTCTCTCTGACCCAAGGTTCCGCCCTTTTCCTTTGTGAGCCGGTTTTCCAAGCGAGAAAACATCTTGGAATCTGAAGCGACTTTGGATGCAAAACACATTGTTCAACGCTCGAATGTTTGATTCTCTGACAAGTCTATTTTAAAAAAAACAAATACTTGACATGAATGCTCGGTAAATTTCACGCGGAGGTCAGGCAGGAGGAGAATGTCAAGTTCTTAATGGAGTACCTGGCCCAATTCTGCGAGAAGTTGCCCCAGGATGCCGAAGTGGAGGAGATATTAATTGGTACTTTAGATAATTCATGAATCTGGAACTCTGGACTGCGTGCATGCAGGTGTGACATGTTGATTTCGAGCTCATTTTCCAAACAAACTGGTACCTGTGCATGTGCGCGTCCGTTCTTTCCAGGAGGCACTGTGCTGGGCGTCACGCACATATGGACTGAACCCGCAGCTTTCTTGTGAGGCTGAGCACACAGCACATGCCTCAATTTCACCTTCTTGATTGTTCTTTTTTGAGCCAATCTTACGTTCCGAAAGCCAAGTTTGTGCTTTCTTCTAGGTTCCAATCAAGTTTCATGTGCCTAGGCATGGGCCAGCATCGAGTCAGGTGTGCAAAGGGCGTTTGCTTCATACTGCATGGACCGTTTCCAAAGGACCCGCAACACCAGGCGCCTTCATTATAGCACTTGATCCATGGTGTGCATCACAAAACGTCAAATAAGGGTTTTACTTGTCTTCCCCCTCAGTTTCTCCTGCCCAGGGGTGGAAGCAAGCACGAAGCGATGCAGCAAATCAAGGAAATCATTCATGCCAAGCTGGAGGCATTTGTCAAATGCACTTTACAACATGTTTGGCATTTATTGAATTTATTTGTCTCTTTCACCAGCAACCGTCTTTCAAAGTTGCTTCAACCAAGAGCCCCCTAAAATCTTGGCAGGCAGCAGGCATGCTGACACCAGAAGGGAAGAAGATCGCAACAAGAGGCCGTTCCGCATCGAACCAGGAGCCTCCCATGCAGTGAAGTTCACGTGAGCAGGATCGAAATGTTCAAGCATGGGGGAAATTAGAATCTTCAACATATTTGGTCCCCAAATATTCTTGATGTTTCGTGGGTACTTGGCAAACCTTTGTATGCTGTGCTGGGCTTGTCTCAGGAGATTCAGGCAATTGATAGTCAAGAACAGACCGTGGAGGATGAGGAGGATGAGGAGGATGAGGAGGATGAGGGGGCTGAGGCCATCGAGGATGAGCCCACGGAAGGGGATGGAGGGGACGGAAAAGGTGGAGGTGGAAACAAGATGATCTCGCCAGATGAAGTCGAGACCTTGCCCCTGACTCTTGAACATGGTGACGAGATCGTGGGCGCGGTTGGGGAGTCTCCATCATCGAAGTTCTTGTGCTCCTGGAAAATTAGGGAGGTGGATGGTCAACCGGTCCTACTGAAAAGAATGGAGTCTGAAGTTCCAGAGGGCATTGGGACAAATAAGCCTTTGAAAAGAAATATGTTCCAGGACTTCGAGGAACATGGGGAGGGTGGCGAGGACGTCAAAGTTCCGGAGGACCCGGAAGCCAGGAAGGCTGACACCACCACCGAAGAGGATGCCAAGAAGGACTGCGATGCCAAGAAGCCTGACACCACCGAAGAGGATGCCAAGGAGGACTCCGATGCCAAGAAGGCTGACGCCATGGAAGAGGATG